>JAJJWW010014466.1:0-377346 GCA_023531295.1 Papaver armeniacum
TTTTAATTTATTATGTGAATACTTTGTTTGTTCATTTTCAAGATTTTTCCAGTGTGGTTATGCTGGAGTAACTTTTACAAGATGTTCAAAGTTGTAACCTTCTTTCTTTTGTTTTTTATTACAGATTGGGAAGGTTATAGCACTATAGGGGCCAATGCAATGCTATCCATTTCAATACGAACACACGGCTCTTAAGTTCTATGAAGAATGATCGTGATTGCATGTTTGTCAAGCTAAGGTACTATAACCCCCTTACTACCATTTCCTAGTCTCATTTCAATATCTCAGTAAAGGTTTACTTTGAAGTTATATACGCCCGAACGCACGCAATCTTTTACTCTTTCAATCTATACTGAAATTTTGGAACCATCGGGAGCATGCAGGATCATTAATTTTTTGCTATAATATGTTAGTTTTTTGACTTAATAATGATGTAACTCTATTCTCTCAAAGCAAAAGCATTTCGTAGTTGATACTCTTAGAAATATGTATCCATGACTTAGAAGTAGTTGATAATTTAAATATGTATCCATGACTTAGAAATATTTTCTCAACTTTGAGTGAACAAAGTCAATAAACATTATCAACCGATGATGACATTTTCCCCCGATGTAGTGAAAAGATTTCAATATCTCCAAACAAAGGTTTTAGTCGAGTTATACCGGTAAATTTGCTCACGAGTACGTGAATCGAGAATGTTTTGAGTGATGCGTATGCTTAAAGATATCTCTGCCGAAATGATCCCCAAGGATTCATAAGACTATTTGAAGGTCAAACTGCACTTTATATTAGCCCATCGGACTTTTTGCCGATTATGTGAAATCCTTGGTCAAAGGTTCCCGGTGTTCTTCATCTCCGTCTGTTTGGCCTCTCTATAATATGGAGATGTTCTATTACTTCATGTTTGGAGCTATGCCTGCCGAGGCGAAACATTAGAGTAAAACAAAAATAATGACGACCGATATGTTAATAGTACGTGGTATCATGGCCTTAACAACCACAATTCCAGCATGTCTTCGCGAGACGGAGCTGATTGTGATGCCATGATTCCTAGTATACATCCTCGATGAGATACTGCTGGTCATGTAGGCTCTATAGATGCGTAAAAACGTCCCTGGCGGACTTATGACCCAGAGCAGAGATATGCATTTCTCTGTAAGCACAACTCACCCTATTTGAGATCAAGGAATGATTCCTAGTATATCATCACGAGATACACTGGTCATGTCTGCTCTAGGCTCTCACTCGACTTACTGGGGTTTCCGAATAACTCCTAGGACATCCTCGCAAGATACGCTGGTTATTCTGCCTCCGGGCCCTTTTACAGACTCTACAGAACGTCCTTTCGAGATACACTGGTCTTGTTGGCTCATCATATGGACACACAGTTGATTCCTAGCACATCTCTTCAAGATACGCTGGTCAAAGACAAGTGAGCCGAAGTCTCGCAGAGCCATTAATCGGGCGTACAAAGCATTTTCTCTCTCTCCAGGACGAGTTCCAGCTGACCATAAAGAGATTCGGATCCGTTAAGAAAATCTTCGTAGAGATTTTGATCTGTCTGCAAAATCTCGGAGAGATTCAAATCTCTGCAAAATCTCGGAGACATTTAAATCTCCCGGGAAATCTCAGATAAGGCTAAATATTCCTCATGGTAGGCACGAGCCTCATGTAGGAATCGAGTATCCTCTCCACACGAATTCTGAGGCATCCCATGCCTTTTCACGTGACTCATACTAGCCATTCTTACAAAACGTAGAATATCTCTCTATCTTGGCCAACTCGGCTAAAGAGAATATTTCTTTCTCTAAACACGCCATCACAAAGGTGACTCCATTCACACAAATGGAGGGATAACAATTAGGGTTTTGGTCTGGCGGTCTATGGCACGTGTGAGAAATACCCGACTCATTTCTCACAGCATATGAGAATGAAGGCGGTGGAATAATGAGATAAACTCAACCTAGTTTATCTCTATTCCTGAAGATAAGGGAAAATTGCTCCGCACGGCACGGAAAGCAATCCTTATCTTCACCGACCTGATATTAGAGAATTCAGCTATAAATAGGTCATCTATTTCTCCAAGCTACGATCATTTTTATCATAACCTCTCAGAGCAATTCTTCTTCAAACCCTAGAATTCTATGATCTCTCTTCTTCTGCTTCCCTCCCTAAGACAAGCCCTAAGTATCTTCCTTGTGACTGAAGCAGCCTTTGAACGGCCACTGTGCGTGGTATAGGTGAAGACTGTTCGTGCTCAACCTCTCGTAATTCACTTTCAGAAACCCTAAAATCCCACTTCTAACCTCTCTCAGATTTTAGGTAATTACAGCAGCGAGCTTGGCCTTCTTCATATTTATGAACTCATTCACACCTTGCTTGAACCTGTCATTGAGCTCCTTCTCATGATTTTCCTGAGCCTCATCCAACTGGCGGGTAAAGTCGGTGGCAACATCACTCAGTTTTGTGTTGAGAAGAACTTCATTTTCCTTAAGCTTCATGATATGTTCTTCCAGAGCCTTGACTTTTCCTTGCTCGGTTGCATAAACCAGAGAAGAAAACTGATTACATCCCGAGAAAGGGGTATAGAGACGGCAAAGCAGAATAAAAGGGGCAGGAAGATAGAATAAGACGTGCTTAAAGACCTGAGAGTGTGGATAAAATTAATTTTAAAGTATCTTCGGACTTAGAAAGAGATGTCTCAAGCTCGCACATCTTAAAGGTCATCTCATCATAATATTGCTCATTGAACTCATTAGAGGGGCAATGTTTTTTATGCTTGCTTGACGAGGCCTGCTGATGTTTATGAGCTATTGAAGGCCAGACAATTGAAGACGAGTCTACTCTAGATCCTGACTAACTTGGTCATGCTATTGTAACTTAACACCCAAACTTTGAGCAGTCACTTCGGGTTCATCCCTTAATCAAGAGAATCGTTTACGGTCAGAATGAAGGTCCCGGTTCTGAAGCCTTAATGAATTACACTGACCCTCTAAGTTCTCGACTAGTAAATACCTATCGGCAGAAACTCTAAGGAGATGTGATATTTTGGCTCGAAGATCCTCCAATTCCTCGGGAACATGTTCAAATCTTTGAAGGCGAGACACTTGACTTGAAGGCCTTCCATTTCTAGAGCCAGCGATCAATTTTACCATCTTTATTAAAGATCTTTTCTGGCATCTGCCAACTTCGCTCTCAATATCCTTCACTTTTCTTGACATTCGACGATATTCGGAGGCGGAATCACTTTCTAAACTAGGTTTCTCGTCTATGACAACACTAAAATTCAGGATATTGGCACTAGACACATCAATCAATTATGAAAATACAAGCGAAATACCTTTAGCTTCGGTCAACGCCCTTCAAGCTCTCGAGATCGCTTTTGCTCCTCTTGCAATTAAGTACGAAGTTGAGCCATATCTTCTTGATCTCACTGGTAGATAGAAGCTTGGAGAAGCATGTGATTCTCCGCCTATGAGCATCACCATCCCAACAATTAGAATAAGAATATATAAGTTAGATAAGCACGAAGCCGAGGCAGCTCAACTTACGAGGACTTCAAGATATCCCCTCATAGCAGGGCCATACAGGGGCACAGCTTCCAGCATCTCAGGAGCGGAGAGGGTGCCAAAAATGGAAGAGGCGAGAGTGCCAAGCGAGTCACAAGAAGCACCCGAGAAGGTAAAGACCGAGATTTTGGCCAACTCTTTGTCCCGAGAAGGGATGGGATCTCTGTTGATGTTCTCCACCGGGTCATCTGCTCGAGAAGCTTGATTCTTCCCACAAAACCTACACAAAAACTTCTAAAACCATAAATCTTTGTCGGAGGAATCCGAGTCCGATTCACCCACCATAAAGTCCGGGGCATACTCCGGAATTTTGGATACCATGAAGTGATAGCTTGCATCAAATGTGAATGCTTCCCCCTTTTCCTACAAGTAGCGCGCTTTCACGACCTGGTGCTACAAAAACACGACACAAACTTACTTTGTTAGTGGTGTTTAATTGGAATATCAAACCACATGGATTACGTAAAATAAACCACAAAAACACTTACAAATTTTTCATGGACAAGCTAAAGTGGCTAGCGTTCAAAATCCGATGTTGGATAGATAAATAGGCAAGTATCGCACTTTCGATGACTTGGTGCCTATCATGGATTTGTGGAACACTTATTCCATTCGGATTCCCAAAAGCTTGCCTATATTTGTTATGTACCTTTGTCCAAAATGTTTCGGCATCTACCCTTACGGAGGACTGATTTTCAATTCAATTTTCGGCGTACCATGCTTTGGTGATTACCAAATCTTCGGCAGAGTCAAACGATGCTTGTATGTGGAGGTATGAAATGAGTAGTTGTGGAGTATATAGAGTAAGAGGGAATAGAATGAGCAATTTTGGGGCAATTGGGGTCCAAGGATGAGGTATCTATATATAGAGAAAGACCCAACGACTAGTTTTTTCGAAAAAAGTGAAATAATTTGGCACAATAGGTCTTCTCGAAGGTCCATATAATCCGATTATGTTTTTATGCCACCAAGAATCGATCTTTATGTTAGCCAATATAAACCGATTAAAGACAAGTAAAAAATTTGAATTTTCACCGAAAATAATCGGTTTATATAAATTCGCATGTGATTCGATTCTAGCTAGAAAAAGATACAGAAAAAACCGCATAAACCAACAATAATCGGATTATAATGACACCACACATAAACCGATTTCTTATTGGACCCTCGACAGTCGGATTATGCTGACATATTGAGTAGCCCGATTGTTTGCCTGTATTTGAAAAACAGAATTATTGAGCATGCATAAACTTGTTTTATGATACACATAATTATAATTAAGACTTTAAGTGCATTATGTTCAACACCAGGATCATCCAAAAAATAAATCTTAACCATCCCAAAAGAGGGTTAACACTTAAAACTTAAACAACCAAGTCTTAAAACCTTACACTTTTAATACCTAAAACTTAAAATTAAAAACTTAAACTTATAAATCATGGAGCACCAGCATCAGGAGCAGCAACACTAGGAGCATTTGCAGCAGCTTCTGCCTTAGCAAGGGTTTCAATTTCAGCCATTTCTTCAAACATACCTTCCAAATGTCTGTCGCGATCCTTCCCAGCTGAAATCAAATCCCTCCCTCTCCTCATAAACCTGATGACCTCATGGAGATCTTCTAGTGCAAGCTTTTCTACCAGTGCGAGGGCTTTCCCAGATGAGTCTCACCGCCATAGGCGAACTTGTAGAGGCTTCTTTGTGGCACGCGTTGTGGTACCCTGTGAATATCCTCTTGGGTGAGCTTTCGAGAATAAAATGCTAGGTGGCCGAAGTCCATATCTAAAAAAAAAAAATAAAAATCTAGTTAACAATCGGTACATAGGAAAATATATGTAATCTGATTGTAAACACAAAAACACACAAGAATTTCAAACATTCACAATCGGTTTATATGGTACATATATAAAAACCTATTGTGAAATGGAATCTGAAGAGACAATTCACTATAAGTACATTAACAAGCAAATAAAATCCGATTAAAGGAAACCCATAGTTCAAAAGAATTTATTACCCAGAATCGGCTTATGCTAATGCACTTATAAACAGATTCTGGTGATGTCTTTTCATATTCCGATTTAGGACCCAAAATCGGTTTATGTTAATCATCATATAAGCCGATTACTCTGCATGCTCTTTATGGCTGAAGCATAAAACCCAAAATCGGTTTATATGATATGTCAACATAAACCGATTCTGGGTAGATCAGAGATTTCGATTATCAAAAATCGAAGATTTGTACATATCAATCAATGAAGAATAGCGAATACTACAACGGGTTGATGGAGATTTACCTTTTTCTTGGTTGGATCGCAGATCGTTAGAGAAGATGATCAAATATTTTTTTGATTAGGGTTTTGAGAATTTGGAAAGATTAGGATGAAAAATAGAAAGTTTTTCTGATTTAGGTTTTTATGTTTTTGGATTTTACTGAAAATGGTAAAGATTAGTATTTATATGAGTTAGTTTTAGGAATTAATTTGGGGTAAATTAGATAAATTTGGCATCCCATAACCATTTGGTAGAGTTGGGAAAGAAATTTGATAGGCCCCAAATAATTGGCCTATGCCGCAATTTAGCCAGGTTTACGATCGGTCAATTTAAAAGGTTTATAACGTGGGTGACATTTAAGGTCATCATTACCGTTTAATTTCGACATTTCAAAACGTGGGTAATACTTATACTAGAACACCGCTGCCACGGTGGAAAGGGCCGATCGAAAAAAAAAATACGAAACACCGTGAGTTATACGGTTTTATTATCATTTGTAGCGAAACTAATTACAAATGCATTATAAAACACTAAGAGCATCTCCAACGGATCCTCAGGTTTTTCCTACGTGTTATTCCCTTGAAGACATCTTTAAAATACAAATTCCTTAGTTTTAGGAATTTTTATAAAATCTTCTCCAACGGATTGGAGTTGAAGATAATCAATAGTGCACACGTATTAACGCTATTGGCTAAAGAATTTTTTTCTTTTAAATTTCAAACTGCTTTGATATTTACTGTCCAATGAAACAGCTGACTATGATCCTCGCATCCTAAAAGAGACCCTCTAAAACCCGAGGATCATGTAAAGGATGTAACTATAATCAACTTCCACGTCATCTTCACATTGCTTTTAGAGGTTCCCATTGGAGATGATTTTTTCTCAAGATATCCTAAAATCCTATGTGGCCTATGATTTAGGAAGTGAAGAAAGTCTCTTTGGAGATGCTCTAAGCTCGACTCTTTGTACGTTTGGTGCGCACGCACGTGCATATGGGATGTGCAAGGCAGCAGTCATGTGAGGGGTTAAACTTTGTAGTCAAACTGAAGAGTCAACTTAGTTTCGTCTCAGAGACATGTGTTTCCGTCTGGGAGTCTGGGACACGTGGCAGGTGATAATCAAAGGTTAAGGTTATCATTTTGAAAGTCGTAAACGAAAACCTAACCACATGTTTGATTTTCCTCTCACTCACATTTACTGCCGCACATTCAAGAAAGGGAGAAATCTCCATTCCACACCATCATCTCCCCCACTCTGTAACTTGATCAACTATATGTTCTTTACAATTTTTGTTTGACAAAAATATTACACGGCCCCATGTTACCACCACCACCACCACATAGAAGCCTCATGCAGTCGCTTATGCAATCCACTATTGGAGTTAGAAGTGTGTATTTAAATTAGTAGTTAATGCTTGTGTTCGATTGAATTGGATTATCCAATTAAATTTAATTGGTATTTACATCTCAAAAATCGGAATTGGTATATGAATTGAAGTGTTGGTGTATGAAAAACAGAAGAGGTGGTGGTGGTGGAAGTGAGTATGAATTGAAATTTGGAATTGGTGAATTTGAAATCTATAATCGAAATTGGTTGCTGGCGATGGTAGCACTGATACTGGAGGGTGTTGGAAATCGAAATTGGAAAATTTTACGATATGAATTAGTGATTAGTGTTGTTGGCGGTGATGCTAGTGATGGTAGACGGTGTCGGCGGTGACTGAATCAATTAAGAAATTACAAGGAAGAGGCGGGGGTTTAGAATAAGGAAGATAATACTGTTAATTTGGCAGTACTGCTGGTGATCTTTACAGCGGTGGCAAAAGCGGTGCTGCTACTGAAGTTGGTGATTGTATCGGTGGTAGTGGCGGTGTTGTTTACAGTGGTGACGGCGCTGCTGCTGGTGTGGTAGTGGTGGCGGTAGTAATGCTGGTTGCGGTGGCGAAGGCGGTGGTGATGACGAAGGCGATGACGGTTGTACTGTGGGCGTAGGTGGCTATGCTAGTTTTGGTGGTTGTGTTGGTGGCGATGGCGATGGTATCGGTGGCCGTGGTAGTAGTAGCGAATGTGGTGGTGGTGTCGGTGGTGGTAAATGGTGGCGCTGAGTAATGGTGTATGAATTTGATGCTGGCGGTGGTTTTGTTGAACGACTGAATTTGATGTTGAACAACTGGATTGATAAGGGATATGGAAGTCTTTTCATTTAGACATTGAGGGATACTTCCGTCCAATTAAAAAGTAACCAAAAATTTCGGGACTGTTATAGGGCCTACGGCCTATGGATGTGCGGTCCATCTAGTTACTTAGAGTTTATCTTTATATGTAAATAAAGGAAATTGTATTCATGTAACCTATTATCCCGATCAATAGAAACTTCTCTTTGTCTCTTCATTTTCTCCCCTATTTTCCACTGCAACACGTTATCAGGCACGAGCTATACCATGTCGCAATGGATTTTGATTTTTTTTCTTTCTTTTGGGTTGCTATCAAATATACTACGTTGGAATCAATTGAATCGTCATCGTCAAATCAGATAAGTTAGATCTGTTTTGTCTTATATTTTTTTTCCCATCTTTTCCCTATTTTTGATTTCAATTTTGAGTTCTTCCTTATATTATAATTATTTATTGACGGAAACCCAACTGATTCCACGCCGCTCTCTATCTTCTTCCTCCATTTACCCTATTTCTCTTCTTTGTTCATCAATTTTTTAGCCTAAATTGGAAGAAGAAAAATGGCATAAGGAACATTTTCTCATGTGGTCTTCATAATCTCCCCATTTAATCTTAAATCTGCTGCGTGAATGACGATGGCAAATCTCTGTTTTTGATGTGAAATCGTGAATCCTGGTTTTGACATATTGAAAAACCCAAGTAATAACGATTGAGTGATTACATTTTATTATAGTAACCCGTTACATTTTGTGTTATAATGGATTTCATTGTTTCTATGCGGTGATTAATTACATTTTATTATTCTTTCTATGCGGTGATTAATTCATCTTGGGAACGAGGAGGTTTTTGGGATCCGCTGGAGTCTTCGCGTTTCTCACCGGAGAAGGAGAAGTTACGATCTGGGGAAAACAGGAAAGGTCTAGCCGACCTGTCCGGTCCGATTCAGCCCAACCGGTCCACCATAAACCGGGTCCGGTCCACCCAACTGGTCCAGATCCACCCAACCGGTCCAGCCCCACCCAATCATGTCCGACCAGTACAATTCAAAGTTTTGTGCCAGTGCTATTGTTACACTCTGTTCCGGCCCATTCCATTCACATTGCGCATGCACAGATGCGCCTGTTAAGTGCGTGGACGGTGCGCGACTAAGCCTGTTCTAGATTTGTGTATATACGGTGGGAACCAAATTTCGAGGTATATAACTATAACACGAGTTTTTATATGCTAGGCTTATTTACTCGCTAGGCTTATTTATTTGTTTTTAGAATATGCCTAGTTTTGTTTGTTTTTGTCTTAAAATAAGTCATCGTATGAACAAATAATTTAAATTATTTTTATTGATCTCAATCATTAAGAATGTTGGTCTTAATGCTGTTTGTTCTCTTGGATATGATATTGGCTATAGTTGAATGATGTTTATTTTTTGTTCAATTGGTTGTACCAACTCAATTCCAATGTATTCATTTGGGGCTTAAAAGTACTTGAGCACCATTATTGGATACTTGATATTTTCCCAAAAATTTGAATGTTCCGTGGAATGTATCCACTTGCTCGACTATTAATCTTTCAGTAGTTTCAAAACATACGTTCAAATAAAATCACATGTATTCCAATTTTTGTGGAAGAACTCACAAAAGATGATATGAGTCATAAAATCTTCATTTCTCTACTTCATCCCATCCATAATACTAACGAACCGGTATATGTTGAAGTATGGCAACAAGAGAATTATCTTTAGTAATATATTCAACCTAAAGTAAGTGGTTGACACGTGTAGTGAGATTCTCTTGGCTTATTGAGATAAAGAAATTTCTCAAATTAAGCTAAATGTAGCAAAATTGAAAATGGAAAGAACCCCAAAGTAATGAGGGTTAGACGTACCGACTCATATAAAGCATGTGAAAAGGGACATATATATCATGAGACAAATTTTTTTTTCCCCCAGCAGTAATGACACCAAAGTATAGGTATCAATTGAACATGGGATCAACTAAGATGTAATTCTAGCTCCCATCATAATAAAAGAGTTGGAAATGCACCTGGTCATAGGTGTTGGTATATACAATGTAATGTGTATGTGTATCATAGTAACAACCAATTTTCACATCAACTTTAATGGCAACAAGAACTTTTCCTTGCCAATTCCCTATCTTATTGAGCGCAACACTGTTCATTTATTTTTTCAAGATAGAACAAAGACGTCGCAAAATCTCTAAATGTACCAAGAGATAATCACACCTTGTTAAATTTCCAAGTAACCCGTGCAAATGGATATCATGTGGAACATCAAAATGATGAGAATGTAACTGATTGCATCTTTTATAGTCTCTAATATATTTGGAAGGAAATATATTTTAGAGAAACTAATGAGTCAATCTAGTGCAATGTAATTCACTATAATATTTGGATTATTGAACCCATATTGACTCTGACGATGAAATGTTGGAAACTGACTCATACAGGCTTTGGGAATAACCATAAAGAAACATTGGTTGTGACATGATCATTGTTTTGAAAGAACTCATACAAATATCACTTTATTGGAGTGAACGAAAATGGGAAAAAGATTGACAGAATGCAAAGTGACGGCATATCTCTCAATAAGTGTTTTCTAAATTACTACACAACCCCCCTTCCCATTATGCTTTTAGGTAAGAAAGCATATCACTCATTTTTACAAAGTCTTCAGCAAAACAGGATCGAGACCATCCTAAGATGCAAATGGTAAAATTTCCATATTACAAAGAAAACAAGGTGAAAATTAGAAAAATATTCATGCAGAATGCGGACCATTAAAGTGACTGATGGATCTGGTGAATGTTTTGACATTTTGGACTAGTTATAGTTTCCAAGAAATTTGCGTTTGAAAACTCATAGCACATATTACACAATGCAAAGTGCAAAGGATAACCACCCTTGTTAATGCTAGAGAATTTACATCAAAAGGACTTGATGAATATTGCATGTTTAATAGGATCAAGATAGAGCATCTTATACCCAATGGTCTCGCAAAGGCTACCATCAAAGGTTACAGATCGTGTCTAAGGAATAGGTTATGCGTACCAACCTACCTTTTATTGCTTTGGGATATGCAATATTACGCACATCTTTACTTAATTCGTTTTAGAACCCAATATTAGTCAACCTATTCTCGCGTACCCGGTTGGTAAATCGAATTTAAGCCTGACATTTGTGTTCTTACGCATTTTTGGTTGCACTATATATGTGCCATTATGAGTTCACATCGTACTATGATGGGTCACGAAAATGATTAAGTATTTTTGTTGGATATTTACTCTCAACAATTATCCGCATTTTAAAACCTTTAGCAGGAGATCTCTTCTTGCAAGATTTGCAGGTTATCACTTTAATGAGACAGTCTTCCCGTCGTTAAGGGGAGATAAGAAAAAGTATTTTCTAAGGGAACGACATGAATTGTCGTGGTGTGTTCCCACTGTGTCTCATATTGATTCTTTTACTCTACAAATTTAAGTGTGAAGTGACAAAGAATAATCAATTTTCAGAATGTACACTGATGTCGCTAAAGTGACAAGATCACACATACCAGCTGCAAATATTCCTGCAAGGTTAGAAATCCTCAGTATGGGGTACACCATATACTAAGGTGTTGCAACTGCACTTGGTGGAAGTGTAGTTGAGGCCGTGGCTCCATAAAGGAAGATGGAGAGACCACCAGGTTCGATTAATGCTCACCTAGAAAGGAAGTATATGAGTAAGGCACGACCTAATTTGTATCATTAATGAAATCATCTCATTTGATTGTATCTGACTATGTCCGTGAATCAATACTGGAGGACGCTCCGAAGTTTTAAATGATTCTAGAGAACAATGAAATCCTAACGGATTATGAGAATGCACATAAGTCAATGGAAGGATCATGCGTGCACAATGATGATATAATACATAAATAGTTGCTCTAGAAGTAAAGCACAATGAGATCGAACCATGCTTTATTTTGGTTAATTTCAAATAAATAACATATTTGGCCTACACAATCCAAGTAGAAATTAGTTCTTTGGCAAATATACGGGTATTTGGTGTGGTAGTGCTAACCAACCAAGTGTAAAGCCTATTGGACATACATAATTAATTTGTCATAAAACATAATGAGAATAAAGTAGTCTTAAAGTACAAAGACTCGCCTTGTGGCGCGAGGTTTCTCACAAAGCCCTGGAATTGTTCTCTTGTAATGAACGTTATAGAGTTCCGCTACTTAGTGAGCTTGGTAATTTCAAAAGGACTTGAAATACAGCATATGTATGTGGTTGTTACGTATCTCTGAAAGAATCAAGAGATATAAGATATTTACAAAAGTACTTGATATATTTTTGTTGCCCAAATCAAGTAACTCTAAACCACAGAGTGCATTCACAATTAGATAGAACGTTCACTTATAGATTGAAGCAATCAGGCGGATGTGGTATACCCGTCTAAGTGGCTATTTGATTTGGAGGGGATATACAAATAAGTTATTTTTTTATTGCGTATTCACAAGAAAGTTCCTAATTTGGAATTCTAGCTATTTATGTCGACGGTACAGACACGATGGGTACTCTTGATGTAATAAGAGACCTTAAAAGCTATTTAAAAATCCGAATTTGAGATGAAAAATCTAGGGAAAGATCGACCAAAAACTGAGCTTGTGGGATATTATTCCACCAGTTTGCATATGTCTAAAGTTGTCAGGTAATTTAACAAAGACATGCATCCTGATAGCACTCCCATGATTAGTCGAGGTTCAAATGTAAGTAAGTGACCATTTCGTCTAAAGGAAGATGACGAATATGTGTTAGGAGATAAAATTCCCATATCTAAGTACAATAGACGCATTGTTGTACTTAGTATTGTTGATGGTGGATTTTCATTTAAGGTTAAATTTGTAAAACTTGAGAAAAAAATCATGCGCCGACATCTTGTAAAAGATAAAGCCATTTATAAGTGTTGGATACTCCCTCACTTAATTCACCAAGAATGGAGCATGTAGTAACAATCCCGTTCTCCGTGAATACATGAAATTCCTCCAGGGTTGGAGCATGTGGCAACAATCCCTTCTGTGAATTTCATATCGCCTTGTATTTCCAAGTACTCATTATCGGTGTGGCATGACGACCGAGTGTTGCTCTTACAGAGTAACACGAACCTCCAAGCACTATAATGAAACCATGTACGAAATACCCGTACAGTGCCGACTCTCGGTGTGTTATACTAGCCCGATTGAGCCCCTCTCGGTGTGTTATACTAGCCCGGATTGAGCATCCGGACCGACCGTATCGGTCCGGATATGATTCGATCATGAGTCATCCAACTCCATAAGTATGATTGGATGACCCCGGATCAATTCCATCACCCCCAAAGGTATGGAATACCCACGGCCGACCCCGCATGGTCGGTCATTGGCCTAGCTTGCCAAGAAACCGTTCATACCAAGCATTATGGACGGAAAACCCTAAATTAGGGTTTGCGGCATATTACATGTGTCGCAAAACAAGTCTCAACCATCCATCTTCGCAGGTATAGATGGAGGGTGTAGATGTAGACTCAAAGGGCCCAGAGCATGTCAACACGATTACCGTGGGCCGCCTACACACTTGACCATCCGGCCAAGACCAACCACGCATGGTTGTAACAAATTCGTACGCCTGAGATAAGGAGTGACGCGCGGCTTTGAAACCCGAATTAGGGTTTTGAGCATCATGAGCGTCCATCTTCTCTAAGCACGGATGGAGGGTCCGAGATTAGATTAAACAGTCCGGTCATACCAAAGATGACCACCGTGGGCCCATCTATCTCTTCACGTAGTCGGCCAAGGCATACCATGCCCGGCTATCCCAAACCGTCCACCCAAACTTGCGTGGTTACACTTCCCAAATTGCAAACTGATCTCGACCACTCAACTTCACCGGACGATTTGAGTGGCTTAGATCACGTTTTCATGGGATAGTCGGGTATAGGTGTGAACATCACCTACCACCTACACGTTGGTATGATCGACCAAGACCGACCAAGATGGGTCGTCTTGAAACTTGAAGCGTGCCCAAACTAGGGATGTCACGCGGTTTCCAACTCCTTTGCGGCAATGGATTTACCACGAACCGATCTCAACCACTCAACTTTACCGGTCAAATTGAGTGGCCTAGATCGCGCCTTCATGGGACAGTGAGGTATGGACGTGTACACCGGCATGCCGTCTACACACATGCCCGGTCGGTCCTCTCCAAATCCCTTTCCATGCTTGGTTTCGACCAAGTCAAGAGTGATGCTTGCGCACCTCTTCAAAAAACCCTAATATTCATTAACGGTCGCAGATGAGTGTCTCAAAGATCATCTCATCCGTCCAACTTCACCGACTTGGTTATACAACCCCGGTCAGGAGTTATTTGGTTAGTGAGGCGTCATTACCCATCACTTTACCACACCATAATGCAGTACCTGCATAAAATACACACGATACTTCACAAGTATCGACTTCCTGAATAACGCAGTTATTCAATTCAGCATTACATGCTATCTTTCGTGAATCCACGATCCACACATTCCAGACATCAATCATGTCACAAACCGGGGGATACATGCGGGGTATTGGTGCAGCGGTTTACACGTGCGTGCAACGCGCCATCACAAGAACGTGTTAGGAAGTCATGGACGGTTAGAGATGAACAGGAGAAGTGGGCAAGACCGGGTCGTGTGGCACCGACGCACAACTCCACTACTCCATCACTCCACTTCCTCCACTTCCCACGAGAGACGTGAATAAGGCTCAATGACTTGTATAAATAGGTTCTCCGCCCGATTTAAAACAACAACACAAGTCCAGACGAGACAGAAAACCAAGTGTTAATACAAAACGTATTCAAACACACAGAGCTTGCTTGCATCAACCACAAGCCTCGCTCACCTTCTTACAAGTCATAAGCAAGCCAACACCTTCACAATCTCAACACCTTCTTCGCTTCCCTCCCTAAGATTAACCCCATCTCCTTCACTTTGTGACCGAAACAAAGTCCGGAACGGCCATTTCTTGGTTTATGCCGGACTTGCACGAGATTGATCTCTCGAATCTACAAGCACTCACCGCGCGCAAGTGCATTTGTTTAAGGTTTAAATTCATTCCTCATCCACACCCCAAATTACCAAATTCTGCAGAGTAGTTTTCACCCATAAACAATTGGCGACCACGGTGGGAGGTTGATCTCTCGGTTACAAAAATTGAATTCTCAATTCTTGGTTTTCATCTCGCGATGTATCCTCACTCGGAGACCACAGGTGGTTCAGATATCATGGGAAGTGTAGCTAGAATGTTGGAGGATGTCTTGGCAAATCAAGCCGGTATCCCTAGAAGACAGAGCGAGACATTCCGCCTTTTGAATGATATAACAGTGCAATTACAAGAAGGGTCGGCATGCATCTACTCAAATAAGTGTAAGAAACGCCTTTGGATCCTTAGTCGGGAGTCACACCTTTACCGGTGGAGATGCGAGTAAAGAGCGCGTAATCACGGGGGACTCGGGAGAGACGAACAACATGGTCCGGTAGACAATGAAGAACCGAGGCAACTCCACAGAGGAAAGGACTTATCCGGAGTACTACAACGTCTACCAGATAAAGAAATGGAGCCTGCAGCTTACGGATCCCTGCTGGAAGATTTATATCTGAAGACCCTTGTCGAAGCTCGGAAGACTGTTCAATCCGCATCGACCTTTCAACTAAGTGAAGAAATGCTTGAGGAAGGAGAGATAAATCAAGGAACGCGTGAGTACAGAGGATGGGAACGTTCAATTCGATCACTCAGCAGGTGATATTACAACACCTCCCATCACGAGAGCGGAATGCCCGCAAATCCCGGCATCTCATCAAGTGTAACACCTCCGGTAGTCACAGAGCAACAACTTCCACTCCTTCATCGGGGACGAGGGTAGGAGGGGACGAGAGGAGGACCATCCCCATTACCATTGTAGACTTGATGGAGAAGCGGGAAGTTCTTGCTAAGACTCAAACGGATATGGCCGCAACTCGAAAGAGGTACTCACTTTTCTTAAGACATTAATCGATCGATTTCCACAAGAGCCGTGACAGCCCACGGAGCAAAAAAAAAAAAAAAAAAGGAACGCATTCAACGCGCAGGAGAAGGTACTTCGGCGGCGCGGACCTCCATGGACCCGATCAAAGAAGTGACATCGAGATATGAGCGGTCTGTCATGGAGACTCCTACACTGGGATCGATCCTCACAACGATCCTACTCAAGTCAATAGTTTCACTATGAACCGAGGCCGGTGGATCGGGAAGCGGTTTCTCTAGTGGAAAGTTTATGCGAACTTTCACACCTCTCGAAGAATCGGCGCGCGGAGACGTTTTGCTGCAATCAACCAGAGGAAGGTCACGACCGTGCCCTACATGTCACCGCACGCATCAAGGATTCAGAGTTCAAGAAGACCCTTATACACAGGAGCGTCTTCATTACTCTCAAGACTCTCAGGACATCCAAGGTTCTCCCAGGAAAGGTCGTACGGAAGCCTACCACAATGACGGACTTCTAGGGAAACCAAACCAGCACATACGGGAGAAGCTCCGCGGAAAGAATCAGACAAGTTTGTTGCGTCCCACTCCCCACGTGGGCGTCAATTCAGGAAGAAGACCGGCTTGCATCATTGAGGGCTAAAACCCACGATGCATCTTTGCTGACGAAGCATTCTTCTCCATCCTGTGAAGCCACGACCCACGTTCACACGAAGAGGGAACGAACTTTTGTGGCGAGTCGTGACCAGAAAGGGAAAACGGTATACCGACACCGCCATTATCAATTAGCGGGGAGATCATACCCGATCTCCACCCAATGGAATGCTACAACAAAGAACGAACCACAAGAGCAAGTGCTAGATTCTCCACAACAGCCACCAACTCCACAACCGATGAGATTGAAATCGTTGGGAATCTCCTAGGCCTATCTCCATCAGCTCAACCTTGAGTACGGATAAACGCACGAAGCTCGTGGAACTTCTCAAAGATTACCAAGACATATTCGCTTGGAGATATGAAGAAATGCCGGATTTAGATGAAAATTGGTCACCCATCATCTACATGTCATACCTGGATCCAAGTCGGTTAAACAGTTGTAGTTCAGATCAGTGTTGCATAGACTTGAGATACTTGAACAGTGCTTTGCTCCAAAAACGATCCTCCTCTACCTAACATCGACATGTTAGTAGATGCAACTGCCAGAGACACCGCATGTTCTCCTCCATGGATGGATGTAGCGGCTACAACCGAGATAAGGATGTACGAACATGACACAAGTAAGATAGCTTTTCGAACTCCTATCGGAAATTTTTATTATACCATACTGCCATTTGGTTTAAAGAATACCGGTGCAACGTATCAACGCTCTATGACGGCAATATTCCACTGGAGCCAATACCTCAAGGGAGCAGCCTCAAGAAGATAACGATTTCCACGCGTCATATCGAGCAAGATCCGGGCGAGTCACTCTATCGATGCGGTGGTCGAACAAGATCCGGGCGAGTCACTTTATCAGACAGTGGTACATTTCTATCATGCTATGTTGGAGAATCCGCGCTTTTGGTCATCCTCTGGAGATGTTGAACGCTCATCTACTACAACATATGCCCTGATAGAAAGAAACAGGCCTGCCGGTAATGAGGAGCCTCATAATGTTTGTAGGGACATATATCTCACCAACAAGCGATACAACCTTCAGCCTTCTGTAAGCAGTTCCCTGAAGCAGTAAGAGGAAAACCACCGAGATACAACATCATGCGCGTCCGTCGACTCCAACTCCAGTACCACATGCACGACTCCCACAATGATGAAACAATGTCCAAGATATTCCATATCTGGCTCGAAAACAACCACTACGAACAAACCATGTAAACCACGCTTGGGGACTGAGTCTCAGCATGAAGTTCCTTCACCGTCAGTCAAGGACTTCTTCAACACTCTCTCCAGGATCCACCTCAACGGTCGCATCAGAAACCACTTTAACATCCTCTCGAGACGTTTCAACACTCAAGCTACATCAATAATATGCTCGGTCAAGTTATCTTTGATGTACTCATTGCTCAACATACGTCTCATCCATCCTTCATGAGGACCAAAGGAGCATGAAAACCTTGAAGTCGGTAGGAGAAGGGGTATCTTGTGAAACGAATATTTTCATATAGTTGAAAGGGCGCGGTGAACAACTCATCATCAATGTTCGACATATCTTGAAGTTTGTCAACACCTCCCGACTTGGCACCAACATTATCCCAGAAGACATCCCAACAGGAGTTCTTTTCTTCATTCTACAATAAAAGACATGAGTCAGTACTTGTATAAAAACGCGTGAGATGTGTAGTCACACACGACAGAACACACATTCATGTTGAAGTACACAAGGATGGTATTGGGTCTAAACACCGGTATTGATCAAGTCACAAGTCCGGTATTGCTCAAGCTTCAAGTCCGGTATTGATCACGAGTCCGGTATCACTCAAGTCACAAGTCCGGTATTGCTCAAGCTTCAAGTCCGGTATTGATCACGAGTCCGGTATCACTCAAGTTTCAAGTTTGGTATTGGTCAAGTTTCAAGTCTGGTATTGATCAAGTCACAAGTCCGATATTGCTCAAGCTTCAAGTCTGGTATTGATCAAGTCACAAGTCCGGTATGGCTCAAGTTTCAAGACCGGTGTTGGTCAAGGGCACGAGGTTGGTATAAAGGTGACATTCAGTCAGGCATACACGATATGGGACCCACGTTCAATCAAGCATATATGGCGGGATCATATTTATTTGCACAACACGGTTCTCTTATGTCATGGGAATCATGTTCACGAAATTCAAGCCAACGTTCGATCAAGCAGGCGCAGTAGCCCCACGAACGAAGCAGGCGCAACAGTCCGTCGATTAGGCACAACCCCACGATCGAGCGAAGCAGGCGCAATATCCCCTCGACCTAATCAGGCATAACAAGGTCGATCTGGCAAGACCGACATTCAAACGGAGCAAGCACGGAGCGGGCCCTCGACCGAAGCAGGCATAGCAAGGTCGATCGAAGCAGGCAAGACCGACATCATACTAGGGGAACGCTCTCAAATATGCCTTTTGAACGTGGCATACTCCAAGGACAGGATGACCCGTCTCTCCTGGTAACATCTAACTTTGTCTCATAAGTTTTATCTTTAACTGTCACCATCTCATGCCTACCCCACAATAGTGTAACCATTGTGTGCTAGGCAGGGGACTTAATGTTGATGGTGGATTTTCATTTAAGGTTAAATTTGTAAAAACCAGAAAAAATCATGCGCTGACATCTTGTAAAAGATAAAGCCATTTATAAGTGTTGGATACTCCCTCTCTTAATTCACCAAGAATTGAGCATGTAGCAACAATCCCATTCTGTGAATACATGAAATTCCTCCAGGTTGGAGCATGTGGCAACAATCCCTTCCTGTGAATTTCATATCGCCTTGTATTTCCAGTACTCATTATCGGTGTGGCATGACGACCGAGTGTTGCTCTTACTGAGTAACACGAACCTCCAAGCACTATAATGAAACCATGTACGAAATACCCGTATGTGCCGACTCTCGGTGTGTTATACTAGCCCGATTGAGCCCCTCTCGGTGTGTTATACTAGCCCGATTGAGCATCCGGACCGACCGTATCGGTCCGGATATGATTCGATCGCAGTCATCCAACTCCATAAGCATGATTGGATGACCCCGGATCAATTCCATCCCCCCAAGCAGGTATGGAATACCCACGGCCGACCCCGCATGGTCGGTCATTGGCCTAGCTTGCCAAGAAACCGTTCATACCAAGCATTATGGACGGAAAACCCTAAATTAGGGTTTGCGGCATATTACATGTGTCGCAAAACAGTCTCAACCATCCATCTTCGCAGGTATAGATGGAGGGTGTAGATGTAGACTCAAAGGGCCCAGAGCATGTCAACACGATTACCGTGGGCCCGCCTACACACTTGACCAGCCGGTCAAGACCAACCACGCATGGTTGTAACAAATTCGTACGCCTGGACAAGGAGTGACGCGCGGCTTTGAAACCTGAATTAGGGTTTTGAGCATCATGAGCGTCCATCTTCTCCCAGCACGGATGGAGGGTCCGAGATTAAATTAAACAGTCCGGTCATACCAAAGCATGACCACCGTGGGCCCATCTATCTCTTCACGTAGTCGGCCAAGGCATACCATGCCCGGCTATCCCAAACCGTCCACCCAAACTTGCGTGGTCACACTTCCCAAATTGCAACCGATCTCGACCACTCAACTTCACCGGACGATTTGAGTGGCTTAGATCACGTTTTCATGGGATAGTCGGTATAGGTGTGAACATCGGCCTACCACCTACACGCTGGTATGATCGACCAAGACCGACCAAGATGGGTCGTCTTGAAACGCGTGCCCAAACTAGGGATGTCACGCGGTTTCCAACTCCTTTGCGGCAATGGATTGCCGCAAACCGATCTCAACCACTCAACTTTACCGGTCAAATTGAGTGGCCTAGATCGCGCCTTCATGGGACAAGTGAGGTATGGACGTGTACACCGGCATGCTTTGTCTACACACATGCCCGGTCGGTCCTCTCCAAATCCCTTTCCATGCTTGGTTTCGACCAAGTCGAAGAGTGATGCTTGCGCACCTCTTCAAAAAACCCTAATATTCATTAACGGCCGCATGAGATGAGTGTCTCAAAGATCATCTCATCCGTCCAACTTCACCGACTTGGTTATACAACCCCGGTCGGGAGTTATTTGGTTAGTGAGGCGTCATTACCCATCACTTTACCACACCATAATGCGAGCACTGCATAAAATACACACGATACTTCACAAGTATCGACTTCCCGAATAACGCAGTTATTCAATTCAACGATTACATGCTATCTTTCGTGGATCCACGATCCACACATTCCAGACATCAATCATGTCACAAACTGGGGGATACATACTGGGGTATTGGTCCGGCGGTTTACAGCGTGCAGCGTGCAACGCGCCATCACAAGAACGTGTTAGGAAGTCATGGACGGTTAGAGATGAACAGGAGAAGTGGGCAAGACTGGTCGTGTGGCACCGACGCACAACTCCACTACTCCATCACTCCACTTCCTCCACTTCCCACGAGAGACGTGAATAAGGCTCAATGACTTGTATAAATAGGTTCTCCGCCCGATTTAAAACAAAAACACAAGTCCAGACGAGACAGAAAACCAAGTGTTAATACAAAACGTATTCAAACACCCAGAGCTTGCTTGCATCAACCACAAGCCTTCTCACCTTTCTGTTACAAGTCATAAGCAAGCCAACACCTTCACAATCTCAACACCTTCTTCGCTTCCCTCCCTAAGATTAACCCCATCTCCTTCACTTTGTGACCGAAACAAGTCCTGGGAACGGCCATTTCTTGGTTTAGGCCGGACTTGCACAGATTGATCTCTCGAATCTACAAGCACTCACCGCGCAGTGCATTTGTTTAAGGTTTAAATTCATTCCTCATCCACACCCCAAATTACCAAATTCTGCAGGAGTAGTTTTCACCCATAAACAAGTATAATAATGTACTAGATTAAATTTTACATCCTCAGTGAACTTGTTAGCTAGATATAGCTCAGCGCCAACGCAACGTCATTGGAATGGTATAGTGAATGTAATCATGTACTTAAAAGTAACCATTGACATAAATTTGTAGTATCCCTACAAAGACATTAAAAGGAGTGCTAATGAAAGTGCAATCCAAAAGTTGTTGATTATGAAGGAAAAATAATCTCTTCTCCAACAAAAGTAATAAGAGGGAGATATGGTAGATTATTTTATAGGTTATTACCGATATTCAGTTTCGAAAAGTACGTGACTAAAGGAACTGTGTGGAACAACTCTGAAAGTAATCAGGGGGAGATGCCGACATCAGGGGGAGGATCCAAGGATATGATGTCGACATATTTTACTTCGAAATTGAAGTTGTGTTGTACTCTTTTTCCCTTCGATCGAGAATAGTTTTTCCCAAAATGGTTTTGTCACTCGATAAGGTTTTTAGCGAGATAACACTAAAAACATCAAGTATGTTGAACGTTGAAGACATAAAGACGATATTACTGAAAATATCTGAATCAAAGAAATGAAACGCGATAGTCGGTTAAGCAACGTAACTTCCAGAATCAACAACAAGGTCTTATAAACATTCAAGTCACCAAATTAATGTGTGATAAACTCCTTTTGACTGCATTAGACTAATGAAAATTGTCTGACATCAGGGGGATCATCTAATGGTGTGTTGAACTCTTTTCCTTCACCGAGGTTACTTTTTCCCACAGGGTTTTGTTGCTCGGCAAGGTTTTTAATGAGACAACAACAAATACCGGGAATGTAATTTCCCAGCTAAGGCTATTGTCTTTCCCACGAGGATTTTCTGCCTTAGGAGTTGTGAAGCAACTAGTCAACTTCAACGGAGCAAAGTGATCATCTTTAACAGATCACCTTTACTTGCATCTTTCACGTTGTACTCTTTCCCCTTCGTCAAGGTTTTGTCCCACTGGGTTTCCTTGTCAAGGTTTTTAATGAGGCAACGTATATGCGTCTAACTATGTTCTAAGTTTGATTAATATTGTACTCTTTTCTTTAGTTCAGGTTTTGTCCCTATGGGTTTTCCTGACGAAGTTTTAACGAGGCAATTAATTTAGATCATAGATCTTTGAAGATCGTATTGCATGTGATGAACTACATGTAAAATAAGAGACAACATGTGAAGTACTACATGTGAAGAGTTGTACCAAGGTTTTATCCCACTGGGTTTTTCCTTGTCAAAGTTTTAGTAAGGCAATTGATTTCGACACAAGTCATCAAGGAGACAACGACATTTGAATAACTACATTCAAAGCACTATGTATAAAGTTTGTTATTGAATCGCACAAGGGGGAGTGTTACAGGGCCTACGACCCATGGATGTGCGGTCCATCTAGTTACTTAGAGTTTATCTTTATATGTAAATAAAGGAAATTGTATTCATGTAACCTATTATCCCGATCAATAGAAACTTCTCTTTGTCTCTTCATTTTCTCCCCTATTTTCCACTGCAACAGGGACTGAATTTTATCAAATCTTTTTATAAAATTGTTCAATTTCGTTAGGTTTCATTTGACAAAAAAGTGGCCATAAAAGGGACTCCCTCGCTACGGGTCCGTTGGGCCCTCCGGTCGGTCGGACCAAATATCCTTACCACTAAAGAGGGAGAGTACATCAAGAACCATGTTTTAGGGCATACGAAAAACTTTCAGGGCATACTGAATAAAGACAAAAACGGGTTGGAAATAGTAGAATCAAAAGCCCCTTAACCAAATATTTTTAGTAATTGCAAATCTGCCCTTTCAGTATTAGTATTAATAATCTTGATTAGTGAATAATAATCTTGATTAGTGATTTAGATATTTTAGTTATAAAAGTTTGTGTAGATGAAAAATTTTGAGGAAGAAAAAAAAAGTTAGGGTTTTTTTTTGAGAAGGAGGGGGTGAGTTTGAGAAAATACATAGATGAGGAACCCAATGCTTTTAATACACATGTACACTTATATCTTATGTTTAATCTCACTTTTGTAGCTTGAAATCATCAAAAGTTTGAATTTTTACACCATGGTTCGGCCAACCAGGAATATGTTCGGATTATATTTATCAGCCGAACCCACCTGTTTCTGTACAAATGAAGAACAATTCGGCTAGCTGTAATTTTTTAAGTTAGTCGCCGAACCTCTATTTTGTAACTTCGCGCCTATTTGCTAGTTCATGGTTCGGCTTATTTGGAAGTTTCATAACAAGCCGAACATATTCCTGAGAGTTTTGGAAGAAAACATGTTAATGGTTCGGCTTATTTAGTGAATATCGTACATGCCGAACCTCTTTGAAATATCTGGATAAAAAACAAATCAATAGGTTCGGCTAGCCCGAAAAAGAAAATATAAGCCGAACTCAACAACTATCAGTTGATTCTTAAACACAATGACATGTTCGGCTTATATTACAAAAATACTTTCAAGCCGAACTCTTATACAATTTATGAAAATGAAACAACGAATGTTCGGCGTAAAATAGTTTTATCGAATACGCCGAACCTCCTATGCATCTCTAACTGTGACTAGGTTCGGCTTAAAATTTCTTGAAATTTCATGCCGAACTGTTCATATACACGTACAGGAAGCTTATGTGAAGAACAGTTCGGCTCAAAACGCAACTCAATTTCGAGCTGAACCCAGCACTGTAACCGTCAAAACCCTAATTTTTTTTGGGATTAAACCCATTTAATCGATGAAAAACAGCAAATAAGAGATTGGGTTTGTAGAACTTATTTTCTTATCCTCATTTCCGGAGTTGGAGATGCAGTTGGTTCAATTTCTGGGATTAGTGGTTGATTTTTTCGAATCGATGATTAATCATGGCGATGGAATTTTTTTTCGCGGGAGGGGAAGAGTTCAGCTAGAGGAGGAAGAAGTAGGGTTGGGACTTGGGTTGGGTCAACCCACCCAACCCATGCCCAACCCGAACGTTGGGCGGACATGGGCAATGTATTTTAAAAGTTTGGGCAAGCTCGGGTACAATTTTAATAAACCCGAGTTAAACTTGGGCAAGCATGGGCACAAATATTTCTAACCCGAACAACCCACCTAACCCGAGGAACTATAATATAATTATATAAACTATTTTTAGAATTGGTAGTATTATCTATTAAAAGCAATTTTAGCCATTATCTTCAAACCTAATAATGAAAATATGAATCATATCTATCTCATTATTAATTCAATATGAAAAAAAATTATATTATTGTCAATAATCATAAGTTATTTGGAAATTTAAGCTAAATACAATAATTAAATCTTATAATTACTAAAATTTATTATTATCACATTAATAAAAAATAAATTTAAGACTTAAATTAATGTCATTAGGGTTTCTATGTGTGTATATATATATGAGTCTACTAACTAACCCCATTCTATGTCCACAATTTTTACGTTGTAAAGTATTAGCATGGGTCAACCCGAGGAACCCGAGGAATATAACTTGGGCGGGACTTGGGCAGCACCTCCACGGGTTCCATGGGCAATCTGGGCAAAAAAATTCTACCTCGGGTCTGTCTCGGTCAAGCCTTCCAACCCGACCAACCAACCAAGTCCCATCCCTAGGAAGAAGAGATGTTAGGAAACTAATTTTGATTTTTTAGAAAACTGATTTTAGGTTTTTCTATTAAGGGTAAGGGTAGATTAATAATTGAACTACCCATAGGATATCCCTTATAAGGTCACCCAAGATGGGATTATTGTCTTGTATGCCCTGAAAGTTTTAGGTATGCCATAAAACAGGGTTCTACATCAAAGGCGGTAATTAAAATTTCTGTCCATCTTTAGTGGGAAATCTATATCCCATTTCAAGATTCCTCTTTTCTCTTCTTCGTTTCTTAAGGATTTATTTCAATTGTCAGGAATCCAAATCCTCCCCTTCCCAAGTTTCTGAAGGAAATTTAGAGATAAAAAGAGAGAGAGAGAGAGATTTAGTAATATGGAAGATGAAGGAGAAGTATACGATGGGGTTAGGGCACAATTTCCATTATCATTCGGAAAGATTACGAAATCTCAAATACCTCTTGAAGTTATACACAATACAACTCGTAGGAGTCTAGAACAGTCTTCAACTAGTAATGAACTACCTTCAGTTTCTTCTTCTTGGTTAACTGATCTCAGAAGAAACCCTAAACCTAATTCTCGTCAATCCATTGGTCCTCCTAATCCTGCGCATCAAAACCAAACATCTGATGGGACTATGAGAGATTCGAATCTGGAGGAGGAAGATGGTGATGATATAATTGGACCACCACCACCACCACCACCCCCTGGTTTAAATGATGATGATGAGGAGGAGGAGGAGGATGGTGGTGATATGGTTGGACCTCCTCGACCACCACCGTCAAATATGGAGGAGGAAGAACAAGATGGGGAACCAGATGATTTGTATCGAATTCCACTCAGTAATGAAATTGTTCTTAAAGGGCATTCTAAGGTACTTCCTTTTAATTCAATTCAATCTCAGTTACATCCTGTTATTGCTATGATTCTTTGCAATCATCTGCTTGAACTAAGAATTGTTTTGTATGTTATTGGCAGGTTGTTGCAGCACTAGCTGTTGACCATACGGGTTCAAGGGTACTCTCTGGTAGTTATGACTATACAGTTAAGATGTATGACTTCCAAGGAATGAATTCTCGGTTGGCATCTTTTAGACAAATTGAGCCTTCTGAAGGACACCAAGTTCGTAGTTTAAGTTGGAGTCCATCTGCTGATAGGTTTTTATGTGTTACTGGATCTGCTACGGCTAAGGTTATTCCTCATTTATTTTTTTTCCCTTTCTCTCTATGGTGTATGCTTAAGTAGTGGTTTTGTCATGGGTTACTAATGTTTGGTATGTCTATGTTGCAGATTTATGACCGAGATGGACTTACATTGGGTGAGTTTGTAAAGGGGGATATGTATATTCGTGATTTGAAGAACACAAAGGGGCATATATCTGGATTGACTTGTGGAGAGTGGCATCCTAGAGCGAAAGAGACAATCTTAACATCGTCTGAAGATGGATCCCTGCGTATATGGGACATATCTAACTTCAAGACTCAGAAGCAGGTATATTTCTCCGCTTAGTAGCTACATCTGTATATATGAAAACTGCAGTCTACTGACATATCTCCTAGTCACTGAATTATGTGAGGCAAGATGTTGTCTCTCAAAGTTATGTAGTGACTGTTCTTTGTCCAACAATAAAGCCTCCAAATATGAACTATTTTGGAAACTTCGTGTGGAAGTTAATGTTGAAAGGATTTCATGGTACTTGTTCCTTCTCTGGTCTGTCCAGTGTTCATACTTGTTATGTCCTCTAGTGCGTTTTCCATTTTTCAAGTTCCATTTTTCAAGAAACTGTAGAATATTGTTAGTTTACAAGCATCAAGGATCCATATGTAGATTGAAGTTTTAGCTCACCAAGTTAGAGGAATTGGAGAATATAAACTAATTGCAGTGATCATTCCATGGACAGGTCATCAAACCTAAACTTGCGAGGCCTGGAAGAGTTCCCGTCACAACATGTACTTGGGATCGCGAGGGCAAAAGTATTGCTGGCGGTGTTGGAGATGGTTCCATACAGGTTCTTTTTCTGTTGCTCCGTACATTCTTCTGCTGTTAACTAGCTGTGATGCTGTATATGTGATTAGTTTTTGTTTGGTGGATCGGTGCAGCTTTCTGTGATTCCCTTCAGATGTCTTAGAAAAACTTGTGTGCACTAAGCTGCTTTAATTTCACAGATCTGGAACCTTAAGCCTGGGTGGGGAAGCAGGCCAGATGTACACATTCAGAAAGGACATGAGGATGAGATTACCGGGCTTACGTTTTCTAATGATGGGAGAACTCTACTGTCTAGAAGTACCGACTGTTCGATGAAGGTAAGTTTTTTATTCCCTGTTCTATGGCACAATACTGATGATTAGACCTTGTCCACTTCTTAATGCTGTGAATTTGTGTTAGGTTTGGGATTTACGTCAAACAAAAGAGCCTCTTAAAGTCTTCGTGGACCTACCTAATAATTATGCACAGACAAATGTTGCATTTAGCCCGGATGAACAATTAATTTTCACTGGAACTTCAATTGAAAAAGAGAGCTCGTGTGGAGGAATGCTGTACTTCTATGATAAGAACAAACTAGAGCTTGTTTCTAGAGTTGGTATATCTCCCACATGCAGTGTGGTGCGCTGCACTTGGCACCCAAAGCTGAATCAGGTAATACAATTCCTTATCATTTTTGATAGATTATGCTATTGCCTTAAAATTTGTTTATATGTGCTTAGTGTGTAGTTAGTTCTATCAGCTTATTAGGCAATTGTGGAGTTACCTTTTAGATTGATGCAGTAACCTAAAAGCTGATAGCTGTAAACAGAATGCATAAAAAGGTTGTTGCTAAGTAAAAATATATGACGTGCGTTGGTTATAGAAAGTGATTCAGTTTCTTATTCCTGTGAGTGTTAAATCATTTCTTTTCTTTAGGTCTTCGCCACCATGGGGGATAAAAGCCAAGGAGGAACTCACGTACTTTATGATCCATCTATGAGTGAAAGAGGAGCGCTTGCATGTGTTGCACGTGCACCAAGAAAGAAGTCCATTGATGATTTCCTGGCAAAGCCTGTTATTCACAATCCTCATGCACTACCATTATTCAGAGATCAGCCTAGTCGTAAGCGTGAAAGGGAGAAGGCACTGAAGGACCCGGTGAAGTCTCATAAACCTGAACTTCCCATGTCCGGACCAGGTTTTGGAGGAAGAGTTGGTAAAACTAAAGGGACCATGTTGACCCAGTATCTCCTCAAGGTAAATGTGATTATTGGCTTGTATATTCTTATAAAGTATATGGAGATGACTAATCTGAAGATGCTTACGTTGTGACTTTCTTTTTTGCAGCAAGGGGGTATGATCAAGGAGACGTGGATGGATGAGGACCCTCGAGAAGCTATCTTGAAATATGCTGATGTGGCTAAAAAAGATCCCAAGTTCATTGCACCAGCATATGCAGAAACACAACCTGAACCAGTTTTTGCAAAGTCCGACTCCGAAGAGGAAAAATAAGTGACCTGGAATAATGGCACACCTTATCAAATACATTGTTGCAGAGCTGTAGTCATTTGTTATCCTTGGCATCTGTGTATCAGTAAATCCCAGTTCGAGAGTGTGCCAGTTGGTATATGCAATTTATCGGGCTATTTGATTCTGATGATTATAAAATCCTAGTCATTAAAACATTTTGCCAGTTGGTATTGGATCCATGGTTTCCAGGGGTAATTCATTAGTGTAACAAATTCCCATAATATATGATCTTAGGGCAATTCCTGGGGTAATGTACAAATCCAATTTTATGTTGAGCCAGGTAGATGGCCAAACAGGTTTCTCCACTATGGAAACAGAAGTGGGCGGTTGATCATTAAGCGCCAGGACTAGGGACACATGCTCGTGTGTAGATTACACGCGGCGTTGGTAGTAAAAACGTTGGCTGCAAGACACAAACTCTGGCATTGGTCACACAAACGCGGGCGTGAGAAATAAAATCGCTAAAGGTCAATTATCCAACGTCAATATTTTCAACGTTATAGTTTTCGAAAGTGTAAATTCCTTCAATTGAATTCATTTTCAGTCACACCACTATTATTTCCTTTTTTAAAACTCTTCTAAACCAAATATTTTAGATCGAAGAAAATAACCGGTACCGCGGACTGCCATAGGTGTAGATTATTCTCAAAATCGGGAAGCAGGGTTTGCTTCGCCGAGTGTCGTTACTGCTCCATCATTAGTCCAAGGTCATGTGTTGGTGCATCAAGATCGGTCTGAGGGTTATTATAGAATGAGTGGTGGATTTTCAGACTTAAAGGCTGTTTGAAGGTCTACCCCCTGAAGTCCGAGAAAGGTCTGACAGATATCCCTGGCGTGCGCTTTATAATGTGAAGCCTAGAAGACACAACAACAGAATTACGACAGTATTGATAGAAAGGTGGTGGCCGACGACGCACACGTTCCATTTATGGATTTTGAAATTGGTAAGCTTGTTTAACTTAACTTAAATTTTATTTTTTAAATGATTATATTAAATAATCAAAAGAATTAATTATAGTTGATTTTATTTTTGTAATAGGAATTACGCCTCTTGATTTGTATTTCATTTGTGGGATCCCAAGTGGAGTGGGAGATCCGACACCATACAACCAAGACGAATGGATATCAAATAGTAAATGGCAGACGCTTCTTCCCTCGTTTATAGAAGCAGATATACGTGAAGATCATAAATAATTGAAATGAGGTGGGATATTATGTTCAGCGTTGAAGCTTTTCCTTGCCCAAAGCAGAAACCCAGAAAATGTAGATGACTATCCTGAACTTGAAAGGGTGTTTATCTTATGGGTACTGGGTCGGACGTTCTTTCCAAACTCAACTTCTGTTGCTCGTGTTGGTTGGCTTGAAGCGTTAGAAGATTTTGACAAAGCACCAGATTATGATTGGGGCTCTGCAATTTTAGCAGAAATGTACTGTGGGATGGATCAAGCGTCCATGGGTATAGCCAACTTCACTGGTTTCTGGGGCATCATAGAGGTAAATATCAAAATTATTATTTTTAAATTTAAATAGTTTTTATGAACAAATGTAGATTAAGTCAAAATACTAAAATTATGGAGTAATTTGCACCATTGGTGGTATACCTACTTCCGTGTTGGTAAACCAATCCTTAAAGACGATACACATAGATTTCCAATCTTGGACATGTACGTCTCGACCAACTGGGCGAAGGACACTGGCAGCGACGTCTCGGGTTCCAGTTTTGTTCAGAGGTTTCAACAGTTGACTCGGAGCCACAAGAATGTTGTTGTTCACCCTTACATTGATTTTCCTGAGTATGGTGGTAATGATGGAGAACGTATTCTTGATTATTCTCTCCGTAAAGTTGTTTTTTACACTCCAGATTTGGATAAAGGGGTTTGGTACCTGGGAGAAAGACTACAATACCAAATACAAGGTATATATGCAATTGCAATTAACCCGCCGCCACAGATGCTAACACATAGATCAGATTTTGATCGGCTGAGAAGAATCAATGGGAGAGGTATGAACTAAATACAAAGAGGAATATTGGTGAAGCACAATATGTCACCTGGCACAAGTCGATTGCGAAGCCTGTAACTGGGACACACAACATGCACATCTATGGGTTTGATTTCCCAGGGTTATCACGCCTGGCTCATGATGCAAATATTGTTCCTAGCCAGCCACCTCCAAAAGATCCATGCTTTATGACTTACCCCACCACGGGTGCAAGTTCTTCATCATCTTCGTCAAATATGCCCGAAATTCGTTGGGAGATGCCATGTATTACTTCACAAAGTGGGCCAACACTATCCACATTGTTTCCCAAGCTATGGAATGTGATTATCCTTACTACAATGTGACTGACAGTTACGAAGAGTTGAAAAGCCAATTGAACGATATGTATCGTCTGAATCGGCAAATGGAGGCTATACACTTGGGTGTGTGTCGGGAATGGAAGACGGACACAATGTTTGGATTGAGTCCAACTGTAAATGATGATGGGAGTTCACAGTCTTCTGATTCCACCCGGAGCAACAAATCATGGCACGATAGTGATAATATAGTGGTGGGAGAAACACAAGTCTTCTGGCACAGTACTTCACCACAAGTACGGCACAATACTTCACCACAAACTGTGCCTGTATCTCAGCCTCAAGTAATTCGGCCAGATCCTAGACGCATTTCATCATCATTCTCGCCCTACAACCCAAATGATGTTTGCTACTTTGTTACACCACCACCACCATCTTATATGCTTGGAGGACCGAGTGCTCTCCAACAACCAAGTGCTTTCCAATCGCCTCATGTTCTTCAACCAACTTTTTCCCCTTATGGAAATTTAGCAAATATGTTGACAAGTGGGGATATCACAGGCCTTGGAGAATGTCTGACTCCAGGCCCCGAAGATAACGTTGAGCGACGTTAGAGAGATTGTAATATTTAATTATGCTGCATTTGTAATTCTAGTTTTAATCAATTAAAAAGTACGGCAGTTTGTTTAAATGAAATTACATATGTTTGAAATTAAGCGTTTTACAATCACTGAATTACATATGTTTAAAATTAAGTGTTTTTACATTAGCTTCACTGATGAGAAGTACAAGGTGGAAAAACTACAAAGAATGGGTTGAAATTCTTCAACACCTTCAGGATTTCAAAACATTTTTCGAAACGAAAAGCCATATTTTTCCATCTTCGCCATTCAGCCAAAGATCTTGTTACCATCTCAGCATCAGTTTCACCTCTGAGTCTATATCGATTGACTTGCATAGTTAAAGCTACAAACTCATTTACTTCTTTCTTAATTGTACCAAAACGATTTTCTATTTCGCATATAACACGACGACTCGGATTAGGGGTGTCACTGCAGAACCCGTCGTGAATAACCGCCCAGAAATTCACCCATGGATAGTTTGCTGAAGCAAGCTGGGTAAATAAAAAAACATAGTTTCTGCAAATAGATTCATCTTTTTCTTCTTCAGTATACGGAGCTCGCCGAACTAACAAGGGCCGAGACATTTTCTTTCAGCAAATTTGTTGATTTCAAGAATTAAAGAATTTTTTTAAGCTCAGAGAAGAAGAGTAAAGAAGACTAGATGTGTGAATTTGGAGTTGAAATGGGGAGTATTTATAGAACTCAAAATTCTAACTGTTGGATGACAAGGATTTTTAGCTGTCCAGATTTAGCCGTTGGCGGTTTTGTGTCAAACGCTGGAGGATTCGGTACAGACGCTGGCGTGTGATGGAACAACGAGCGGTTGTAGACACACGCCAGCGTTTCCGGCTCGCACGCATGCGAATGTGCCACGATTGCCCGGCCTTCCATCGAGCGCGCGCCTGTTCTTCCATCTCACTCAACAAACCAACAAATTTGTTGGTTTGTTCATCCGTTTTTCATGTTTGTTGAGTACATAGTGGGATCAAAATGAACAAATCTTTGATTTGCTGAGTCCATAGGAACTGCTCTTATGTACAGGTGTGTACAATTGTTTCTTTTCGGTGTTAGAATGTTCCCGTTCTCAGAACATCTTATGAAGATATTTAATTGCACATTTAAAATAGGGGTAATTTGCATTACCTCCCCTGGCAAGATCGCTAATTTGTGTTACCTCCCCTACAAAGATTAAATTAGTAAAACCTCCTTTCGTCATATATTCCGTCCAAAGCCAGTTAGCTGACTCAGCCAAAATATACTGGTGGCACTTTTTTTTTTCTTTTTAGTAAACTACCGAAAATATCCTCATCTTCTTTTTCATAATATATTTTTTTTCTTTACGGTCAAACAAAATATACCTAAACCTAAAATTTCTAAGAGAAAGAACCCATCTTAATTTTTGGTTGTAATCTAATCCGGACGGAGCTAATATAGAGTAGAGATGAGATTCAAGTATTGAAAATCAAGAGAAGCAAATGAAACAGATAATTTATTTCTTCATTACCGACCACTGTACTCTCTAATGGCAGCTTCCGGCGATATTCTCCATCTCTCTCCATACTCGAGGTAATAAAACCAAAAATCTCAATAACACTAATACAAGAGCCCTTTGTTTCATATCTGCTTAATTTAACTTATTTTTTGAATTTTGCAGGGTTTATTGGGATTTAAGATTAAATCAATTGCATTCCCTGAGACTGGTTTATAAATCAATTCCATGTGTCGGTGATGGTCCATTCTTACTCTATCATAATTGTAATGGATACCCAGCATCCATTCATTGTGAAATCTCGATACTACAACCAACTGAGAAGCCTCGTAAAGAAACGCGCTCGAATGAGTTGGTCCTGATAATGTCCAAGGAGTCTCGTAGTCAGTCGAACTCCGCGGTGTCTCAATCCTTTCGTAATCACAATTGAGCAAACACTTCAAATATGATCCTGCTGATAAACTTGTCCTTGCAATTCCACCATTAGATTTATGATATCCTGCAACACTTTCAACATTCAGAAAGGACATCACCTCTGATGCAGCAACAGACTTATTAATGTTACTTTCCGAAGGTCACCTCTGATTCCACCACTGCTTTCAGATCGAGATCATATTTTCAAAAATAAAAAATAAAAAAAGTCAGTTGCAGGTTTAATGGAAAAGAAGGAGATATGTGGAGAAGAAATGATTGGTCTTATGTGATTGTAAATATCCACCGTTGATTTTTTTTTGGACTTTAGTTACTACCGTTAGATTAAATTAGTATGACAGGGTAGTTTAGGTACTACAGTAGACACGTGTATGATTTTTCCACGCGTACATTTTTGCCGAGTCAACTAACTGGTTTTGGACGGAATATACAACGAAAGGAGGTTTTACTAATTTAATCTCTGATCATGATTAGAAATTTAATCTTCTAAACTTTTTCAATTCTCAGTATTTCAATGACAATATATCTTGGTCGAATCCTGTTCCGATCATGATTAGAAACTCAAACTTGTAATGTTCCGATCATGAGTAGAAACACAAACTTGTAATGTTAGAGGGTATCTTCCTCTTGTTTTATGAAAAAAAAAAAAAAACCTAATTTAATCTCTACGGGGGAGGTAACGCAAATTAGCGATCTTGTCAGGGGAGTAATGCAAATTACCCCTTTAAAATAAGGGGACTTTTTGTTGTTAGCTCATGGCAATCGTAACAGAAAGCTGGAACCGTAATCAGCTAATGTTCGGAACTGCAAGAATTACATGATATATACTAACATCAATCTGCAAGCACAGACGATCATAAGTATCTTTTAAGCCAGCAAGCAACTGCTTAATCCATGTTTATTGGGGTTACAAATTTACAATTATATGGTGGGTCGTAACTTGTAATGCAGCTTTTAGAGGCAATGCAAAGAAAAGAAAAATCACATCCTCAAAAGGAGTGTGAAGATCTATGGGTAGTGAGAGCCTACAACGTCGCAGCTGTCATCTCTCTGGAGTTAATAGCTTTGCTGAAGGCGAGGTTGGTATAGATGGACAATCACTGAAGTTGCCTATTTTCCTAATCATGCTGCCTACGATCTTGCCGATGAGGCCTTTCTTTTGAAACTTGTTATCATTCATTATCTCTTATTTTCAAAACATTGAGCTTGCTGATATTCAAAAGCTCTGAAGTGGTATGCAGAAACCTAAAGAATTTTGCTTCCAAACCTACTCATGGTCATGCTCAAAACAGGCGAGTCGAGAATCTGATAAAACAGAGAACTGCTGGGTGTCCACAAATAGCTGCAAAAAGCAAAATGGTCTGTCAGTAAAGATACTGCTCAGGTTAAAACTACAACTCCAAAGCGCCATGCTTACATGATCAATAAAGTAGATCAGAGGAATAATGCCTAAAAAATACTGCTTGCGAAAACAAGTGTAAAACTATGTCAGAAACTAAAGTGCAAGCTGTAATAAATTATGGAATGCAAGTTACCTTGATAAAGGGGCGGTCCCTACTAGGAAAGGAGTCAATAAAACTCTCTTTGAGAAGCAGGGAAACCTGAAAAGGCTAAAGCATTTAGCAACACAGTTTAACCAACATCCATAGAAACAATTAAAGATGTGACTGATAACTGAATTTAGTATCATTCATTAATCTAGGAAAGTCTAATTTTGCAATAAAAGTGACGGCTTAAAAGTCTAACCCTATCATTGTTCGACTGTACATTTGTTATTGTATGAAAGCGGAAATCTGCACAAAGAGACTCCAAGTAGCGCCTCATGACAGTCAAAAATTGCCCAGCAGCTTCAGCCTAAGACATTGATCCACGTTGAAAGATTATAGCCAAAAGAAATAAATGGATGATGAAAAAAATCTAGGACATGACTGAGGAAATATAACACGTTACAGATATCATTTCCAATAGTACTCTAGAATCAGGAAGCCAACCATGCTTCAAAAAAAAAAAAAAAAAGGATGCCAATTTGTAAGAAACTGATGCATACTTTATATGGTGTTATATAAACTTCTAGTTCTCAATATTTACAATGCTAAAAAATGAATGTCCGAAAGACCGTGATAAAGACATACAAGGACGGTAAGCTATCAATATAACAGGATGGGACCAGCAAAAAACATGGACTCACAAAGAATATTAAAGTAGTGAATCCTATTGGAAGCGTACTTCGGGTATTTTTGACCATTGGTTGTGATAACTGTTTTGTAAGCACTGGTTATAACTACCATAATGCAACTACTTATAGCATATTGAACAAACATAGAGTAAAAACTAAGAAGCTTCTCAAGGAAAAATCTGTCAGCACCTGCACTTCATTACACCTATATACGGGATGCCTTTCAGCTATAGAGTTATGACATGACAGTCTAGCATGGATCGGGCCCAGCTCAGCAATAAGCTCCCTATGTCGAGGAAGTGGCGGCATGTAACACATTTTCTTCACCTGCAAGGTCCACATGAGTAAATAAATGGTTTCTACTAAGCACCATATAAACAAATAAATCTACAATCTTTTACAGCATTTAACATTTTTACCAATGCAGTCACCCATGGGCCAGGACCTACTGATGCAGAATGAAAGTCAAGATTATACCCAAAATTTTGGAAAAACCTATTTGACGAGGCAAATAGATTTCTTCTGTGCTAAAAATAGGGTTTGGGAGACTCTTTTACAGAACCTTAGAAAACTGTAGCGCCGGGTTAATCAAGTTAGCAGGACAAATACAATAATACAATTTACACAACCACATCACCGACAAAAAAAAAAAAAAAACAAACAAACAAACAAACTACAAACCTGGTCCTTGTACACATTCACATTGATGTGGTCGGATGTTTTCATCTTCAGGTCAGCTGGTTTGTGTTGTATGCCAACCTACAAAATTCAATAAGAAGAAATGAGAAGCACAACATGAAAGATGCTTCAAGTAAAAATTGATCACCTATGTAAGCACACTGGAAGCCAGTTGACGGCCAAGTGACTGGATGGAAGAGGCCTCACACCTAAGTCAGCAGTCAATGATAGAATTGTTCTTGTTATGGATGAAAATTATTCTAATTGACGCAGTTAACCTTTCATTTCAAAAAAAGAAAATGAACCTTTCAGCTAGAATTTGCTTTGCTTCACCAACTCTTGCCATTGTTTCACCAGAATCAATTTTTGATTCACACTGTAATATAAAATAATGTATATACACTGCTGTTTTTGAATTACCAGCTTCTGCTCAGATATAATGTCACTTCCAGTGTTTGTTGGTCATGTACTTATGTACCATACCCCTACAATTACACCCTGAACTTTTTTGTGGCCCGCATCTGTGAACCCAAAAGCATGAGGAAGACAGATTCATGAGGTGAATAATTTGCTTGCCTAGTTTGATGCTATGATATGGTCTACATGTACATAGTCTGTTTCCACAATATTTTTGACTAAGGGAGATTTGGATCCAAACCTCAGTCTAGAAACATCCATTTTCTCTTTGAGCTTACTTTATCTTTTTTTTTTGTTCTTTTTGTTTTTTGTTTTGATCAATACTTACTTTATCTTTTACTTCTAACTAATCTGTATTTTATTTTGCTTTGGATTTCTGTTTTAGGATTTTAGTTTTGGAAGAAGAGATTTTGTTGAAATTGGGTTATGCTTGCAACTGCTTTTATTTTGCTTCTGATTTTTCCTTATATAGGGTCCTGCAAGATACCTTATTTCCAATGATGAAATCAGAAACTTAAAGAACCAGTGATACACAATGCTATCACTCCTTTTAAAATAATGTTGAGAAAATTTGTGCAGCAAATTGAGATAAAAAAGGAATCACAATAAATGGAAAACTCACAATGAACGGGACTGGTGCATCGATAAAATCAAGCATGTTCTTAGGCAGAACCTGAAAAAGATAAAGTGAAACTTGGTGAGATTCTTCTAGATTTCCAGCAAATAGATGACACGGACAAACCAGTAACATGGTCAAGGCACAATAAACCATTCAGAAACAAAATACCAACTTCTAAAAAATGGTGTAGACTGTAGAGGGCTTTCCGATGATAACTTCAAACAGAAAGCATCAGAATTTAAACAACTAAATTAATCACGGATATATTGGATCTAAAACTTAATTAATAAATATAACAGTATCACATTAGCTTCATAATATCAGACTTACTGGAAGCATTAAACTTTGCCATTCAAAAGGACGAATCATCGGAATAAGTGACAAGACAACAGCTGACAGCACACCCTGCACATGATGGCGGAGTAAGTTAGAAGACGGTTACACAGCATATATATAATATTTTTAGATACATTGACAAGAAGAACAAACTAACTCTCTGCAGGATGAAATACAATTCACCTACTCGAAAAAATAAATGGCTTATCTATCAAGAAAGAATGTTCAAAATCTATATCATCTCAAGCTAATAAATTAGAACTACCAAATGACGAAATTCACTTACCAAATTTGGACATACCACCACTACTTGTTTTTCCAGCAATACTCCTGTAAATAATGCCAGAACCTGAAAGATGAATAACTAATTCAGCACCCATGCAAGCAATGGCAAGCAAATTTCTTAGAATTATCAGTATCACATTACATATTTCAGTACTTCTATCTAGTGGTTCATCTGCTTTGTGCTTTAGTGGTGACTTCTAGCCTTCTGCGGTACAAGCTAGATATCATAGTTTAAACTAATAAAACAGAACTTGCATTGAAAAAACCTAGATAACAGGAGCAGTTATATCAAGGGAAGGCACAAATTTTGACTAGGTGACCCTGATGTGAGATTAGAACATACAGTTAAAAAGAAAGACAAAACCATGACTCATTCATCTTACTGAGTCACCTCTCCTCCTTCAGGAGATGCTACGAAAGGTGAGTTTTAGCAACAATAAAATCCATCAAGAATAGAGAGCTGAAGTTATGTAAGCAAGTCTCCGAAGAACCATAACTGAAAGCTGAAAATGCAAATGCAAATGGCATTACACTTTCAAGTGACAGAACGCGGCAAACAGTTGCTGTAGTCCATATAGATAACCCATAAGCTTCCTCAGCAGCAGCTAGCTTTACATTGACCTTTTAAGAAATTCACAAACCATCAGCAGTTCTGCAAATAAAATTAGAAGACTAGGGCCTGATATTATGTCTGAAATAATATCATACCTCACCACCTAATATTTCCTGAAGTTTTATATCAGGGCAATCTTCGCAAACCCCTAGTTCAGAAATTGCTGGCCGTCTATACTTGATAGCCTGTAGATGTTCTAGTGGCTGAAAAGTTGTTTCACTTCCTCGAGGTGGAAGAGGCAGGGAATGATATCCACAAATAATCTGCAACAAGTCGTTTCTGTGTTCCTAAAATGGAGTCAAAGAGGTTACTGTAAAAAATCATGACAGATGTTTCAGTTGTAATACAAGTGACCCATGGCTCAGGACGACACTTACCCTGGCCCAATTCATTACCACATCATCCCCCCCATTCCTATCATTCTCAGAGTCAGCATCCTCATATTCATCCTCAGATCCCATGCTTCTTACTGAACTGGCAAAATACAATACAATGTTTTTCAATTTGAAACAACAAGAGAAAAGCCACTGGACATACATTTGTAACTATAAAAACAGCTTTAAGAAAAGGTGAAAGACAGCTCCAGAGTTCTAAACTAGAGGTATTATGTAGAAAATCATGCAAATAATTTGCCCGTGCCCACCATGTAAATAATGCATTAATAGAGCACCAAACCATTTACTACCTGTATAAAGATTCAGAGCTTGCAGCGCGATCCATTGTACAGCTCCTAGGGAGAAAAAAAGACCCAACCTCTGGTGAAGTCTGACCACTTACATAATTTCCGTTTACTCTCCCGTGTTCACCACACCGGGTTTCTGAAGTCTCGGATTCAAAACCATCAAAGTCCTGCAGGTTTTTTTCGTTGGCAGCATCTACTTCTCTTTTCTGACGGATATCCAAAGCCTCAGTAGCAGAAACACTTTCAGGAGTTTCAGAAAAACTGACTGAAAAGGTTGGAACATCCTCATCAGATATAATCCCCGCTGCAGCTGCAGTAAGGGCGACTGCACTGTCGAGAGGTATAGCAGAAGCCTTCCAATCAGCATTAGAATCACTATCACGAGACACATTGTTCTCATTTATTTTGTTATGAGACTTGAGGACTGACGCAGTATGATCTGTGAGAGCAACTTCACTAACAAACTCTGTTATCCTATTCAGGCGTTCCTGTGTAATGATACTGCATTAATGAAACAATAAAGAAGTAAATAAACAGAAACATTGAAAATCAATCATAAGAAACCACCAATAGAAGTACGATTAACAAACCTGTTCAACATCTCATAGTGTAAATCAAAAAACGGAACTCTAGTCAGTAGGCAATAACACCGAGGAGCGGAAACCAAAAACTGGCATAGCCGCCCAGATGATAGAGAAGGTGGAGTGGCAACACCAACGGGTGGCCTCTGAACAATTTCTTGTACGTGTAAGCAAACACCAAAAACGGTTGCATTATCTGCTACCTGATCAGGGTAACAAAAACTTCAATAGTTACTGTAGACCTACCAATTATATGGATAGACCAAAATAATCCCAATTTCAGCATATAAAAATGTAAAGAGAACAAAATGTATATAAGACAAATTAGCAAGATTACGTTCCACCGAAGTGTTTCAGCTACCTAGAGGAGTGAAACAATGTCATAAAGAAAGATGTTGAGACTTGAGACATTCCGTGACAATTTTTTGCTTTACTCTAAAGACTAATGCATCAAAGTTTTAAATAAACCATCATACCGCCAATAAGAACTTATCTTTAGATCACTATAAAGATTCTAAACATCAGGCTGATCACAATATGCAAGTTGAGGGTGGACAGAGAGTAACTTGGTGATAATGACTACGCCTACATTATCCACAACATAAAATATAGGAACTACCTTGACGGAGAAAATAAACGACATATCATCTCTCCCAAGATGCTCCTGCAACATAAATATAGATAAATAGAAGTAGAGAAGACGTTGGTGAGGGAAAAAAATAGAGGATAAGTGAAGCTAGAAAACAATCATTAACACTGTCGGTGGCCCACAACAAAGTACAAAAATAAACTTTCAAGGACTCGAGTAATAATACAAAGTGCTCTGTCCAAGAGGGAAACTAAAATACATGACACGCGAGGGCAACCTAGTCAATCAAAAGTACTAGTTGCAAGGATTGAAGACAAAACTCATTGAATCAACGTCAAAGGCTCTAATATACAGCATCAAAAGTACTAAATCAATTTCAATCCAATAAATAGCTTGAAAGAAAGAATGTTCAGCAATTGAAATCAATTTCAACTAAAGGAGCAAGTAAAGAGGAATACTAGAGCAGATGCTGTGAATATCATTGATGCTGCAACCTACTTAAATGACAAATCATAAATGGATAAAGTGTAATTTCAACAACCAATCAAGATTGTGTCAGTACTAGTTTAATATACCTGTCCATACACGACGCTGTTTAAATCACTCAATGATGGGGTCCTCTCCATCAAGCGAGCCTGAATCATTGTTAAGACAAGCTAACTAATGAGAACCTACATTTGTGAAGGTATATGCAAGGGGATACGAAGTAAGCAAATGTAGCACCCTCATGAACAGATAAAAAAAAATCAAGTCATGAACACAACCCTCATGAACAGATAAAAAAATTTCAAGTCACAAACACAACCCTCCAATAACTTATAGTATATATAAAGAAAAGGAGAAGGTCTGCTACCAAAGCCTCTAGTAAGCATCAAGCTACATGAATAAAAGATACAATCACAACATAAATTTGAAAAGAATGGATTGTTGAGTACTAATGGACTACATCAAATGCTTCGCAGAAAGGGACAATAGCAGACCTTAACACCTTCAGGAAAACAGAAAGCAGTCAAATCCTTAGGACGCACGGCTAACCTCTTCCTAGGAGGATACTTAAACAGGAGCTGCAAAATAGCAAGAAAAACAACAACAACAACACGAACATCAGGTGTTAGCGCAAAAGCAACACGATAGATTGTGTATCCAAATTAAGAAACATGGGATAACATTTTATTTTTTTAGTATGAAAGTGTAATGGTCGATTTCGAGGAATCTGTGGATACCCAAAGAAAGATATCCATATTGCAAGCGTCCTATGGTTTTACAATGCAGTTTTGGGCAATCTAACAATCTTCTAAGAGAAGAACAAAAACCAGAGTATCACATCATCTGGGTGAAAATGCAACTTCAATGATGAATGAATCATATAAAATTGTTATTGATTTGACCTCGGGTTCCAAAGTTGGAATTGAAGGACCTCGATGTTGGAGCATTTTGTAGTCCAGCCTCTCAGACCTCTGCATCTCTAACTCCTTTGTCCTTCTTTTGGCAAAAGATTCCTCCACTGCATTAAGGTTAGAACCTGAATGAAGACCCACCACAATGAAGTGCTCAAATAGCAAGGTGGGCTCCGTATATTTGGGGCTCTGCAGTATAATCTTGAGTAAGTCACTTGACAAAAGAAATAATGTTAGCAACTTTTAGCTAAATGTTAATAGCCAAAACAGCATAGAAGAAAGCAAACGTAACATACAGCCATTCTCGAGTGAAGCTTATACCACTGCCGCTTTTGGTTAGCCAAGACCTCGGGATTAAAAAACCAGGGCCCTCGATTTCCCTCCTGACTGCCACCCCATTGCCAAGCCTTTTGTATCTGAGTCTTCAATTTTTGAAAACTATTACTGCGTCTATGCCCGGGTGGTACTGCTTCACTTTTAACACGCCGGTGCCCTGGTGGGGCAATAGGTGGCATATTTGAACGCCCTGTATAAACAGTACTAATGGTTTCTTGTGGTGAAGTCACGCCAACCTTTTCCTCAGAAATTTGATGTGAAACCTTGGATGGTAATGGTGGCCCATCATGTAACACCTTCGGTGGAGATTGTTGCCGGTCATCACTGAGTTGCTCTTGCTGCAAATCTTTAGAGGGTGAAGATGGTGGCCCGTCATCATTAGTCTTGGAAATTTGATTCAACACCTTAGTCGGTGACGTTGATGACCCGTCGACATTCTCCACCAAATTCTGAATTCCAACATTCGATTTTGATCCATCATGATTCACCTCAAAACGCTGTTCAAAATGTGCCGTCAAGTGATCAGCATTCACCACAAAAATCTGCTTTGAGTTGCTAGATGGTGAAGTCAGGCGATCATCATTCACCTCAAAAACCAGTTGTAATTCCTTTAATGGCGAAATCCTTTCATCATTTAGCTCAGAAACGACTTCTAATTCCTTAGATGGTGAATTCGAGCGATGGTGAATTAGTTCAAAATCCTTAGGTGGCGATGTTGCCATATCATCGTCATTCATCTCAGAACTCAATTCCAAATCCTTACATGGTGAAGTCGGATAATCAGCATTCACCTCAGAAGTCATATCCAAACCCTTAAATGGTGAAGTATCATTGGCATGAGGAATAAGTTCCAAACCCTCAGATGCTGACAACAGGCAATCATCCTTTACCTCAGATATCTGTTCTAAATCCTTGGGAGGTGATGCTTCTTTATCATCATCGACCTCGGGACTCATTTTCAAATTCACAGATGGCAACAACAGGCAATCATCATTCGCCTCAGAAATCTCTTTTAAATCCGTAGACAACCCATCAACATTTTCCTGATGATGTATAACCTTAGATGGTGATGGTATCCCATCATCGGTGGACACCACATCTTCATTTCTCTCCATTTTCATTAACCTTTTCAACTCATTGAAACGAATCAAAAACTTTCCACATACACATCAAAATCCCTTCTTCTTCCTCTAACAATAATAATAATAAGCTTAATCATATTTTACATATAATAAATTTAGGGCTTCATAAATACTACGTTATTAAAATTCTAAATTGCAAAAATAATTAACTATTGAAACTAATTCGAAATCAGAAACGTAAGAGTTGTGCTATGTCTTCTCAAGATGAAGAAATTACTTGTAAATGTATAATCATCATTAATTACTACCAACGATATTATATATAAATAGAAGGAATTAATCAAATTGATAATTACCTAATCTGCATTTTTAGGGTTTCATTGCGATTTCTATCCAGAGAAGAAAAACAAAATTTGTTTGCGTTTTCGCGTACAAGGTAAAGAGTATTCGGTTTCAGAGGAAAAAACACGTGTCCCCTAATAAATGGATCCAAGTAAAACACAATCAAGTGGGACCCGCGAATGGGATTTCTAACCGTTTCATACACCAGAAACCCAGAGATGCACACAATCGCCACAGTTGGTGCTAGGGCGTTATCGGTGGGAATGGGGAAAGGGAGAAATACCGTTTAGTCCAACATCCCATTTAAATATACTAGTTAGTCCTCGCCCATTCAACTAGGTATAAATTAGTCTTTTTTTATGGAAAGTACACAAATAACCTTCCTAATTTACAATTTAGTCCAAATATTTGCAATTTAGTCCAAAGTGACTCATGATGATGTCAGCAACTTTAAATAATATAAAAATATATTAAAAAACAGTTTATCCTTCGAATCACACATCCAAAATTCACAAATTTTATATATTTTGAAGGCTTTTTCCGAGATCTACAAAAAGAGTACCCATATGACTATATAATTTTCATTTTCAAATTTTTTTTAATTTACACTGGTGTACATATATACACATCCGTAAAAATCCAATATCCATAATATCCAGACTGCCACTCTAGTCTACACATACTGACAAAAATACCAACCACGCCAAGCTCTAGTTGGATAATAAATGGATTTGCAGAGGTTGGTTTAGCAGTCAACCTGTATCGAGGACAAAACGATAAAACATAAGAAATCACGGGTTGAAAAACAAGTGATTAACTTTTTACCAAAAACCGAATAAGAAACAAAGCAACAAAAACATCAAAGTAAATAGTTAGTCAGTTACTGACTTAAAGAGACACCGTCCATTTGGTCCTACAGAACAGGCCACGCATTCATCATATGAATACCAGCGTACAAGTATGCACACATCTACAAAAAAATAACAAAGAGCACTGATTCAAACAAAACAATCCATGCATTCATCACATAATTTTAGTGTATAAAATATGTACACATATACCAAAATAGACTTGAATGCTCACCATGATTCATAATAACATAAACAACCTTCTCGGACATGGTTGATACCTTACATATTACAAAAAACATAAATAAAAAACAAATACGATGTATTTAAAGTGTACATGTTGTATAAACAAAAACACATACTAGTGTACAAACATGTACACCTCTACAGAAAACTAACAAATTCTAGTGTCCATATCCGCATAACATGTCATCCGTTCATCACAGAGCATAATAGTGTGCAAACACGTACAGATCTACATAAACGTAACAAAATCTAGCATCCAGACGCACATGACAGGCCATATACCTAACAAAATCTAGCATCCAAACACACATGACAGGCCATATATACATCATAGAGCATTTTAGGCAAAAACATGTACACATCTACAGAGTAAATAACCAAATTTCGCATCCGTAAATACAAAACAGTCCATGCGTTCATCAATAGCATAGTAGTGTACAAGTATGTACAAATTTACATTATCCAACCAAAACTTAATGTATTACAATGCCATTGCTAGCTAACTAGTCCAGTGACCCATAACTCCTCAAGGACGTGTACAATTATATGTTTAGAATATTCAGATTGCTAGCCTGATACAATCTAATATTATAATAATAATAAAAAGCATGAAACATACGTCCCAGTTATCAATAAACTTGAGACCAAAATGAATCTCAAGTGGTGAACTGATGATCATTTGAAGCATTTACCAACGAACCTGAAGTATAAAGGAAATGAAACCCGACCTTTAATTGCATTTTGCATAAAGAACCAAAATAAAATATACAATCTAAGAATCAACATGTGCACTCATAAGAAATCAACATGTATATAATCATGTGCACATTAACGATCAACAAGTGTACAATTATATACACATTCAGAATGCACATTAATCAACATGTATACAACTATGTACACATTAGTCAATGAGTCTTAAACCTGTAATACTCGGGTGGAGCATCAATTTCTTATTAGAACAAGAATGTCTGCATGAAATCGAAAGTGCTAAGGTAGCGCATGAGGTCACAGTGGTGTACAACTGTGTACAGATCTACAAAATCCTAGCAAATCCAAGACCCATACAATTAAACATGACATACATCCATGGGAAATAACAATGGTGTACAACTATGTACACATATATAAAAGTCCAGAAAAAGGATACTAAACTTAAAGATAAAAAAACTTACCCTAATGATATCCACCATTTATAATCAGAACAATCAAATGGAAATCGTCTCTACGCCATATCCATGTCCAAATGGTCATCATTAACTTCGACCAAGTGATATGTTGGCTATGATTCACACATCCTCTATAAAAAAGATTGATATCAAAGATGCATCAAGGTATAATACAGTAATGATAATCAACATGTGTACAACTACTTTTACATGAACAATCAACAGGTGTACAATTATGTACACATTAACAATCAGCATGTGTATAATTATGTACGCATTAAGAATCAACATATATGTATAACTATGTGCTTAGTAAAAATTCAAAAACAAGATGTGCACTAACTGGAAACACAAACATAACCTCACAAAGTCGTTTTTTCTATACGTGCACCAGTAGATATCTATGCATCATAAGCTTATCAAGTCAATCTTTTCCCTACGTGCACCAATTTGTACACACAAGTTACTTATGCAAGAATAAGCTTATGGAGTCATTTTTTCACATGTGCACCAGATTGTACACCCTGGTTATAGTTTATGCAATCACTACTTAGTGATTGTTTAGAACCTGCTCGCTCTATACTACAGTGCTATTCAAGTATTCCAATCTTCCTAGAAAGCATGTACACACTATAATGATCCATAGTAGTTGAAATTAATGGATGATATACCTCTTTGGTACTAAACTGAAGGAAAGAGGAACCTCGTGGATCTCCTCACTTTGGACCACGAGTGCGCCATAAAAAATCCTCTGACTCGATCCTTTCATGGAGAAAACATCTTGATCAAGACCGAGCTATAGTTATGAATACAAATTCAGCGACTATTAGTACTAGTATAAGGGAAGAGAGGGAGGGAGGGAGTGACACATACTCGGTTATTCTTTGATCAAAATTATTGATGTATAGTCTTCATTCAATGAACCCTTATCTGGACATGATGAACAGCAATGGTGAGAGGCAAACGGTACGCAGCAATGATAAGCAATAGTCGTGATCCAATTTTCCCCTTCACCTGAAAGCAATCAATATAATTATGAGTATAAGTTTTTTAGATGAGAAGGTCCAACACCGAAGTAGAAGCAAAGATACCTAATTGAACATACACTAAAGTAGAAGCAAAGATACCTAATTGAACATACACTAAAGAAGATAAATAAAATTGTAAGCATATTCTATCATCAACTTTTTCAAATCCAAAAGCATGACAACCCCTGGTAAGCATCATTTGTTGTTAATAATGAGTACTAGCGATGACATTATAACAACTATGTACACATTAACAATGAACAGAAGTACAACTATGTACACATTGACAATAAACATGTGTATAATTATGTACACATTATTATTCATCATGTGTACAACTATATACACATACACGACACACGTCGAAGACTTCTAGTTTAGGTAAATTGGAAAGTGATAATGCTAATGATGCTGAAATCTGGCTTGCTTTTATTTAATTATATTATGCACCGTTTATCGACAAACAAACCAAAAAATGCAAAATGCAAAATAGAAGAAAAAAACAGAAGAATGAGGACCCTTAATCAATACCTTTTAAATGTTTCGCCCTGTGTCTCGGCTTCAAATGGTGAAACCGAAAAAGAAATCCCGATAGTGCAGGTATCAACTGAGTAGTGGAATTGTAGATGCTTTACAGATCTTGCAAGGATTAAGAATGTGAGATCGCCACTAGCAACCTTACAGAGATGATGAATATGTAGGGTGTTTAATGATCACCCTAGTTATTTATGGGAGCATAAGCTTATGGAGTCGTTATTTTCACAAGTGTACTGGTTTGTACACGCACATGTCATGTGGTCACTGTGATAGTGTGTACACAAACTAGTAAAGACTAAATACTAAGGAGTGTACAAAAGTACAGTCAAGTTGGTGGCTTATTATGACTATACTAAAAGTTTCACTCAAAACTTTCACCTATAGTCTTAAAAACAAAAACAAACAAACAAAAGTTAACAAATAGACAAGTATTCCATTTCACAGATCAGTTCTAAATATATATATATAGCGAAATGGTAGCCGTGATCCAATTTTCCCCATCATCTGAAAGCAACCGATACTACATCAATATAAATTTTTTCGATAAAAAGGTTCCATACTGAAACAAAATAGAAGCAAATATATTTAATAGAGGTTGTTTTAATTAATACGTACCCTAAAGAAGCTAAATAAAATTGGAATCATATTAATAATCAACATGTGTACAACTATGTACACATTAACGATCAACATGTGTACATTTATGTACACATTAGTAATCAACATGTATACAACTATGTACACATTAACTAAAAGGGCATGAAAGTTATGTTGAACCCTTATGCTATACTTAAACTTGTGAAATTATTATATGTTGGTTTACATAGTCTCCCCATGGGCTAAAAAAATCTTGCTAAAGACGGGGTAACTAAAACAAGTACCCTGAGCCTGTCAGTTAATATTGTCCTATAATAATGATAACGCAGACTACAATGAAAAGGAAGAAGAAAGTCCATGTCGATAATAAAGCACAATATGACAAACTGTTTGGAGATAACAGGAAGCTAGCACTACGCAAAACATTCTTTTTTCATAAAATTATGCACTCCTAACACCCTTAGATACACAACTGGGAAAATGAGCATCCTCTATAATATATGCAAGAATAATCATTTATCTGGAACCATAAGAAAGGTATCAACAGTGCCAACTCAACAACCCTGATGTTCAAATCCCAACTTGTACATAAGTTCAACATCTTCCTGTTTTATAAATGAATTTTTTGATGATGTATATAGGTTGTGCCACCAGGAATAAGGATCCTTGAACACGGTTTCTCAATAAAGGGCAATAACAAGCTAAACTAAAGAGTCATAAAAATTTCTTATACTGCATTTCATAATGTAAAATGAAAACGTGGAATAAAGAGATATTTATACCTTATCATTATTAATGTTGCATAACCATTTCACAAACAACTTTACAATTCAATTTAACAACTCCACAACTCCAAAATTCCGCATTCAACAAACCAACACCACATGTAACTCCTGCCAAACATAACCCTATACCAGAACTACATCTCCAACCATTCTCAAACACATTAACTCAATTAACTCCAACTGTAACCCATCAATTCCTTATTACATAATCACTCCTTTAGCAGCTCCATTAATGAACATATAAGCTCAAAACTGAACACAATAACTTAACTAAAATCAGGGAGAAGAAACAATTACCTCAAACCAAATTTGCTCAAGCACCAATATGTTCAACCTTCATAATAACTCCACCACCTTCTTATAAACACAATCAGACCCTAATTCCATTAACAGCTTTAATCATCCACCAGGATTAATCTTCAACCTTGTTTGTACCCTATTCAAATAGTGTACGTGTAGATGGCACGAGGCTTATAATGGAAGCCTAAATCCGGTTTATTATGGAAACCGGTCGGTTTATTATGGAAACCGATGGGTTTAATATGGAAGCCCACATGGCTTATTATGGAAGCCTGGATTTGGTTTATTAGAGAAACCAGTGGGTTTATTATGGAAACCCACTAGGCTTATTATTGAAGCCCAAAAGTCTTGAATAATTATTTGTTTATAATTATTAATTTTATTTAAGATAAATACAAAATCCTAAATAAAAGAGGATAATTATCTTAAATATTTATGATTATTATTCAAGATAATTATTACTTAAGATAAATAAGAATTATGATAAACATCGGAAAGGATAACAAATTTTATCATGAATCTGGTTGTTATTTGGGATTTATACAAATGGGGTTGTTATTTGGATAACTATTGGAACCCTAAAGTTACATCTATTTTTTGCCTATATATAGAGGCTAGATTTCAACCCAAAAGGTACATAATTCTATTCTTTTCAACACAATACACTTGCATAGAACATCCGCTGACTTTAGCATCGGAGTGTTTTTGCAGGTACCCCCACCTCTTTCAATCAATTCTTTGGAGATTCTTCATCAACGGTAGCGATTGGATCAGCTTTCTCGCATCTCCAAGATTGTTGGGGTGATCAATTTTGCACCAACATCTTTTGGCGCCGACCAAGGGGACAACGAGAAAAGATCATGTTCTCCAAGTAATAGAAGTTGTTCCCAAGCGATTTTTGAGACTAGGGTTTCAAAATCATTGTGAACAGAAAAGTCGCAGAAAGATCACAACTTTTCAGAAAGTTGCGGAAAATATCACAACTTTTCAGAAAGTTGCATAAAATATCACAACTTTTCAGAAAGTTGCAGAAAATACACAACCCTTCAGAAAGTTGCAGAAAAGCTTCGCTACGTTTCCAAAAGAAAAGTTGCAGTTCGGAAAGTCTCTGAAAATCCAGCCAAAGTTGTTAACAGAAAAGGTCAAAAGGAGAGTAAAACAGATGAATACATCGGGAGTAAATCAGTCGGAGATGGACGTAGATGTGCAAACCAGAAACGGGACGAATCACCAAGCAAACCCTCGCCCACTTAGAAGTGTTGTAGTTCAAGGAAACTACGATGAAAGGGACGGGAGAGAGACTTCGATGGCGTCATCGACATCTGATTCTCGATCTCGATCTGAGGGATCTTTCCCAAGGTTCAGAGGAAGCAACGTTCGTAGATCACCACCTCCTAGCGCGAGTAGAAGCTTTCATCTTCAAGATGGTGTACAAAGCCAACACCCGAGCATTCGTGAACAACGACATAATGATATTATTAACAGAGGAGTACGTTCTCGGGTTAACGATCTGCCGGTTGGGCCTGCTAATCCCGCTAGCGGTACAAGCCAATGATCCACCTGCGACACAAGTTAATAACCCACTGGTTACACAGATTAACACCCAACAGGTGACACCCATTGACTTAACAGTACGGGAGCGATTGCAAGAACTCGAAAGATAGAACAAACGACTCAGGGTCACACTGGAGAAAAGGAGGGAAGAAGATGAAGCAGCCATCCCTCGTTCGGAAGATGGAAGAGCGTACCGTCACCAAGAGCAAACTAGCCCATACAGGTGGAATGAAACTCGTGATGATCGTCGACACAGCCGAAGTAATGAGAGGAGAAACGTGAATGTCAGGGATGATTATCGGAGTCGAGATCACCATGATGAGAGCTATTATGATCGTTATACCTCCAATAATGATCATCACTATGCAACCGAGAGGGGCAGACAAGAGGGTGCTAGCCATCAGAAGTATAGACAGAGAGTCGAACGCAACAATGGTCGTCACTCAAAAGGGTCTAGGCATGAAAAGGAGCGTTCAAAGAGGAGGACAGATCCAGTTAGGAATGAAAGAATTCACAGAGAAACTCAAGATGATTTAGAGGAGGATGAAGAGTTCAGCAAGGAAAAGCTTAGTGCCATGATAGATGAGTTACTTACGCAGAAACAGTCAAGAGACGAAGAGTAGCAAATTTTATCCATGAAAAAGTCGATGGATTCTCCATTTGTTGCAAAGATTAAACGATTCCGTCCACCTTCGAATTTTAATCAACCTCAGTTCAAAGATTTGTTTGATGGTAAAAATGGAGATCCGGTGGAGCATGTCCAGCGTTTTCAAGCCTCGATGAGCTTGTGGGGGTACAATGATGAGCTACTTTGCAGAACATTCCCAACGACTTTGACGGGTAAGGCTCTAACCTGGTTCTCTCATTTAGAGTCTAATTCGATCAAGAATTTTGGAATGTTATCGGATGCATTCTTCGAGCAATACAAGATTAACCTCGGAAGCAAAAAAGGAAGCAGTCACTTATTCCTCTTGCATCAAGAGCCTGCTGAAAGTCTAAGTGATTTCAATAGGAGGTTCCGTCAAGAAGTGGGTGAAGTTGGAAAAGTGGATGAGAATTTTGTAATAGAAGCATACAAAAATGCATTGGATTACGATGAGTTTGGAATTTACAACTCATTAACAGTTCAGCCAATTGGAAGCCTCAGAGAATTGTATGACAGGGCTGATAGGTATGCAAAGGCAGAGAGAGAAAAGAAGGCGAAGTTGTCATGGACAACAAAAAGGCCCGCAAATGAGGGACATGCAAAACCAAAGCAACAATTCGAAGGAAATACTAAAAGCAAGAGTTATGAAGTAAATACCAGGAAAGTGAGAGACGAAGAAGACTCTCATAGGCCTCAAGAAAAGCAAAAAATAAAGTTTCCCAAGTTGAACATTGGACTTGGAGAACTTTTTAAGAATATTAAAGACTCGCTACCTATTCCAGAGCCACTACCAGTGGAAACAAAGGATAAGAGGGATAAGAATAAATATTGCGCTCATCACAAAGATCATGGGCACAATACGGATACTTGTCGTGCACTTGCAGCGGAGGTCCAAAGGATGATCGAAGAAGGGAAGTTGCAGCAATACATGAAGAAGAATCCATCACAGGTTAACACACTGGCCAATACTCTGGATTTACGGGAGATTAGAGTAAGCCATGCGAGAGTTAATTCAACTTCGAGAAAAGCTCAGGAGAATGCTACACGATTGAAGTTGCGTCATATAAACGATTGGCGAATATAGAACAAGGTCGACTATGCCAGTATGATTGGTACAGAGACTCTAGAAGAAGGGAAGACTGAGATATCCTTTTCTAACGCTGATCTTGCTGGAGTATATCAACCACATAATGATGCAATCGTGATTCTAGCTCTCATTGGAATGTACAAGGTACGTCGAGTTCTAGTCGATACTGGAAGTTCAATCAGCGTCATTTTCTCGGGAGCATATTCGTCAATGAGCCTAAGCGAGAACCAAGTTGAAGCGGATGATAACCCTATCATCGGATTTAGTGGAGAAACGATGACAGCAATGGGAAGAATTAATCTACCTACTATGGTGGGAGGAAGGACGGTTATGTAATATTTCTCGTTGTTAGATTGCCGTGCACCCTACAATGCTATCTTAGGACGCGATTGGATTCACGCAATGGAGGCGGTAACTTCCACTGTCCATCAATGCTTGAAATTCATTACTCCAGCCGGAGTAATGAAAATCAGAAGCGACCAGGTGGCATCTCATAAATGTCACGAAAGCGCAATGGAGGAGTACGGGAAATCTGAATTAAAAGGCTCAGAGATACTCCAATTTGAAAAGAGATTGTAGCAATCACAGTGCTTCCCGACCTCTTATCAAGGAAGAGGAAAGGAAGGACCGCCAACTATCGAAGAGTTGGTGGAAGTACAAATTGGAGATCAAAAGGGGCAAACAACGTCTATCGGAGCGAAATTACCGTTAGGCGAAAGTGAAAGCTTGATCACCCTGTTGAAAAATAATAAAGATGCGCATGGAGTCGAGGGACATGCCGGTATTGATCCTAGAATTGCGTGCCATCGATTAAATATCGGTGAAGGATTTAAACCAGTTAGGCAAAAACCCCGTAAGATGGCTCCGGAACGGAAGGCAAAGGTAGCTGAGGAGATTGACAAGATGCTAAAAGCAAGAATAATAAAACCTGTCAAAAATCCAAAGTGGTTGGCAAATATTGTAGCAGTTCCGAAAAAGAACGGGAAAATTCGTGTATGTATTGATTTTACGAATTTGAATAAAGCATGCCCAAGTGATCCTTACCCAATGCCCAGGATTGTAGAGTTAGTAGATGCTACTTCAGGTTTTGGAAGACTGTCATTCATGGAAGGTTTCTCTGGCTACAATCAAATTCCGTTGTATGAGGAAGATCAAGAACATATTGTATTCATAACAGACAAAGGGATATATTGTTACCGTGTCATGCCATTTGGTTTGAAAAATGCGGGAGCAACTTATCAGCGTCTTGTGGATGAAATGTTCAAGGATATGATCGGGAAGACCATGGAGGTCTATATCGGCGATATGGTTGTCAAATCCAAAAAGAAGGAATCTCACCTTATGGATTTGAAAAGAACTTTCGATCGTATCCGGCAATTTGGGATGAAATTTAAACCCAGCGAAATGTTCCTTTGGGCTCACATCTGGAAAGTTTCTTGGGTACATGATGACGCAAAGAGGGATTGAAGCCAACCCAGAGCAGATTAGGGCAATCTTGGAGATGCCACCGCCGAGAAACAAAAGGGAAATACAAAGACTCACTGGGAGGTTGGCTGCGTTAAGCAGGTTCATTTCTCGAGCTTCATACAAATGTAAGCCCTTTTTCCAAGCTCTAAAGAAGGCCGAAAAATTTGGTTGGAATGAGGAATGTGAGCATGCATTTAATGAGATAAAACGGTATTTAACTTCACCACCAGTCCTTACAAGTCCGAACATTGGCCAAACGGTCTACATCTATTTGGCTTCAAGTGATTATGCTGTCAGTGCAGTATTGTTTGTTCAAGAACCGAAGGAAAGACCGGTTTATTTTGTTAGAAAGTCACTAACAGACGCTGAGACTAGGTACTCCAAAATAGAGAAGATGGCATTAGCTCTTATGCACGCAGCAAGGCGTTTAAAACCATACTTCGAGGGTCGACGACTCATCGTATATACTGAGTACCCTTTAAAAAAGGTATTAGGAAGAACCGATGACTCTAGCAGGTTAGCCACGTGGGCTACTTACCTTGGCGCATATACCATCGATTACGAACCAAGGACGGCTGATAAAGGGCATGTGATAGCGTCGTTAATGGCAGATCTCCCAGTAGATGATATTACTGTTTCTGAGACCATTCTAGAGGAGGAGATCTTGCATGAAACATAAAACGTATTACCTATTCCGTTACCATGGGAGCAGGTATACATCAATAAAAAAACTTCGGAAAAGCTGGACGTGCAAGCAGGGAGCAAGAGCTCGATAATAGTACTGAATGTAGTGATGGGATATGGAAGATTTACACGGATGGATCCGCAAATACCGACGGAGCAGGTGTTGGATGTGTACTGGTTTCTCCCGAAGGTCTACGAATTGAAAAGGCTATTCGTTTGGGGTTTACAGCTTCAAACAACCAAGCTGAATATGAGGCCGTAATTTCAGGCTTGAAGACTGCTCTTCACTTGGGGGCGCGGAGAGTTAGGCTGACGACCGATTCAAGACTAATAGCCAACCATTACACAGGCGCATATAAAGCCAGAAACGAAAGGTTAGCATCGTACTTGGAATATATTCATGAATTAGCAAAGGAATTTGAAGTGCTCGATATTGAACAGAAGCCAAGGATTGAAAATAGGCACGCAGATGCCTTGGCCTATCTGTCGGCTGCCGTTGTATCAGACACAACACGGTATATTGTTGTCGATTTCCAAGAATTTCCTAGCATTCACAATACTATCGATGCTACAAGCAAGATTTATGTTGTTGAGAGTAATTTGACCGCGTCTGAAAACCAGAGTGATTCTATGGATATAGATGAGTTTAACAACGATCAGCCTAATGATTGGAGGCAGCCTTATGTTCGTTACTTACGAACGCAAGAGCTGCCACATGATAAGAACCTGGCTGGAAAAATAACAAATACTGCTTGGAGATACGCTCTTATTGAAGGGGAGCTTTACAAAAGGCCAATATTAATGGAACCGTTCCTGCGATGTGTAACCCGAGAGATGGGAAAGCAATTATTAGCAGAAGCGCATGATGGGTGCTGTGGGAATCATTCCGGAGGAAGAAGTCTGGCGTACCGGTTGTTGTCTCAAGGATATTTTTGGCCCTATATGCAAAATGACGCGAAGGAATACACTAAGAAATGCGTGGCGTGTCAGTTGCATGGACCCCTAATAAAGAGACCTGAAAAGGAACTACATCCGGTCATGAGCCCATGGCCGTTCAGCAAATAGGGAATGGATATCGTAGGTCCATTTCCCACGGCACCTGGGGGCGTCAAATATTTATTAGTTGCCACTGATTATTTCACAAAATGGGTGGAAGCAGTGGCACTAGTGAGAACTGAGGCGGTTCATGTTCGTAAATTCATATGGGAAAATATCATTTGTAGGTTTGGCGTGCCAGCAATGATAATTTCCGATAATGGGAAACAGTTTGATTGCGAAACGATCAAATCATTGTGCGAAGGTTTTCATATTAAACATAATTTTTCGACTCCATATTATGCACAAAGCAATGGACAGGCTGAGGCAACTAATAGGGTTATCTTATAAAACTTAAAGAAAACCTTGGATAAGGCAAATGGAAGATGGACGGAGTTCTTACCTGGGGTTCTGTGGGCATACAGAACAACACCAAGACGGTCGACTGGTTTTTCTCCGTTTACACTGGCATATGGCACGGAAGTTGTATTACCTGTAGAGTTGTTAGTTCCAACCACCAAGACTCTAGCAGAGCGGTCAGGCTTGAATGTAGAGATTCTTTCAAGAGATAAGGAGTTGCTGGAAGAGGTTCGTGAAGAAGCTTCAAGGAGGTTGGCAATATATCAGCAATCTATGAAGCAACAGTACAATAAGAAGGTACGTGAACGAACATTTCTTCCTGGAGAGCAGGTTTGAAGAAGGACAAGACCCAAATCCTTAGATGGAAGCGGTGGAAAATTGGGAGAGAACTGGGAAGGGCCTTACTTAGTGGATAGACCTGCTAGCGGCGGTGCATATTGGTTAAGAAACCTGAGTGGGAAAGAAGAGCCGAAGCCATGGAATTCTTTCAATCTTAAGAAATATTTTCATTAATGTAGTTTTGCTTTCATGATAATGTAGATCATGTTCTTTCAATAAATTCGTTTTCTACAACTAAAGGAGGTCTTAATCAGTAGACCAGAATGAGTCGGGCAGTTGACATGGTTGGATGATCACAAAATGTGCCTTCTTTCGGTCAAGGAATAATTTTTTGAAAAGAACAAAAAAATTAAGTGGAGAATGTTTGATAAAGGAATTGCAAGTCCATACCGAAGGGGAAAGAAATTATTGAAAAATGGATTTCTACTGAAGAATAGGAAATAAAAAAAAAAGGAGTAAGCATCAGTATCCGAGACCTGAAAGATCAGCTACTAGTGCCATCACAGTCCAGCTTAAAAAGAAGTGCAAAGACACGTACCAATATGTATGGGCTACATGTTTAGATGGGCTATCTAAGTCGGGCTTATGGATTCCTCGTGAGGGGTTATAACACCAAATGACTATTGGAGATCCGTATTAGTCCAACTATGGACGAATAGACGTTTGGCGAGCTGCAGGCTTAAGAAGAAGAAGAATTTCAGGTAGGAACCACAGTTATTGGAATTGTGAGCTAACATGAGAATATTTTCACAGGGAAAAACCATGTCGGGTATGAACTCGAATGTGTTATGATTCGTTTGGGTAATTATGAACATGCCGCTGTCAAAATGTAGCCTTGATCTTCTTAACTCTTCGACAAGTCGAGAGTTAAGAGGGGGCGATGTTTGTACCCTATTCAAATAGTGTACGTGCAGATGGCACGAGGCTTATAATGGAAGCCTAAATCCGGTTTATTACGGAAACCGATGGGTTTAATATGGAAGCCCACATGGCTTATTATGGAAGTCTGGATTTGATTTATTAGAGAAACCAGTGGGTTTATTATGGAAACCCATTAGGCTTATTATTGAAGCCCAAAAGTCTTGAATAATTATTTGTTTATAATTATTAATTTTATTTAAGATAAATGCAAGATCCTAAATAAAAGAGGATAATTATCTTAAATATTTATGATTATTATTCAAGATAATTATTACTTAAGATAAATAAGAATTATGATAAACATTGGAAAGGATAACAAATTTTATCATGAATCTGGTTGTTATTTGGGATTTATACAGATGGGGTTGTTATTTGGATAACTATTGGAACCCTAAAGTTACATCTATTTTTGCCTATATATAGAGGCTAGATTTCAACCCAAAAGGTACAGAATTCTATTCTTTTCAACACAATACACTTGCATAGAACATCCGTTGACTTTAGCATCGGAGTGTTTTCGCATGTACCCCCACCTCTTTCAATCAATTCTTTGGAGATTCTTCATCAACGGTAGCGATTGGATCAGCTTTCTCGCATCTCTAAGATTGTTGGGGTGATCAATTTTGCACCAACCAACCTCATAACCTACTTCGTGTCAAACCCATCTTCTATTAATCTTCAAAACCTTCAATTTCATATTCGAACTAATTCCAGAAATCCCCAACCCTAAATTTCTCTCTTTGATTCAATTCCTTGAAGAATCCAACTATAAACTTCAATTCAACAAACCCATCTACTGATTCTGATTAATTCCCCTTAGTCCTTTCCCAAATCAATTCCAAATCAAACTACAGAAAAACCCTAATCTCCTTTAATCTCGAATTAATCTTCAAAACAACACCTAAACTCCAATTAAACAACAACCCAACTCTTGTTTCTTCATCTACCAAAAGTTCTATGCTTCATCTTCTACGTCTTCAAAACACTAATCAAAATTATAAACCCTAATTTTATTCTTACGAATTTACTTCCTCCTTCGAGTCTAAATCACGTACGGATAACCACACCTTCATCATCAACTACTCCATGATATTCTCCACCTCCTACCGATCACAAAATCACCGATCTGTTATCTCAAATTTCGGCAGAAATGAACAGAGAAGAAGAAGAAGGAAAGAGAAGAACGAAAAAAAAAAAGAAAGAAGAAGAAAAAAAAGAAGAGAATGGGCTCTTCTCTAATCGACTAGGGATAAGACCAAGGAGATCTTATGAGGCACCCAACAACTTGGATACGGGCTGCCAAGGTCGGTCCAAATCAAAAAGACTATTTTGCCCATTCATACTAATCTGATGACATCTTCTTCGTACGATATCCGAATGACACGTTCGAGTAGTCCATTCTGCGTAATTTTGCGAGATTTATCTAACGATACTAGTTTCGTATCTAAATCGTTGTTAGATTAATTCCTATTAAATAAAGGGTCCGGATCATGTGACTTTTGGTTTGAAAGCATAGTTTGGACACAATTTCCTAACCATCCATCACACTTAATCCAACGGTAATACTTGCTGATGAGGTGCTATTCTTTTAGGTTTAAAAGTTATACGGATTTTATCCAAGCCGAGCGGAGCCGATAACCAAGTATATATTTGGAAACAAATCTATAGAAGCTCTCTATCCATATTAGACTTTTCTCTCTTTCACTTTGGTTCTGCTTCCAGATTGTTCATGAAATTGAGTTTATTGTTACGAATTCGTAATAGTATATGCGCAGGTATGATTTTCCTTAATATTATGGACTCTAATTGATATATCGTTTCTTATTTAAAATAAGTTGAGCCCTAATTTTGGTCTTGATTTGAGTAAAATATTAATTGGGTTTGAAAGTTGAGATGGGTATAATTAAGAATTCTGCGCGATGATTTCAAAGTTGAGAAGGAATGGAAGATTGGGCTAATATGGAACTCTTAAAATCTTCCAAGGACATGGTGGAGAAGCTATGAGAGAAGCTCAAATCAACACACCTCTTGCAACAACAAAGCTGCTCTACTGTTTGTCGAAAGTCCTAAAAGAAGAGTATATTTCGTAGTATTAATTACATCTTTATCTCTTTAATTTTCTATTGTAGCTTGTGCTTGGGTTAATTATCATCAGATGAACAAAATTGCAAACCTCAGGACTGGCTAGAGTATGTACTTCATCTCTAATTAGAAAGGAAATGACTTGGGGGTTGATTATGCTTGTCAAATAGTAACCTCTAACTGAGAATAGGACTAGAATCTTGATTTTAAAGTTAGTTAATAATTTTTATACTAATTCATAATATTCTGAAGTAGTACTATGCACTGAAGTTGGATCTTTCGTGTGGACATGTCAATCTGACAATATAGTTGGCAATTAAGTGGTACAGGTTAGGAATATCCTAGCTCGTAAATATGTCATCTGAATTCTTTTGTCAAATAAGGATTGATGAATCCATTTTTCTCATACATTATGTCCGTGTTAAATGTCGATCACTGCATTTGTAGGCGGCTCAAGATGGAGTACACGTAATAAGCTTGTCTATTACTCCTAACAGGCGTCCTCCTGAGATTGCGACTTTCTTTAACCCCATAGACATGGCTTTGCTTTCGACAGTAAAAGCTGGAATTTTTGTTGTACAAGCAGCAGGAAATACCGGATCCTCACCCAAGAGCATGTCTTCTTTCAGTCCTTGGATTTTCACGGTTGGTGCGGCTGCTCATGACAGGACCTACATCAACTCTTTAGTACTTGGGAACAATGTAACCATCACCGGAGTTGGACTTGCACGTAAGTATGCTTTTATTTTATAAACACTATCCTGAAATAGATCAAAGAAAATTAGGTGGCTTAGATGTCATCGGTTTTTTCCTTAAACATGGTATGAATCTCTCGGTTATGTACTTTTCATTTTCAGAAATGAATATTTGGATCAGAATCCTAAGAAAACCCAAATTCTTAAAGATGATAAAGCATGTATTATGGTAACTTAAGAAGAATTATAATGTTTTGAGAACATTTCAATAGTTTGGGCATTTTTCTATGCTTTACTCTTTCTCGTTTTCTCATTCGGCCTATTTTTCGTAGCTATGGACTATATAACACAAGTATGGATGAAACATTTCAGTAAATAGTTAGGCACTTATCAAGTGTTTGCTAGGTACCTAGATGGTTTCTTCTTTGGTTCTTTCAATACTTCACAAGATAATTGCGCAGTATTAGTTTCTTTCATCCACTCCACTGGTTTGTTAGTTATGAAATATTTCTGATCATGTTTTTAAGTGGTAACAACTATTACTTGTAGCAGATTATGTTGTACATGATATTAATTTATGTTTTACTTTTTACTTGGAGGCTATAGTCTTAGCTCTGAATGCTTCGTATTTCATGGAAAATTGAGGTCATTTATGGGCTCAAATTGGTATTCTTTTTACGATATGTTCTTCATTTTCTAAACTACATTAATACTGACTTGGAGGGAAGTCTGTTAGATACTGTCATCATTGTACCGTTCTTAGTTACTTTCCTTAAATGTGTTTTTGATATTAATCAGTGGCGCAATGGTAGCTCGTCTGGCTCCAGGTCAGAAGGTTGCGTGTTCGATTCACGTCAGATTCACACCCTTATTCCTCTTGTTTAGGTGATGTTTTATCTTGGGAAGACATACAATTAGTAGAATCACATTTGGAATACTTAGATGATTGTCAAATAATCATAACATTGCCAAAATGTAGTCGAACTGAAATATCAAATATTGTCAAACTGAAAAATGTTTTAAGAAAAAGCATGTCCTATATAGTCACATAAACTAATCTCTCACCTGACTTCAATTGGTCGTCCATCAGTGAGTTTCCACTGAATGGTTAAGCTTTTGAACTAATAAGCAGTTAAGCTTACACCAAGTCATTACAAGCTTTTAGGACTTCCTACGCAGTTATTTGTCCATACTTTGATCTCTTCTCACTTCCGCGTTTAACTCGGTTTTGGAAAGATTTCTGCAGAAAACGATGAAGATTTTATTAGTTAGGAAGCATTATGTCCAAATTTATTAGCGAGCAAGAATGTAAGTATAATGTAATTTGTAGTTTATTTACAAATTACTTCACAAGTATATTATTACCGGGGTTTGGTAATCACTATTGTATCCCAAGTGAAACGGTATCCTCATTGCTGGAGTTTGTACCTACATGAATATAAACACGGTTTGTATAGGAAATTAATGATGCACAAAATAGATAAGATTTTGTAATACTTACTTGGATCACTGATTTTTAATTGCTCCATATCTACCTTTTTGGGGAAGTTTCTTTTGTCGTGCGTTGTGTCTTGGCAAACTGAACACTTTCTTTTCTTGTTAGCAGTAGACGATTCAATCCCAGCCAGTAGTCTACCCGTACTACTAACTTTTCCTTTTCCTTTATCATCTTCAGGAGGTCTTCCTTTAGTTTGTGATATGTTTGGATTTTCAACAAATGGTTGATGCAACTGCTGAATTCTGTTATTATCTTCCTGAGGTTCACAATTCAGAACTTGTGGAGATCCATTATTTTTGACCAACTTATTATGTTCATCCTGTTGCGCCAAAGCCTGCGGAAGCGTTAGGTTTGCACTACTAGGAGGTATCTCAATATCGCCAAGAACACAATCACACACACAAGAAGAACAAGTATTTAACGAGGTTGAATCCTCGGGAAGGAATAAGCAATTTTATATATCACCGTATATGTTGGAATATACAAAGCCTAAGCAGAGAAGAATAGAACTCTTACTAGTTCTAGTGTGTTTTCTCTAGTTCTCTCTATGGATATTTATACACATCAATAGGACTGGACACATTCCTTAACAAGGATTACTTTCCTACAAGTATAGGGTTTCCTAACTTAGCTCTAAGAGACAAACCTCTTAAGCTGCTATACTTAGGACACAAGTACTTGGTTTCCTTAACCAACTAGATTTCCTAATCTAGACCTTGACCGACCTACCAAAAATTCTCCACCTCGGATCATGCATTCATGCATGAGACGATCAATAGATAAAATCACCTCCATCTTCCAACGTCGATTGAACCATCACTGGATGCCTACGTATCCTCATTAGGAATCAAACCCGACCGTAGTTCTCTCAAATGGCCTTGCTAGAAGACCTCCACCAGGTTCCTAAGAACCTCTACCCCAAAAGGGCCTTTCACCAAACCGGAAGGATGTGGATCAATTTCGAACAATGTCGAAACTTGATCCCAGATACTACTTTAGTCAACATATCAGCTGGATTGTCTTTGGTATCGATCTTCACAAGTAGAATGTCTTCTTCTTCAAGAATTTCTCTCACAAAGTGAAACCGTACGTCTATATATTTGGTTCTAGCATGATGCACTAGCAAACCTTGTAACCATATAGCCTCCTTAAATGCCTCTGTCACTGCCATATACTCCGCCTCCGTAGTTGAAAGCGCCACAATAGACTGCAATATTGAAATACATACTAACTGGTGCTCCTGCTATAGTAAATACATACCCTGTAGTTGAACGTCTCTTGTCCAAATCACCAGCATAGTCAGAATCCACATACCTTACACACAACTGATTGTTTCTTCTATCCTTCACAAACTCCAAGCCAACATCAACTGTACCATAAAGATACCTCAAAATCCATTTCACAGCATGCCAATGTCCCTTACCAGGACAATGCATGTAACGGCTGACCATACTTACTGCATGTGAAATATCCGGCCTTGTACATACCATCGTATACATCAAGCTACCAACAGCCTCATCATATGGAACTTAGGCCATATACTTTCGTTCTTCTTTAGTAGTGGGAGACATACGAGCATTCAACTTAAAATGAGCATCATGGGGAGTACTTACGGATTTAGTTCCTTCGTAGACACCAAACTTCTGTATCACTTTCTTCAAATATGCCTTATGAGACAAACAAACCTTACCCTTCTCTCTGTCACGTTGAATCTCCATACCAAGAATCTTCTTAGCCTCTCCCAGATCCTTCATTTCAAACTCAGATGACAACTTGCACTTCAAATTATCAATCTCTTTCTTGTTATTCTATGCAATCAGCATATCATCGACATACAAGAGCAAATATATGAAAGACCCATCACGTAGCTTCTTGAAGTATACAGAATGGTCATAGTGGCTTCTTGTGTATGTTTGGCCTATCATAAACTGGTCAAATCGCTTGTACCATTATCTTGGAGACTGCTTCAGCCCGTACAACGATCTCTTTAGTTTACATACACAATCTTCTTTTCCAGCAACCTTGAACCCACTCGGCTGAGTCATATAGATCTCCTCTTCTAGATCACCATGTAAGAACGCCGTCTTAACATCTAGCTGAACTAGGTCTAAATCATATTGTGCTACCAAGGCTAACAAAATACGGATTGATGAGTGTTTTACCACCGGAGAGAACACCTCATTGTAGTCAATCCCTTCTCTTTGGGCATAACCTTTTGCAACTAACCTTGCCTTGTAGCGTACTTGATTCACCGGAGATCCTTATTTCTTAGCATATACCCACTTGCACCCTATGGCCTTCTTACCGTTCGGAAGCTTCATAAGAATCCATGTGCCATTCTTGTAAAGAGACTCCATCTCGTCCTTCATTGCTCCTTCCCATTCTTTACACTCTGCACTGCGTACAACTTCTAAATAGGAAGTAGGAGTACCATCTTCAACAACTGGTAATGCATAAGCAATGTAATCATTCATCCAACCAGGCTTCCTGGTTGATCTTCTCGGTTTGCTGGTTGCTATGGTCTCCGTGACCGTAGCTTCTGTATCTTCTACTGACTCTTGTTCCTCTTCCTCAATAGTGTCACTATCATTTGGAACTTCAGTAGTTACCTCTCTTGCAGACCCAATGTCTTCAGAGGTATTCTGAACAGAGATACAAACTTAACTGGATTTGGTGGAGTTGCATCAATCTCCACATCTTTGTAAAAGGCTCATTAGTATTGGTGCTTCTGTTCTCCACCTGTCGATAACCCCAAGACTTTACCATAGACATCTCATCAAATGTGACATCTCTACTCATGACTATCTTCTTCTCAACTGGATTCCAAATTTTGAACCCTTTCACTCCACTTTTCATACCCACAAAGATGCCTTTCACGGCTCGGCTATCAAGCTTGTTTTCACTAACATGATACCACGCAGGATAACCAAAGATATGAATTGAGTCATAATCATAAGTCTGGTTTACCAAACCACTTCTCCATAGGAGTTTTACCTTCTAATGCAGCTGATGGCAACCTATTAATGAGGAAGCACGCATATGTAATCGCTTTAGCCCAAAACGCTTTACCTAATCCAAAGATTAGATAACATACATCGTACCTTCTCCAAAGAAAGTACGATTCATGCGTTCAGCTACCCCATTCTGTTGCGGTGTCTTCTTAACTGTGAAGTGCCTCTTTATCCCCTCATCCTGACATACTTGCAAGAACGGATCACTCTTGTACTCTCCGCCATTTTCCGAACGTAGTACTTTGATCTTTCTGCCAGTTTGAATCTCAGTTGCCTTTTTCCACCTCACAAAGATTTCTAGGACTTCATCTTTATGCCTCATGGTGTACACCCATACGCGCCTAGAATAATCATCAATGAACGAGACAAACCAATGTTTCCCTCCCAATGATGCATTCTTGGAAGGACCCCAAACATCTGAGTGAACATAGTCAAGAACTCCACTAGTATTGTGGATAGCTGTGCCAAAGCTTGTTCTTGTTTTCTTGCCATTAACACAATGTTCACAAAATGCTAACTTGCAGGCAATAGCACCTTTCAACAAGTCTTGTGGAATCAACCTATGCAACGACTTCTCACCTGGATGTGCAAGTCTCATGTGTCATAGCTTTGTCTTCTCGGTAGCTGCACTCTCGATGTGTTCAGAAATAGACACATCTCCTGTTCTTGTACTCCCAATCAAGTAGTACAAGTTATGATGATGTATGCCCTTCATGATTACCATAGATCCAGAGATTACCTTTAGAACACCATTTTCAGCGACTATCTTATAGCCCTTAGCTTCTAAAGTTCCGAGTGAAATCAGATTCTTCTTTATGGCAGATACAAATCTTACCTCCTTCAGCTCTCTAACCATACCATCATACATCTTGATACGGACACTACCAATCCCAATCACCCTGCAGGTATGATTGTTTCCCATACGTACTTCTCCATCAAGCTCTTCAAAACTTGAGAACCAGTCACTATATGGACATATATGATATGTTTCTCCAGTATCTAATACCCATGTGCCATCTGTAATAGCACAAGCTGATGGTGTCATAGTTAGCGAGAAATCAAAAGCATCATCTGATTCTTCATTACCTTTTGCAATGTTCACCTCGGTATTACTATTATCTCCTTCTCTTGCCTTACGCTTGGTACAATCCTTAGACCAATGACCAAAGTCATGGCACCAAGCACACTCATCTTTCTGCAGTCGCGTCCTACTCTTAGAACGTCCTCTACCTTTACCATAACCACCATTATTCTTTCTCATGTCTGTTGAACGACCTCTTGCAAGAAGCAAGTCATTGTTAGTTTCACTTGCAAGGTCTTCACGATCCATCTTCCTGAACTCCTCACTACGCAATGATGTAGTGACCTCTGCGTATGTCATCTTGTCCTTGCCATGCATTAATGCTTTTATCACGGGTTCATACTTTTCAGGAAGAGAGTTTATCAGACACAAAGCTTGTTCCTCGTCGTTGATCTTCTCATCGTAGTTAACCAACTCAGCAAGAAGTTTATTATATGAATCTAGGTGCTCGGTTAAGGTTGCACCTCTCTTCATGTTATAGCGATACAAATTCCTTTTAAGATGTATCATATTGGCCACGTTCTTCACAAGGTATTCCTTCTCAAGCTTTTCCCAGAGATCCTTAGCTGAAGTTTCGTGCTGATAATTAACTCTTACTACAGTTTCTAAACACCCTCGTATCGAAGCAAGACATAATTTATTCATCTTGTTCCACTGCTTTTCAGACATCTCCACTGGCTGACCTTCTAGAGCTTCTTCTAGGTCAAGATGGACAAGAGCATCAATTACGTCCGTTCTCCATAAACCAAAGTTATTGGTTCCTGTAAACTTTTCTACCTTGAGTTGTGATATATGTGAATGATGTATTTCTTCTTTTGTTTCTTTATCTTTATTTGTGGGATCCGAATGTTCTCCTAAAGGATTTTTCGGATCTTCGTCCCCGTCAACCATTGTTCACAAATAACCAAATATAAATAAAAACAAAACCTTTGAGATTAGTATTACCTCAAGCAATCTTCAGAAAAAAATACCTTCACTTAAACTGCAATCTGAGTACCCGTATCCAAGAGCGTCTCCTTGCTCTGATACCAATTGTTGCACCAAAGCCTGCGAAAGCGTTAGGTTTGCACTACTACGAGGTATCTCAATATCGCCAAGAACACAATCACACACACAAGAAGAACAAGTATTTAACGAGGTTGAATCCTCGGGAAGGAATAAGCAATTTTATATATCACCGTATAGGTTGGAATATACAAAGCCTAAGCAGAGAAGAAGAGAACTCTTACTAGTTCTGGTGTGTTTTCTCTAGTTCTCTCTATGGCTATTTATACACATCAATAGGACTGGACACATTCCTTAACAAGGATTACTTTCCTACAAGTATAGGGTTTCCTAACTTAGCTCTAAGATAAAAACCACTTAAGATGCTATACTTAGGACACAAGTACTTGATTTCCTTAACAAACTAGATTTCCTAATCTAGACCTTGACCGACCTACTAACACATCCATGATTATATCAAAAAGGTCTTTCACACCATCAACTGCCATTTTGTATAACTTATCTGATTTTGATGCAATGCAGGCCATTTGAGTAGATCTTCGACATAGAAAACTTAGTCTATATGCAACTGAACAGTCGTAACCGTCAAACTTCTCTGTTTCATCAACTTCTCTGTCTCATCACTCCGAACTTGATCATCACCACAAGTGAAAGTATTTTGCGGCTCTTCCATACTAGATTTTTGACGTGATATCTGATGATAATCGCAAGGAAGAAAGGGAAATAATCATAAACAAGAAAGGGGAAAAAATTTTACGGTGAAGAAACAAAGAAGAAGCTTGAAAAGAATTTCTCCAAAAATAAAATTTGGAATCAAGCAGAAACATAAATAAAAGAAATCGTGGTAGATAAATACGGGAAGTTACAACAAATATTGGGGAAAGTATATATATATTTCCTTAGTTAGTTAGTCCAGTACTTAATTAAGATATCGGCTCGGCTTGGGTGAGAGCCGTATAGCTTAAAAAAGTGCCACCTCATGAAAATATGCTGCCGTAGGATATACCATAATCGACGGCGATAATAGTGTGTCTAACCTATGCATTCAAATTGGAAGACCCATGATCCGTAAAATCTATATTAACAAATCGAGTCATTATCGGCTAAATCATCTCTTGACTATCGCTAGACCAGTCAAATAGCGTTGACGAGCTTGAGAGTCCTTACAATAAGTCTGTGTTTGTAGCAATATGTGTTCTGAGGACCTAAGGAGTATCTCACGAGATAACGCATATTGATATGTCTTCCAAAGGTTCGGATCACACCAAAAATCTTGGGTTTGCCTCAAAGGATAATTCCTTAGTAGATTCTTCCGAATCCTGAGGGAAAAACAAGATTTGTGAGTGCGTGTCAGAATCCAAAATGGAACTCACTAGATCATTAAAAAATTGTGCTGATCTTCAAGCTTCTAAGATTAAGATTCTTGAAGAAAAGAATGATCAGCTTATTGATGAATTTGAGAAATCTCTTGAAAGGGAACGTGAACTCTACATCTTTATTGAATCTCTCTCTAACGACATCGAACAACTGGTTCAAGAAACTACTCTACAGCGTGAAAATATTAGTATTCTTGACGATACAGTTATAGAAGACTCAATTAGAGAAAAGCGTTTGGTCAAGGCTCATTCATCAGAAATAAACAGTTATCGTGTTGAAAAAGAGAAACTTGTTGCTTCTCTTCAACTTGCCCGAGAACAGTATTGGATGGTGGATTTTCAACAAAGGTTAAAACCGTAAAATCATGAGGCATGTTTTTGACACGGCTTTCAGGCATGCAACAGTTCATATTTTACGAAGCCATGATGAATATGTTTTCGAAAAGCCTCCACTAGCTGAGCGTTCGATCCCTGGCATTTCGTCGTGACCTCTATGCAGAATAACGTATTTGGGCGGTTCTCCGTAGATTGAGAGCTTAATGCCTTCAGGACGTCGGTGACACTCACTGTTCCCTGACAGCAGGAGAGAGACCCACCTCCACATAGAAGAATAGTTGGGCGGCGGACGCCTTCAGGACGTCGGTGACACTCATCGTTCCCTGATTATGTGGAGAGACCGTGTATAGATTCAGGCGGTTCTTCGTGGATTGAGAGCACTAACGCCTTCAGGTCGTAAACAACACTGTGACTCCATAACTATGCACCATTCAGAATAGATGTGACGCTTTAACTGGCTAATATCTTTTTCTGCAATAGATTAATTTTGCCGCGACTTTCACCACTGAATTCCCAGAATAATCTATTATTGCTCCTATTCCATGGTCAAATCCACGGCATGATCCCATGGAATGGCAATAACAATTGCTCATATTCCATGGTCGAATCCACGACCTGATCCCATGGAATGGCAATAACAATTGCTCATATTCCATGGTGAATCCACGGCCTGATCCCATGGAATGACAATAACAATTGCTCATATTCCATGGTCGAATCCACGGCCAGATCCTATGGAATGGCAATAACAATTGCTCTGATTCCATGATCGAATCCACGGCTTGATCTCATAGAATGGCAATAAACTACTACATTATCTCATTATTCCGATTTCATGATCGAATCCACAGTTGATCTCATGAAATGGTGATAGATAATTTTAATTACTCCGATTTTATGGTCGCATCCACGATCCCATAGGATAATAATGCTTGCTTTATTATTCTGAATTCGTAGTCGAATCCACAGCTGATCCTATGAATTAATAATAAACAACTATTCATTTTTATTACTCAGTTTCATGAATTATTCTCCACTGAATTTCATAAATTAGTAATAAATACTCAATAACCGGGCATTTGGATCATCACTGAGTAAGCCCCACAAAAATAGTGCAAGTGTATTCGACAATATTGCACGACTGAGCACCCGGATGCACGAACGAGCATCCAAAAAATATGAAACAATGAGGAATCCTACGCAAAACAGGAGAAAACAATAAATATTAATAAAATAATAAGAGGCGCCCAGGGCCGGTCCCACCGGCCGGTAGGCCGTGCCCTATCTATGGTCGGTGCATGTCTCTTCCATTATTTTCCTTATTTTTTGTTATTTCATGAACTCATGAAAACTCCTTGGTTTTAGCAACTTTCCTTGTTTTTGCAAAAACTCATGAATCCTCCATAACTTCATGGATTCATGAAATAATGTTATAAAATAAGGAAAGGTGTGCGGGACCGGGCAACCTAGCCGGCCGGCCATGCCCGAGCCGTGGTCGGTCCCACACCTCACAATCCTTAGCTTTTATAATTATTATTCCCTAATCTCATGAAACTCCTTTGTTTCAACAAAAACTCATGGATTCTCCATAACTCCAAGGATTCTCCATAACTTCAAGGATTCATGAAAAATAATATTATAAAATAGGGAAAGGTGTGCGGGACCGGGCAACATAGCCGGACGGCCATGCCCTAGCCGTGGCCGGTCCCATACCTTGCAATCCCTAGTCTTTTATAATTATTATTTTCCTAAATTCATGAAACTCCTTGGTTTGAGCAAAAATCATGATTTCGTCATAACTTCTCAAATTTTGCTCAAATCATGAAAAACCAAAACCCAACAGGTCACACGACCGGCTATCCTCTCACGACAATTTTAAATGTTAAAATACACTTATTTTAATATTTACAAAATATTGATCAATTGAGCATACATGCTCATTCCAACAAAAATCAAGAATTTCAGTCAAGATGAAACTCTTCTGAAAATTCACAACATTGCTCGAACGCACATCAGAAAATACTAAAAGTCTCAGTACGGAGACACGGGCACCACGACAACACGTGCATTCCATCATGACCGACCAGAGTCATCCTTAGGGCTTGCACAAAGCCGGTCCCACACGTTTTCATAATTCTGACCTAATTTGCTCAATTGCTCGTATTGGGCCCAAACTATCTCCAACCAACCTGGGGATTGCTCAAACGGCCAACAACTGGTCACGTGACCACCAAGATTCAGTCCCATGCTCTCTTGGTCGGTCCCCATCTTTCATACCTAGGTTTTATCACCTAATGCTGAACCCAGCAATATTTCAGTAAATGATGAAACCAACATTTAATCATCATTCTTTCACCAATCCTCGAACTGAGAACCCTGGTGCATGCTCACTCGAGCACAGGGCACCACATGGACACCCATCATCCCAGGTGGTCGGTCCCTCTATCACTCATGACCTATTTTCAACGATTCATCAACTATGATCTGAAATTAGGGTTTTGAATAAATGCTCCACGAATCATCACTCTGAGCACGATTCAAACACTAATGAATTTATGATGGATTCAAAGAACCAACATCCGAATTAATCATATAATATTTGGTAGCTTACTAATATTTTAATATTTTATTGGGTCACAAAGCAATAAATGTTTCTTGAATCGAGCAATACTTGCTCGGTTGCTCAAATATTGATCGCCTATCAATATTTGGTAATTTATCAGTAATTTGTCGAATTGAGCAATACTTGCTCAATTGCACGACAAATTATCAACATTCAGTAATTTGCCAAATTGAGCGATACTTGCTCAATTGTACGTCAAATCATCAACATTCATTATATTGTCGATTGAGCAATACACAAAACCTAGACTCATTGTCTAATCAGTCAACAACATACAAACTAAATACATGTCTGTCATGCAGACTCCACGATTCGTGAGACATCAATCACGTCAAATTGGGGGATAACAACTAGGGTTTTGGTCTGGCGGCCTACAGCACGTGGATTTCATCCACGACGAGACCTTCTACTTTGTAATCTCATGTTTTCCATCCCCAACTCATGATTTTGCCTTGTCAAATTTGCACGTTCTTCTGCCTCTAATCGCCTTTCTTCGTGTATTCTTTGCCTCAATGTTTCTAACGCTCCAATCTCCTCATTTCCATGAATTATTCCTCCATTTGCTTCTTGGTCTCTCTCCTCTCGCCCATTGCTTCTTAATTGTTGTTCTTCTTCCATTTCATCTACGGAATCTGATCGCCAAGTATGCACACTCACTCTGTCATAATCCACAATTCTACTTTGTATTGGTGTACGTTGAATTGGTTGTTGAATTTAATTTTCTCCATTATTCCTTGTGTTCATTCTTGAAGATTCCTCAATTTCATCTCCCTCTTTTCCAGCAAGCCTCATATTCCTTCTAATAGTTGTTGGTTGTTTTGATGCATGTCTTCTTCTAGTCATTTTTCAATCTTAATGAGTTATTGAAAATTATATGAAATTCCTTTCCTATTACTCCAAATTCTTTCAAATCACAATATCAATCTTCAATCCCTGTTTCTAGCGCCATTATGTAGTTGCAGGAAATCCTACAATACATCCCTCACAAAAATTCATAATAATCAACCCATCTTTAAGATCAACAATCACACTTTTTATTAATTGAGTTAAAGAATTTTACAAAGGGGAAATGAAATCAAGAATACAACTATTGCTCTAGACTTTCTCTCTCCTCAAAACTTTCCCTCCACTCTAAAAAGATCTCTCTCTCTTAAGCCTACTCAGTCCTTTATATAGGACATTACATAGTGGATGACAACTAAGCTGTCCTTTATTTTCGGATCTGGCTTGCGACATTCCCGCAAGTATTCAAATGTTAAATCTTACAACACTCCTAAATCTCGCTAGGTCTTCACATCTTTCTCGTGTTCAGGTTGTCGTCATCCGTTGCGTCATTTTTATTACCAATCTGCGGTATCTTCGCAGTGTGTTGTTCAAGGATTTCGCAAGGATATTAATGTTGCGATATTCTGATCCTACACAAAGTTCTACTTGCTCATTCGAGCAAAATCAAGAATTTCAGTCAAAGATCGAACTCTGCTGAAAATCCAAGATACTGCTCAAACGCTCACCAGAAAATACTGAAACTCTCAGGATTGAGACACGGACATTATGGTGACCCGGGCATGCTTCCTTGACCGACCAAGGCCGGCCCTAAGGCTTGCAAGGAGCCGGTCTCACACATTCTCATAATTTTGACCTAATTTGCTCAATTGCTCATATTGGGTCCAAACTCTTTCCAACCAACTTGGAATTTGCTCAATCGACTATCAGCTGGTCCCACACAACCAAGGTCCGGTTCTATGCCCTCTTGTCCGATCCCTCACTTCTCAAAAATTAGGTTTCATCACCTAATGCTCAGACGAGCACTATTTTAATAAATGATGAAACCGACATTTAATCATCATTCTTTCACCAACCGGTCAACTAAGGACCCCGGTGCACGCCCACTCGAGCACTTGGGCACCACATGGTCGTCCGTCATCCCATGTAGACGGTCCCTCCCTCACTCATGAACTATTTTCAGCAATTCATCAATTGACGAACAATTGATCAAAATTAGGGTTTCGAACAAATGCTCCACAAATCATCATTCTGAGCAAGTTCAAACACTAATAATTTTATGTTGATCTAGCAATCAATATCTGGATTAATTATATAATATTTGGTAGTCTACCAATATTTTAATTAATATTTTATTGGGTCATGTCACCAATAAATAATTCGCTGAATTGAGCAATACTTGCTCAGTTGCTCGAATATTGATCCAACTATCAATATTCAAGAATTAAATCGAATTGAGCAATACTTACTCAGTTGCGATCCAACTATCAATATTCAGTAATTCGTCGAACTAAGCAATACTTGCTCAGTTGCTCGAATATTGATCCAACTATCAATATTCAGTAATTCGTCGAATTGAGCAATACTTACTCAGTTGCGATCCAACTATCAATATTCAGTAATTCGTCGAATTAAGCAATACTTGCTCAGTTGCTCGAATATTGATCCAACTATCAATATTCAGTAATTTATCGAATCGATGCTCAGTTGCTCGAATTTACAATATTTGCTCAGACGAGCAATATCTAAGAACTGTACGTCTAACATGTTCAATCCATGAGTCATTGAGCATTCGTCACTCATGCTCAATTCAACAAAACTTAGACTCACTGTCTAATAAGTCAACGATCGACTAATCAAATACACGTCGCTGCTGAGACTCCACGTTCGTGAGACATCAATCACGTCACATGGGGGATATCAGTTAGGGTTTTGGTCTGGCGGACTACAGCACGTGTGTTCATCCACGATGAGAAACATGAGTAAGTCGTGCAAGCATTTGAGGAAGTTAGCAAATTAGTGGGTGGACGATCAACCAAGTCTCCGCACGACATAGAACAAATGTGTGTAAGTTGTGTAAACGGTTGAAGGAGTTAGCAAAGTAGTGGGTGCACGATCCGTCAAGTCTCCACACGACATGGAACTGACTTTACCACGATCTTCCACTTGCCCACTCTTCCACTCATGAAACCGTCACACTTACAAGGATCAAGGTGTTCACAACTCTGACAATATTAATAAGTTTCTGAATCCATGATTGAGGACAACGAATGATCACTAGCTATTAGCAATCGTCCACACAGAATTTCTCGAGTAACTACTCTCAAGAATTCATCAATCTATCAGAACTTATTCGAACTCCACAGTTCACCAATTATTGCAGAAACCTTCAACACATCCACAATCCTTGATCATCATTGATCCCACACAATTCTCAGATTGCCTCCTACAGATCAACCCATCTCCCTCTTTGCGATCGAATTGACTCTGGAACGACCATTGACTTGGTTTAGGTCGGAGTCCTACAGATTGATCTCTCGAATCTAAGCACTCCCTTTGCAGTGCATCTGTGTGAGGTTAAGCAGTTTGCTCGGTCGAGCAGTCTCGATGACACGCTCGACTCTTCACTTTCCTAAAAAACCAGCGAACCGTTTTTCCCCATCCACATATTGGCGACCACAGTGGGAGATTAATCTCTCGGTTGCAATCTCTTATTTTCACAAAATGGTTGATCTTAGATAAGGTTCAGTTACCAATCCTAACCCAAACAATGCTAGCACTAGCAACAGCGGTGGTACTCCAGAAACCGTTCCTGCTTCCAACAGTGGTGGTGACACTACTCCTCCCCACGCTAATGTCGAAAATCATCCTCTCTTTGGTCGATATCCTGAGGAACTCAGAGAAAATCCACCCACCATCGTTGATCTCATGAAGATTCAGGAAGTGTCGCTAAAAATCAGACTGACATGGCTGCTACTCAGAAGGAATTATGTAACCATCTCAAAACTCTCACTGAAAAGATGACAGACAAAACTCGGGAGAAAGGAAAAGACAAGGAAACATCAACTATGGATCCCGAAGTTATTCCCGTCCCTGACGATGACGAAACCCGCAAAGCTGCAAAACCTGAACCTACTAATTTCATCACTCGTGAAGATCTGGAACATTTTATGGAGAGCCGGGGAAAGGGCCATGCACCATCAGTCCATCGTCATCAGCCTCCATATCCTGCTGCTATGCAAAGAATCTCTCTTCCAAAGGGTTACACTTCTCCAACCTTCACACTCTACAATGGAACGGGGAATGCTCGAGAACATTTTTCTCGATTCCTGGAAGCATTAGGAGAGCATGAACACAACCGTGTCGTCCGTTTGAAGGAGTTTTCAAAATCCCTGACGGGTCGAGCATATACTTGGTACAACAACATCGCACCAGGAAGCATAGCTAATTGGGGAGAAATGATTAATGCTTTCTACAGAAAGTACTTCTTTGTCTCTGAGCAAATTACTCTTTCTGACTTGGGAAGGATGGCCCAGAAGACTTCCGAAAATACGAATGATTATGTGAAGAGGTTCCGGGTTCAAGCTTTAGATTGTCATGATCCCAACGTTACTGAACAACAACTGGTGGACTTATGCATCAATGAGATGATCCCAAGTCTACAGAGCTTTGATGGAAAATCTTCATTTCCAGACTTTCTCAGAACTTCATGAAGCGGCCAAGCGATCAGCAACTACTGCTCCCGCCTTGCTGGAAAGAACTAAAACTGTCAAAGTAGAGGAATTGAAAGACACTCAAAGCAATACCGCCAGACGCCTAATAAACAAGCAGTACAACGTTGAAGCCTCCATGAATGTTGCTGAAAGGAGCAAGAGAAAAGCCGAGGCACAACAACATAAGAATGCTCCTCCAGGGTCTAATCCCTCAAAAGCGCAAAGGAAAGATGGTCAAGCCAGGAATGCACAATCGCCTACTCAACATCAACAGAACGATCAAGATGCACCTGACTTCCCCTTTTTTATTGAAGAAGTGATCAAACTATTGGACGTTTGGATCCAATACGGGGCGATCAAATTACCTCCTGTCAAAAAGGAACCAACTGAGGAACAGATGGAAAATGCACGCTACTGCCATTTCCATAGATATGTTAGTCATCCGACAAGTGATTGCAGAACCCTGAAGCGTATATTAAAAGAAAAGGCTGACTTGGGGAAGGCGAGGATCGAAGGAGTGCATGAAATCCTCTCCCAATCAGAACATTCGCATCCTCCCAACAGTCGGTCAAGGAAGCAGTTCAATCCTTAATTGAGCATGTCTGCGAGTTGCTGTACTTGTCAAAGGCCCAAAGAGATGATATGTTTGCTGCACTGAACCATATCGTGTCAGGCAAACGGCTAACAATTTAGGAGACACTCTCTGAACCGCCAGTAACAGACAAGGAGATGTACGACTAGGGACTTCTCACCATGGTCTATCTCAAGGGAAATGAATTCAAGCGAGCATTGGTCGACGTTGGCACTGCTGTTAACATCATCCCTTTGAAAACCCTCAGAGCCGCTGGCATCACTCGACAAGAAGAAACTCATGCTCCTATCTCAATCAGAGACCATGAGGGAATCTCCAGGGATGCTTACGGTTACATCATTCTCAACATAAGAAATGGTTCAACCTGGACAGAAACTAAATTCTTCATGATTAAGGAGGATCCAGGATATGACATGATTCTTGGGCGAGCATGGATTCATGATGGAAGAGTTGCTGCGATATCTTCATCTTCAGTTGCATATTTCTCCATCGAAGAAAGCTCTGACTCGGAAAATGATCAACCTTTCGAGTATTTGGGAAAAGCCGAAGCCTTGATGGAACTCACACAAAAACCCGAAGAAAGCGCACATGAATTTGTCAAAAGGTTCAACACTCAGGCAAGTCTTATTCCCCATGATGCATATGTATTACCAACTTTCAAATATGCTACCCTAGTCCGGGGACTCAATTCTACTCAAAACCTAGCTATCACCAAACGCTATGAGTGGTTAGTCTCACCTCAGCAATACTTCACCAAATGGTTAGACGCAGAACATCTCCAAGTATATCATCTCACTAACACGGTCATTGCTAGGATAATGAATGAGTTTCACAATCAATATCCTAAATACTCTTCTTTGCACGAGTGTCCACATGTGCCACAGAATTGGAAAGCTCCACCAATATGGAATCCCACTATGCGAGGAATTCCGAACCAGCAGAAGATATTCAAGGCACGAGCAACCAAGACTAACAAATTTCATGAAGGAGATTTGGTTCTTAAGGGGACCAGACGCAATTTGCATTCCACGAAGAGTTCTAAATGGGAAGGACCTTTTATGATTGCTAAGTCAGTTGCTGGAGGATACTACAAATTGGCTGACATCAAAGGCAAGACAAGTATACCAGTAATTCATGAGAATTGGCTCAAGATCTTCGACGCATGAAGCATTCAACATTGGGTGTTTTATGTCCAAGACAAACGCTCAAAACATCTGACGCATCTTATGATTTTCTTTTACCTGTATTTTCAATTCCTTCAAAACGTTTGCAATACTTGCATCCAGTATTTGAAATTCAGCAATTTATCAAAAGTTCTTTATTTTAAGAAAAATCTCTATCAAAACCCAAAATCCAAAAGAAAATCCTCAGTCACTCATAAATTCAAAACCAATCCAGAAATTCAAAACCAAAATCTCACATCTCTCAGAAGCTCAAAGTTCAAGAGATTATGGAAAGAAAACTAAAGAAAGCCATCAAAGTACGATTTCTGCTTCTCAGCATCCTCCAAGACTTGCAAAGCCGCTTTCTCCAACTCCAGCTTTTGAGTCAACTCAACAATCTTAGCCATTTTCTCTACCATAGCATCACTGGTAAAAGGTATATTCTGCACTACTGCATCCTTGATGGTGTTGATCTTCTAACGAAGCCACTTCAGGTTAAAGCCAAGTCTCTCAGAATTCTCCAAGTTGTACTCCCAATCAAAGAGTACATCTCGAGTGTGATTTACGGGCCTGGTACGAATATCATCTATGACATGCAATATGTTTCCTAATTGCATTTTCATAATTAGCTACGTTCAGGATCTCTTGTAACGACGATATGGCCATACATCTTCCACAACTTCTCATACATGCTGGCATACCCAGTGGGAACACTGAATCCACCAAAAAATACATGATATGGGAGTGAAGCACCAAATGGAGGCTCACAAACAATCCCTACAGTAGAATATTCATGCACTATTATACGGTTCTCAATCTCGGGAGCAACCTCAGCAATCATAAACGCAACTTCTTCTGGGGCAGTATTTTCTACTCTCGGCATGGCTTCCTCTGTTTCTGGAACAATCACCATTGGTGTTTCAATCGCCTCAATAGTATCAGCAGCAACCATCTCATGGCCTTGAAGTGCAGAGATGGTTGTCTCATTACCAACAGCGTTGGGATCGCTCGAATCATCATTATTGGTCTCGTTATTCCCAACTTCGGCATTTGGCACCTAATAAGAAGATTACACGGGATTAGAGCGATCCAAACGTGTAAACTCAATACAATCATAACATCTAAGTTCTTCACTATGCGTCCAATACATGAGCAAATAGCATAAAAGTCATAAAACACGTTTTTCAATAAGTTCGTCAGGAAAATTTTATACTACTCTATATAAGACGACTGATTGGGAGCAATTAGTAAGGAATCTAAGGATTAGTCATATACCAATCTCTTCGTATGGATGTCATATACAACATATCAAAATTTCATATCAATTGGATGAACGAGCAAGGAGTTGTGGCCAAAACATTGGACCTCATACCAACTGAAAATTTTCTGGAGGTCTCCTGGAAATTTACTATTTCATCGATTTCGACCCCTAAAAGTGCTCAAAACTTAAAAAGCTTCTTCACCAAAGCTTGGAAATTTCCTGGGCTTAAGGATACATAGGTAGATCGCGAAAATCTGATGTCGGATGAAGATTCTACATCATTTTTACTAAACAACTGGGGCCTGGATTTTCTGATGACGTATTTCGGAAAATTTCTCATATATTCATCGGGATTCTCATTCATTCATCCACAAATCAGAAATCCTACACTTCTATTAAGATAATACAAAATGGATACTTACTTGAGGAGTCTCCAATTCATTCGAAGGGTTAACAGGGTCGGCATCAACATTGGGAGCACCATTATTTTCATTCAGTCGCGATTCTTGAGAATTCTCCTTCTCCCTACTATTCGAAGACGAATGGATAGCATGACCATGTTGGCTTTCCACAACAATCTCTTCCTGGATCCATCAACAATAATCATCATTATTTCATTCAAGGAAATGCCGAAATCACTTACATGAAAGGATACTCACATCAACCTCTCTGTCAGTGCTGGATCCCTGAATTGATCGTATAGAGGAAAGATGAAGACCGTCAATAATCGATGGAGCAAAATTCTGAAACAAATTAGCGATACTCTTTTAAGATCCTGATTATATGGACAAGAAAGTCGCAACGATAAGAGAAGTGTTAACAACTCACCAAAGAAACAGCAGGGGACTGCACATTATTCGGTATCATTCTATGAGCTGTTTTGCTTCTTCCTTCTCCACCTTGGGGACTTTCTTGAAGGTATAAGAAGTTTACACAGATTCGAGGCCTCACAGCACGGCCATCCTACACAAAATCAATGGATGATTAGAACACATCTATATTACTTTCACAGATCGTGAAGAAAAGAGGCTTACCTACGCGCATTCCGGAGATGCCTTCCTCTTGTCACCACGGGAAAGGTACTTTAGCCTTGGTCGAGCATTAACAGAGTCAAGAGAAGGAAAATCTTGTGTTGGAGACTTAACATCCTTCACAAAGGCATACGAGACGCTCAAGTTCCGACGCTTGAAGTCTATGTAACCCTGAGTCACGAAATTAGCACGATCAGAGCATGGGAATAAATACTCATTTCCCTCCACATGAGTGCAGTCCAGATTAGCCTTCAAATACTCAACTGATGGTTTGTTCATTCGGTGACCTGGGATACACTGGTCGACGCCCATATGCCGAGCTGCCCTGTCAATGTTATATTCCTCTACTCTGAATTCTCCATGCATTACTGATACTAGATGACCAGGAGTGCAACTTAATATGAAAGATCTCTCTCCATCATTCAAATCAGCACCAGTCTTCAACATGATATTTTCTTCAGTAGCATTGAAGGTTATCAATTGTGAGAAGAGATCAGGGACCAACACCTGGGGGCGAAAGTTGAACTCGGATTTAATGTCCAGAATATCAGTGATGTATATCTTGTATTGCGACTGCTTTGTAGACCACCTCATGATCCTGGCGTTGTCTTTATCGAGGAAAGCATGGTGAGTGTCGACATTAGGCCCTTGCAAAACACTACGGGAATCAGAGCATATTTTTTAAGATGCTCCCACATCAAAGCTTGGAGGAACATGGTATTAGTATATGTCTCAATTTTCATGAAACCGTTAGAGACACTGGAGTCAATAACCAAAGAGTCCAAGTTGGCAAACAGTGAACCTAAAAACAGGTTACCAATTGGAAGTTTCTCACCCTTAGCCATCCTAATGGCGAAGGGTATCATCAACGGTTTCAACAAATGTCCGCTGTCCTCAAGAATATCTCTGGAAATCCATAAGCACTGGAAAGCAGCGATGGACAAGGTACCATCAACAGGTTCTTCATGAATTCTATCTCTCGGCCACCAGTATCTCAACCATTGAGCATAGCAAAATTTGGGAGACTCTTTGAACTCATGCATTTTATCTTCCAAAGTACGAGATATCAGTTTCTCCTCTGTTGAAAGTTCTCCAGGGAAATTTCCGGTGACTGGAAGATGCAACAAAGCGACTACATCTTCTAAAGTAATCGTGAACTCTCCCCATCTGTATATGAAGGTGTGAGTAGGAATACACCAACGAGCAAGCAAAGCCACGATATCTGGTATATCATGATTAATGATCAAATCTCCAGCAGCTTGAATGGCTCGCGTCACCTGCGCACTATCCAGCAAGGTCCTCACATGGTTGTGGCCTAGCATATGCCTTGCCCATCCAGAAAAATGCATCAGCGGCTTCCGAGAAAGTTTGAGTTCCACATGAGAAGCCGAATAATGTTTCCCTTCCAAACATAACCGAATTATTGCTGGAGGAGACACCAACTTATTCTGAGCAGTAGTCCTGGGATTTATGAGCAACCGAAACGAAGAACCTAAAGGACGTTTTTCAGGCCTATACAAATATTCAAAGAATCTGTCTTCAATGCTTGGAATGTTATTGGGTTTGGGAATTTCCTCATTCCCCTGAGAAGTTCCAGAATCGCCATCCCTGGAGCAATCATCATCTCCAGAAGTGTCTTCTCTGGAAACGTCACTTTCAGCATCATCACGAAATCGAGTCATCTTCGCCAAATCGCTGCAACATTCCACACGAGTTTCATCAATACAATGAAATTAAAGCAATCAAACAATTACGATGCTCACAATCAGCGTCTGCAAAAAAAAAAAACGGTAATCCTAAACTCTTACCTATTTACGATTTCACGAACTTAGTGATAACAACGTAAAACCCCAAAACTTGCTCGTTCTTTCAAACCTGCAAAGTCGAGCATAAAACATATTATTCAAGAGTCAACACTGACTTCTCAAGAAACTATGAATAATTCACATAACTTTCCATGTGAACATTCGCTGATTTTTACGTGTACATACACTATGAAATCACTAAACTCATACATACACTACAAATTCATCAACTCATAAATTGTTTGCTTTCAACAATTCTTCATAAATCAAAACTTGATTTATATTTGATAAAACGTGAATAACTCACGTACCTTTTAAATTTTTTTTTTTAGGTGAGCTAATAACTCACGTAAATAATAAATAATAAATAAAAAAAAAAAATCTTTTTTGCTCAAACGAGCATTCGTCTACGAAACCAGGGTCTTTTCTATTTTTGCAAAAGTCCACATATTCTAAATAAAATTTTGAGAGTTCTCAAATAAATTTTATCATGAATTCCAGGTCTTTTCAAAATTTCCTTTAACCCTAAGGATCATTATTTATCACTCTTTACAAACAAACCTACGTTCTTAAAAGTATTTGCAAAATCCATGATTTGAAAACAAACTTGGGTTTTCATGAAACCTAATAAACAAAAACTTTTGCTACTATAACTAGACCATGTTTTTTCAAAGTTCATGAATCTCTTCCATATTAGGGATTTTTGCTGGTTCCTTCAACTAACGAACAAACGGGCATATATATACGTTTTCTGAAAATCCTTCATAAATCCTACGCATGCATGCAACCATGGGATTTTTGGTTTTGTGAACAACTCATCAATTACGAAACAAAAAAAAAAAAAAAAAAAAAAAGAACGGACAGACGGACTTACCTGTCGGCACCGGCCGGAATTTGGTCGGACGGGCGGCGGTGCTGGTTCCGGCGAATTTTCCTGCTGCTGCTCGTGAAGTGATGGAGAGGAGAAGAGTGGTTGGTCAATCAAAACACAAAAAGAATTTTAGGGCCTCTTCCCTTTTATATCAATTTTATTTCCAAAACCTAATAAAACATGTGTTTCCTTTTTTGGACTTGGGCCCATGAATCCTAAACCGACCATAACTAGGCTTCTGAATGCTCAAATCAGCAGTGCCTTATCTATCCGCGCATATGAGGTGACACTCTATCTTGCTATTAGGGTCCTCATCTGTGCATTTGCTCGTACATGATATCATTGGGGTAAATCGAGGATTCTGAAACTACCTTTGTAGACTGAGCTCGACCACTGATCTCGTTGACTGAAAATCACCATTCAATGCTTACCGCGGAACATGACTGTTCCTCACTAAGCAGGGGGACTTAATGTAGATGGTGGATTTTCAACAAAGGTTAAAACCGTAAAATCATGAGGCATATTTTTGACACGGCTTTCGGGCATGCAACGATTCATATTTTACGAAGCCATGATGAATATGTTTTCGAAAAGCCTCCACTAGTTGAGCGTACGATCCCTGGCATTTCGTCGTGACCTCTATGCAGAATAACGTATTTGGGCGGTTCTCCGTAGATTGAGAGCTTAACGCCTTCAGTTAGTCGGTAACACTCACTGTTCCCTGACTGCAGGAGAGAGACCCACCTCCACATAGAAGAATAGTTGGGCGGCGGACGCCTTCAGGACGTCGGTGACACTCACCGTTCCCTGATTATGTGGAGAGACCGTGTATAGATTCAGGCGGTTCTTCGTAGATTGAGAGCACTAACGCCTTCAGGTCGTAAACAACACCGTGACTCCCTGACTATGCACCATTCAGAATAGATGTGACGCTTTAACTGGCTAATATCTTTTTTGCGATAGATTAATTCTGCCGCGACTTTCACCACTGAATTCCCAGAATAATCTATTATTGCTCCTATTCCATGGTCGAATCCACGGCCTGATCCCATGGAATGGCAATAACAATTGCTCTTATTCCATGGTCGAATCCACAGCCTGATACCATGGAATGGCAATAACAATTGCTCTGATTCCATGATCGAATCCACGGCTTGATCTCATAGAATGGCAATAAACTACTACATTATCTCATTATTCCGATTTCATGATCGAATCCACAGTTGATCTCATGAAATGGTGATAGATAATTTTAATTACTCCGATTTTATGGTCGCATCCACGATCCCATAGGATGGTAATGCTTTCTTTATTATTCTGAATTCGCAGTCGAATCCACAGCTGATCCTATGAATTAATAATAAACAACTATTCATTTTTATTACTCAGTTTCATGAATTATTCTCCACTGAATTTCATAAATTAGTAATAAATACTCAATAACCGGGCATCTGGATCATCACTGAGTTAGCCCCACAAAAATGGTGCAAGTGTATTCGACAATGATGCACGACTGAGCACCCGGATGCACGAACGAGCATCCAAAAAATAAGAAACAATGAGGAATCCTACGCAAAACAGGAGAAAACAATAAATATTAATAAAATACTAAGAGGCGCCCAGGGTCGGGCCCTATCCATGGTCGGCCCATGTCTCTTCCATTATTTTCCTTATTTTTTGTTATTTCATGAACTCATGAAAACTCCTTGGTTTTAGCAACTTTCCTTGTTTTTGCAAAAACTCATGAATCCTCCATAACTTCATGGATTCATGAAATAATGTTATAAAATAAGGAAAGGTGTGCGGGACCGGGCAACCTAGCCGGCCGGCCATGCCCGAGCCGTGGTCGGTACCACACCTCACAATCCTTAGCTTTTATAATTATTATTATTCCCTAATCTCATGAAACTCCTTTGTTTCAACAAAAACTCATGGATTCTCCATAACTTCAAGGATTCATGAAAAATAATATTATAAAATAGGGAAAGGTGTGCGGGACCGGGAAACATAGCCGGCCGGCCATGCCCTTGCCGTGGCCGGTCCCACACCTTGCAATCCCTAGTCTTTTATAATTATTATTTTCCTAAATTCATGAAACTCCTTGGTTTGAGCAAAAATCATGATTTAGTCATAACTTCTTAAATTTTGCTCAAATCATGAAAAACCAAAAGCCAACAGGTCACACGACCGGCTAGCCTCTCACGGCAATTTTAAATGTTAAAATACACTTATTTTAATATTTACAAAATATTGATCAATTGAGCATACATGCTCATTCCAACAAAAATCAAGAATTTCAGTCAAGATGAAACTCTTCTGAAAATTCACAACATTGCTTGAACGCACATCAGAAATTCTGAAACTCTCAGTACGGAGACACGGGCACCACGGCAACACGTGCATGCCATCATAACCGACCAGAGTCATCCTTAGGGCTTGCACAAAGTCGGTCCCACACGTTTTCATAATTCTGACCTAATTTGCTCAATTGCTCGTATTGGGCCCAAACTATCTCCAACCAACCCGGGATTGCTCAAACGGCCAACAATCGGTCACGTGACCACCAAGAGCTGGTCCCATGCTCTCTTGGTCGGTCCCCATCTTTCATACCTAGGTTTTATCACCTAATGCCGAACCAAAGCAATATTTCAATAAATGATGAAACCAACATTTAATCATCATTCTTTCACCAATCCTCAAACTGAGAACCCTGGTGCATGCTCACTCGAGCACAGGGCACCACATGGACGCCCATCATCCCATGTGGTCGGTCCCTCTATCACTCATGACCTATTTTCAGCGATTCATCAACTATGGTCTGAAATTAGGGTTTTGAATAAATGCTCCACGAATCATCACTCTGAGCACGATTCAAACACTATTGAATTTATGATGGATTCAAAGAACCAACATCCGAATTAATCATATAATATTTGGTAGCTTACTAATATTTTAATATTTTATTGGGTCACGTCACCAATAAATGTTTCGTCGAATCGAGCAATACTTGCTCAGTTTCTCAAATATTGATCCAGCTATCAATATTTGGTAATTTATCAGTAATTTGTCGAATTGAGCAATACTTGCTCAATTGCACGACAAATTATCAACATTCAGTAATTTTCCAAATTGAGCGATACTTGCTCAATTGTACGTCAAATCATCAATATTCATTATTTTGTCGAATTGAGCAATACTTGCTCAATTGCTCGTCAAATTCTCAATATTCAGTAATTTTATCATTATTTCGTCGAATTGAGCAATACTTGCTCAGTTGATCGGATAATCCAAATATATTCAGTAACTCATCAATATTCAACAACTTGTCGAATTTACAATATTTTCTCAGACGAGCAACATTAACATTCATGAATCGCTGAGAATTTGTCAAACATGTTCGATTCAACAAAACCTAGACTCATCGTCTAATCAGTCAACAACTGACAAACTAAATACATGTCTGTCATGCAGACTCCACGATTCGTGGGACATCAATCACGTCAAATTGGGGGATAAAAACTAGGGTTTTGGTCTGGCGGCCTATGGCACGTTTATTTCACCCATGACGAGAAATGTGCGTAAGTTGTGTAAACGATTGAAGGAGTTAGCAAAGTAGTGGGTGCACGATCCGTCAAGTATCCACACGACATGGAACTGACTTTACCATGATCTTCCACTTTCCCACTCTTCCACTCATGAAACCGTCACACTTACAGGGATCAAGGTGTTCACAACTCGGACAATATAAATAAGTCTCTGAATCCATGATTGAGGACAACGAATGATCACTAGCTATCAGTAATCGTCCACACAAAATTTCTCGAGTAACTACTCTCAAGAATTCATCAATCTATCAGAACTTATTCGAACTCCACAGTTCACCAATTATTACAGAAACCTTCAATACATCCACAATACTTGATCATCATTGATCCCACACAATTCTCAGCTTCCCTCCTATAGATCAACCCATCTCCCTCTTTGCGATCGAATTGACTCTGGAACGACCATTGACTTGGTTAGGCCGGAGTCCTACAGATTGATCTCTCGAATCTAAGCACTCCCTTTGCAATGCATTTGTGTGAGGTTAAGCAGTTTGCTCGGTCGAGGAGTCTCGACGACACGCTCGAATCTTCACTTTCCTAAAAAACCAGCGAACTGTTTTTCCCCATCCACAAGTGTAACACCTTGAAAAGGGAAAACTCTGTCTTGATGATTAAGTCATCCTTCACACCTTCTCCTGACATTCATAAGGTTTTACCTAGCGTAAAGAAAAATTCCTCCAAGGAATTACCTATAGTGAAGCACTTGCAAAAGATGCATGTGCAGGGAGAAGTTTTGGGTCAAGGCAATCATGTCCGTAATCCACGATGTTGTTCCTTCTATGGGAAAAAGAATCACAATATGCCTTCACGTCCCTCAACCGGTTTATTTCTAATATCAGCATCATCACTGTTGAAGCTTTATGAGCCGCAGAAATTTCTCAACATGAAGACGTACATGTGCATCAAAGACTCCAAAAGTACAAGTCGGAGATATTTTCACATATCTGGCCACGCCATCGAATCTTAAGTGTAACTGGGGACTGCTCATCGCATCCCATCCCATTACATACAACCATTCAAGATTCAGAAGACGGTTCAAAAGATGTAGCTTGGAACGAAGTCCTTGAAGATTTGCGGCACAACGTCCATCCTTCTACATACCTAGCCGGCACGCCACAAATATTCAAGAAGCGTGTAGTCTATAAGGGGAATATCAAACAAAAGAATGGGAGAGCTCAGATTGAAAAATCATGTACACAGGCTCTACTCTAACCTTACTGAAGAGCGCTACGTCTAAAGTTTCAAGATATTGCGAGATCTTTCTAAGAATTTGGATTTCTTAGTCGGGAGATTTCATTCATTAATCCAACTGGAAACATAAAATCATAAAAGCAACATAAATGAGGGATTATTATTCGATCAAGCCCTGGCTCTAGACGCATGAAACAAAGACTACTAAACATCAAAGAAGTGTCATCAACGCCAGGGCCAATGGCGCCTTCACAAAAATCCTCTGCAGGAGCTGCTTCAACATTCTCTCCGGAAGCCGCTTCAACATCCTCTCGAGCCGCTTCAACACCCTTTTCGGAACCTACATCAACGTTCTCTTTGGGAGATGCTTCAACATCTTTTTCAGAAATTGCTTCAACAGCCTTTTAAGGATATTCCTCATGATAGGGCTCGTCCACATCAGAGTCGAGGATTATGACGTCGTCATGAATAGGTGTTGATGGTGGGTTTTCGTTTAAGGTTAAATTTGTAAAAAAACGGAAAAATCATGCGCTGACATCTTGTAAAAGATAAAGCCATTTATAAGTGTTGGATACTCCCTCACTTAATTCACCAAGAATGGAGCATGTAGCAACAATCCCGTTCTGTGAATACATGAAATTCCTCCAGGTTGGAGCATGTAGCAACAATCCCTTCATGTGAATTTCATATCAGCCTTATATTTCAAAGTACTCATTATCGGTGTGGCATGACGACCGAGTGTTACTCTTACAGAGTAACACGAACCTCCAAGCACTATAATGAAACCATGTACGAAATACCCGTGACAGCCGATTCTCGGTGTGTTATACTAGCCCGAGCCCCTCTCGGTGTGTTATACTAGCCCGATTGAGCCCCTCTCGGTGTGTTATACTAGCCCGATTGAGCATCCGGACTGACCGTATCAGTCCGGATATGATTTGATCGCAGATCATCCAACTCCATAAGCATGATTGGATGACCCCGGATCAATTCCATCACCCCCAAGCGGTATGGAATACCCCCGGCCGACCCCGCATGGTCGGTCATTGGCCTAGCCTGCCAATAAACCGTTCATACCACGCATTATGGACGGAAAACCCTAAATTAGGGTTTGCGGCATATTACATGTGTTGTAAAGCAGTCTCAACCATCCATCTTCGCGGTATAGATGGAGGGTGTAGATGTAGACTTAAAGGGCCTGTGAGCATGTCAACACGATCACCGTGGGACCGCCTACACACTTGACCAATCGGTCAAGACCAACAATGTTTGGCCGTGACAAAATCGTCACCCAAACAAGAGATGGCGCACGGCTTTGAAAGCCAAAATTAGGGTTTCAAGTCATCACGCGCGTCCATCTTCTCCTAAGCACGAATGGAGGGTCACAGATTAGATTAAACAAGGGCCGGTCATACCAAAGATGACCACCGTGGGCCCATCTACCTCCTCATGTGTTCGGCCAAGGCATATCATGCCTGGTCAATCCAAAACGTGCGTCCAAACTAGCATGGCCGCGCCTCCCAAACCACGAACTGATCTCGACCGCTCAACTTCACCTGGACGATTTGAGTGGCTTAGATCACGTTTTCATGGGATAGTCGGTATAGGTGTGAACACCAAAGATACCACCTACACACTGGTATGATCGACCAAGACCGACCAAGATGGGTCGTCTTGAAACGCGTGCCCAAACTAGGGATCTCACGCCGGTTTCCAACTCCTTTGCGGCAACGGATTTCTGCCGCAAACCGATCTCAACCACTCAACTTTACCGGTGAAGTTGAGTGGCCTAGATCACGCCTCCATGGGACGGTGAGGTGTAGGCGTGTACACCGGCATGTCGTCTACACACATGCCCGGTCGGTCCTCTCCAAATCCCTTTCCATGCTTGGTTTCGACCAAGCCAAGAGTGATGCTTGCACACCTCTTCAAAAACCCTAATATTCATTAACGGTCGCAGATGAGTGTCTCAAAGATCATCTCATCCGTCCAACTTCACCAGCTTGGTTATACAACCCTGGTCAAGAGTTATTTGGTTAGTGAGGCGTCATTACCCATCACTTTACCACACCATAATGCAAGACTCGCATAAAATACACACGATACTTCACAAGTATCGACTTCTCGAATAACACGGTTATTCAATTCAAAGATTACATGCTATCTTTCGTGGATCCACGATCCACACATTCCGAGACATCAATCATGTCACAAACTGGGGGATACATAATGGGGTATTGGTCAGCGGTTTACGGCGTGCACGGCGTGCGGCAACGCGCCATCACAAGAACGTGTCGGGAAGTCATGGACGGTTAGATATGAACAGGAGAAGTGGGCAAGGCGGTCGACGCACAACTCCACTACTCCATCACTCCACTTCCTCCACTTCCCACGAGAGACGTGAATGAGGCTCAATGACTTTTATAAATAGGTTCTCCGCCCTATTTCAAACAACAACACAAGTTCAGACGAGACAGAAAACCAAGTGTTAATACAAAAAACGTATTAAAACACCCAGAACTTGCTTGCATCAATCACAAGCCTGTTCACCTTTCTGTTACAAGTCATAAGCAAGCCAACACCTTCACAATATCAAAACCTTCTTCGCTTCCCTCCCTAAGATCAACCCCATCTCCTTCACTTTGTGACCGAAACAAGTCTGGAACGGCCATTTCTTGGTTTAGGCCGGACTTGCACAGATTGATCTCTCGAATCTACAAGCACTCACCGCGCAGTGTATTTGTTTAAAGGTTTAAATTCATTCCTCATCCACATCCCAAATTACCAAATTCTGCAGGAGTAGTTTTCACCCATAAACAATAGGGTATTCATGTTTATCCAGAAGTTCATGTTATGCTCCACTCTCCTTCAACTTAGCCGGGCAGCAAACCTTTCAGCCCTAACACTTATTAGTTGAGATGCTTCATCGCGCCTCCACTTTTCCTCCATGCTAACCGAAGCCAGGAAAACTTGGACACGCTCTCGAACGATACTCAGATGTACAAGGGACTTGGAATGCAGTTTGAGATCCCAACCAACCGTATGCCTAATCTACCTGGGGCCAACCGACATCATGATAGGGGAACGCTCACCTGGATGCCTCTTGAACGTGACATGTTCCAAGGACAGGCCGACCCATCTCTCCTGGTAACATCTAACTTTGTCTCATAAGTTTTATCTTTATTTGTCACCATCTAGTGCTTACCCCGCAACAATGTCACTGTTACGTACTAAGCAGGGGACTTAATGTTGATGGTGGTTTTTAGTTCAAGGGCTAAAATCATAAACTCTGTATTTAATGCGATGTCATCCTGCAAAGGAACATAAGCCATTTAAAAGCAATGAGTGCTTAAGCCTCTTCGCTCACATATGTATTGAGCAATTCAATATATCTGTATATATGAAATTTACTCAGAATGGTACGTGCAACAGCAATCCTAAAATATTTTGTGAATTTTATCTTCCACCGGCATTATTCACTAATGCATTGCCTGCCTAGTATTTTCCTATGCAATGTTCCCAGCCGAACTCTCAATATTGGCATGACATGACGATTAATGTTCGCTCGCAGCGGAGTAGCATGAATCTCCCGAAGTGTCAGTATTGAGACCTGCATGAAAACACTCACGTAGGCCACACCACTCTCTATAAAGAGATCAGCGTCGTTACACACTTTTTAATTAAAAGTTAGCGCGATCGAACGCGTTTAAATTCCTTAAGGAAAATCTAAACTGTTCATATCAGTCTCAAAAATGATCACGGCCACATGATTTGGCCGCGCGATTTGATGAGTGCCAAATATTGCATATTTCTACACCTTTTTATTGGCATTTAACTCATCTTTTGCGCTTTAAAATCATATATTATCCCAAATTTGGATTTTCTCTGTTTTCAAGAATAAATACTTGTACTAATTAATTTTGTGTTTTTAGGTAGTAAATAAAGCTTGGATGAATTGAGGAGCCAAAAGAGCAGAAAGTTGGAGACTAGCGACTATGGAAGAGAAGTAGCAACCCGTTTACAAAGATATGGGCTTGAGCTATCCAACATCCGACCCATACCCGAATCCAAGCCTACTCCATCCTGAGTCAATAGATTTGATCTATCAGCTGCATCCAACGGCTTCTTCACTCGATGCATCAACATTCAAAGCGCCTGCTCAACACCCTAGCCTCCTGTCCCCTTCACCTAATCGACCAAACCACCAAACACTCCTCTCATTTTCTCTTCTTTCTTCTTCCCGACAAGAACCAGAGCTCCCATCCCCTCTACCGACCATTTGCAGAGCCAACAACACCAGCAACATCTCCTTCTCCCGACAACAGCAGCAGCATAGCCGCCTTCACCATCTCTAGCTCTAGCTATCTCCACCACAGCTTCTCCCAAATCCCTAGAAGCTGAGCTCGAGATAGATGGAGTTAGGGTTTCTCCAACAACGAATTAATGATCTTGCAGAGCCGAATTGGATTAGGGGACAATCAATTCAGACGATTGGGTTTGTGGGGTATGCATTTAATTTCGATTTTGAGTGTTAGAGAAGAGATCTAGGTATAAATAGAATTGTTCTTGGTGTAAGAACTCTCTCTGGGAATTTTTAGGGTTTATTTTGTTAGCTTAAATTCAATTGTGTTTTAACTACTTTTATTATGTTCTAAATCACCTTGCTGGGGTGTGGATGAAACCCTTGATCATGTGTTAAGATAATTCAAGTTCATAATGCTGTTTTTGTTGTGCTTCATTTCTTTAGGATTGAGTAGTTAGCTTTTTGATCAAATGAACCTGTGATAAGTTGTACTGTAAGAAGACAACTTATACTAGGGGTGAGTTAGTGAAATTAGTTGATAACTCTCCCACCTGAGACCTTCAAGGGAAGGACAAGAGCTTAATGTGAGTTTGTATTGCCTTAGCATAGGATTAGGAGGTGGATTCAACCACCCTAGTACTCCTTAGCCAATTGTTTACAATCTATCTTGCATACTTTCTGCTTTAGAACTACAATCACAACTATATCTTGTCGTATCGACACCAAAACAACCACCTTTGAGTTACTTATGCTTTGAATCAGTTTAGTTAGACCAAAGAATTAGTTTTACACCCTCCAAGTCTCTGTGGATCGACCTGTGCTTGCCCTGTGTTGCTTGTCGACATTGTGCACTTGCAGTTTACAATTGTAGGCATCTTTATAATCCTACCACGATTCAGCAAGCCTAGATTACTCCTGGCGGAACTAGGCAATCACCGTATTGACCACCGGCGGGCCCACTAGTGCCCAAGTCGATCGAGTCCTATTTAGTTCATTCACAAGCGCTTCAAATGTTAACCTAAACATGGGTGTTCGCGCTACTTGAAAATAAGCTCAAACGAGCTAAGACCGGCAAATACGGTCTCAAAAACATCACGACCGTCCAACATAGCCATCCTAGTTGGACGACTAAGATCTTCCTTGAAATGATCAAAGAGGCGCCAACATGCCCATTGGCGGCCCGACATCTTCCTTGGTCGATCGACCTGCCCGCAGCAAGTCTATAGGGCGTTAAATTGTTTGCCCAAATAGGCCGAACACGCTATTTCAAAAAACCCTAATTTTGGTTTGCGGCAGTATGTTACTATCGCAAATTGATCACAACCATCCATATTCGCCAGCCGATTCGAGTGGCTTAGATCTAATTTTAGATGACCCAGGAGATGTCAGCATGTTCACGAGCGGCCCGTCTTCTCACATAGCCGATCGGCTTGTTCAAATCAATGCCCAACGCTTTGATTCGATTAACCAAACTAGGGTTGACCACACGACTTCCAAACCCTAAATCAACGACAGCAAGCAGCTGCCGAAAAATCATCTCGTCCTTCCAACTTCGCTAGCCTGGTCGGACGGCTCAGATTGGATACTTGATGATCGATGGGGTGATACTAGGATTACCGTCCACCCCCCTCCTGTAAGGAGCAATCGATCGAGCTATAGCTCGCCGGTGCGATCCCAAACGATCGCCCAAAGATGGCCCTCCGCGTTGTTTTAACAACAGTCATTAACTGCCGTCTCGGCCACTCAACTTGACTAGCCGATTTTAGTGGTCCAGATCTAACCTGGATCGACCGATAGGATTTTAGAATGGCTAACAGTCGCCACTCTCCTATAGGGCCTGACCGGCCACTCCCTGGGATGCGTGCGTAGCTCCTACCAACTCCCTGAAAGAGGACGATCACGTTCCTTTTAAGACGCTCAATTCATGACTGATTCAATCGAGATCTAAAACTACTATGCATCTAGCACATCGATTATTTTTCAGCTGCTTGTTTGAAAGCGATGCTTTATAAACATCGACTATAAGCGATGCTATGCAAATATTGATTTCATAAATAATTTATTATTTAACCTAAAAGCACTATGTGCTGCTTTTAGCGACGAGTCTCACGACTTGACCCACTTACTCGAGACATCAAACATGTCACAAACTGGGGGATGCTCACTGGGGTATTGGTCTGGCGGTTTACAGCGTGCGGCGTGCAACGCACCCATTACGAGAACGTGTCAGGGAAGAACGGACGGTTAACAACAAATGAGATAGTGGGTGAAGGCGTGACCAGTTTCCCCTCATAGTGGAAGCGTGGTGATCACCACTTTTTACACAACTCCACTTCTCCACTGCCTAATCACCTCCACTTCCTACGAGATCAGGGTGTGCTAGAACATGACTTGTATAAATAGGATTTCAACCTATTTCGAAAGGACAACAAGTGTTATCGACACAAGTAGCCAGAAACCATTTTTTGATACAAGTCATAAAATAGACACACCTTCATAATTCAACATTTTGATCTCAAACACCTTCTTCGCTTCCCTCCCTAAGATTAACCTTTCTCCTTCACCTTGTGACCGAATTGAATCTAGAACGACCATTTCTTGGTTTAGGCCAGAGTCTTACAGATTGATCTCTCAAATCTAAAAGTACTCCCATGCAGTGTATTTGTTTAGGGTTTGAATTCGTTTCTCATCAACACACCCCAAATTTACCAAAAATAGCAGAATCAGTTTTTACCCCCCAAACAAGTGTCGACCACGGTGGGAGATTAATCTCTCAGTTTCAAGATCAATTTTCAATTTCATTTCAATTTTCTCAAATTCAAGATGGTGGATCTTAGGTCTGGATCAGCGACAAATCCCGATATTACTGACGCTGACAACACCCCTGGTGTCAGCGTTCCTGCCGGTGACACCAATATACCGCCTACCAGCACGATCAACGTATCTCGTGGTACTACATCCTCAACCACCAACACCAGTGGCGCAGGAAACATTCCCTTAGGCGTGGCACCTCCAATCACCTGAGCCAGAGTCGCTGCAGCCACTCCCAATGTTTCTTCGAGCGAACGCCCCCAATTGTTACCAGAAATACTGCCACTCCTCCATCAGAACGAGAGGCTTGATGAACCATAGGAAGCTAATACCTTATTACCATTGTTGATTTGATGGAAAGACAAGAAGTTCTCGCCAAGGCTCAGACAGACGTGTCTACGACTCAGAAAGAGGTACTTACTCTCCTCAAGACACTAACGGAGCGGCTACCGCAAGAGTCATGTCAACCCAGATGGAGCTGACAAGGAATACTTTTAACACCCCCGGCGCAAACACTTCAGCAGGACGCACCTTTATAGATGAAGAGGCCCGCGTTGCTCTTGAGTGCCCATTGGAAAAGAATCAGCAATCCAATTTCATCACACGTGAGGATATGGAACGTCTTCTCCAAAATTGAGGCAAAGAAAACCCGGCGGACATGCACCAACATCAACCTCCTTATCCTCCTGATGTGCAAAGAATTCTCCTTCAAAGAGGATATTATTCTCCCCAGTTCTCCCTTTATGACGATACTGGGCGTACACCTGGTACAACAACATTGCACCAAACAGCATAGTCAATTGGATTTAAGCACTATGATCCAAATGTGACCGAAAATCAATTGTTGGAGTTGTGAATTAATGGCATGGTACCTGTCTATCGCGCTTTACTGGAGAACCTGCGCTTCCAGATATTCTCTGAACTTCATGAAGCTGCTAAGTGGTTGGTTACAATAGCACCAGCCTTGCTGGAAGGAATCAGGCCCGCCAGGAATGAAGATACACGTGAGACTCGAGGAAACAGACATCTCATCAACAAACAATACAACACTCAAACCTCTGTAAGCGTAGTGAGTGTAGGAGGAAATAGAAAAGCTCAAGTTGCAGAACAATAACCCAAACATGCGTCACCGGCACAATAGACAACTCAACCTCGAAAATCCATGACTAAGACTCATGTTCAGCAACAAGAGACAGAAGAGTCTCTCCAAACCTGAGGTAATCGAACTCCTAGAAGCATGGATTCAAGATGATGCTATCAAGCTACCTCCTCTCAGACATCCATCAACCGACAGTGAAATGGCAAATACCAAATATTGCCATTACCATAGGTTCGTCAATTACCCAACCAGTGACTGCAACAAATTCCAAGGAGAAGTAAGATGCAGGAGAAATTAAATTAGGCACCGAAGGAGTGCACATAGATCCTCTTCCAGTCAGGAGTTGTATGATTTCTGGATACTTCGTCCACAAAACCGTACAGACCATGATGGAGCATTTATGCAAGCAATAATAGGCGAGTTTCCGCACACAGGGAATCAAGGAGGATCTGCTTCACCAAAAATAAAGAAGGGAGAGTAAACTCACATACGTGATTTATCAAAGCCCATCAATGTTCACGGTCGTGGCCGACCAAGGTTCGTGCTCGTAACTGTCTCTCATTCCTTTCAAGATCCATGGTCATAGCCACCACTCGTCACTTTCAAGATCCATGGCCGTAGACACCACTCGTCACTGCCAAGATTTGTGCATGTAGTCATCACTCGGCCCTGTCAAGGATCATGATCGTATCCATCCAAGCTCCAGCCAACCTGTTTTGTACATAGTCATCATCATGGATGCAAAAGGGTGATACCCTCATCATGGTCAACCCATCGACCATACAGGATAGAGCCACGTAAACCACACTTGGAGACTGAGGCTCAACATGAAATTCCTTCGCCGTCAGTCAAGGACCTCTTCAACACAAGAGAGACGGTCAATCAAGAAGCATGTAATTTGCAAGGGAAAATAAAACTGAAGGTTGGTCGAATCCTTAACCATTATTGCTATTTCCCCTTTTTCAAATCACCGCTGCCAGCGTTGCATGCGTTGAGATATTACAGTAGAAACGGTATTCTTTCCCATGATGAGAAAACACGACTTGCCGACCAGCACTATTTGTGTGCCGTCTTCCCATCTGCCATATCGTATCGCCTCAGAAGAATGGGAAGAACTCATTTTTCGAAATCAAGGATTAAGGGCGCCCTCACTGGAGTTCTCTCCTGAAGCCGCTTCAACGCTCTCTCCAGAATCCGCTTCAACGCTCTCTTTATAAGTCGCTTCAGCGTTTTCTCCCAAAGCCGCTTCAATGTCCTCTTCAGAGGCCGAAGCCGCTTCAACGCCTCAGCAAGCCAGACCAACCGAATCATGCCTTCCACAGAACTCAGTGACGCCTACCCAAGGCTTGCACGAAGCTGCGCATCAACAACCACATCGCCGACAAAGTCAGATTCGATGTATCTAGATTTCCAATTTCCTATGGGAGGGGTACATGGGCTGCCAAAAGTTTGGATTCAATACATGTCTAGCAAGAGTGACTCCCGCCCATTGATCAACAAATGACGAATCCAAAAGATTGCCGCCTTTATCAGTTCGTCAACCACCTTACCGGAAAATACAGTGGAAGTACGTCTTCAAAGAGAAAATAAGCTCAGGATAATTACACCTGGGGACTGCCAGCACAGGATGCCTTCACGTCCCTCAACCGGTTTATTTCTAATATCAACATCATCACTGTTGAAGCTTTACGAGCCGCAGAAATTTCTCAACATGAAGACGTACATGTGCATCAAAGACTCCAAAAGTACAAGTAGGAGATATTTTCACATATCCAGCCACGCCATCGAATCTGAAGTGTAACTGGGGACTGTTCATCGCATCCCATTACATACAACAATTCAAGATTCAGAAGACGGTTCAAAAGATGTAGCTTGGAACGAAGTCCTTGAAGATTTGCGGCACATCGTCCATCCTTCTACATACCTAGCCGGCACGCCACAAATCTTTAAGAAGCGTGTAGTCTGCAAGGGGAATATCAAACAAAATAATGGGAGAGCTCAGATTGCAAAATCATGTACACAGGCTCTACTCTAACCTTACTGAAGAGTGTTACGCCTAAAGTTTCAAGATATTGCGAGATCTTTCTAAGAATTTGGATTTCTCAGTCAGGAGATTTCATTCATTAATCCAACTGGAAACATAAAATCATAAAAGAAACATGAATGAGGGATTATTATTCGATCAAGCCCTGGCTCTAGCCGCATGAAACAAAGACTACTAAACATCAAAGAAGTGTCATCAACGCCAGGGCCAATGGCGCCTTCACTAGAGTCCTCTCCAGGAGCTGCTTCAACATTCTCTCCGGAAGCCGCTTCAACATCCTCTCGAGCCGCTTCAACATCCTCTCTAGCCGCTTCAACACCCTTTTTGGAAGCTACATCAACGTTCTCTTTGGTAGATGCTTCAACATCTTTTTCAGAAATTCCTTCAGCAGCCTTTTAAGGATATTCCTCATGATAGGGCTTGTCCACATCAGAGTCGAGGATTATGACGTCGTCATGAATAGGGTATTCATGTTTATCCAGAAGTTCATGTTATTCTCCATTCTCCTTCACTTTAGCCGGGCAGCAAACCTTTCAACCCTAGTACTTGTTAGCTTAGATGCTTCATCGCGCCTCCATTTTTCCTCCATGCTAACCGAAGCCAGGAAAGCTTGGACACGCTCTCGAACGATACTCAGATGTACAAGGGACGTGGAATGCAGTTTGAGACCCCAACCAACCGTATGCCTAATCTACCTGGGGCCAACCGACATCATGCTAGGGGAACGCTCACCTGGACGCCTCTTGAACGTGACATGTTCCAAGGACATGCCGACCCATCTCTCCTGGTAACATCTAACTTTGTCTCATAAGTTTTATCTTATTTGTCACCATCTAGTGCTTACCCCGCAACAATGTCACTGTTACGTACTAAGCAGGGGACTTAATGTTGATGGTGGTTTTTAGTTCAAGGGATAAAATCGTAAACCCTATATTTAATGCGCTGTCATCCTGCAAAGGAACATAAGCCATTTAAAAGAAATGAGTGCTTAAGCCTCTTCGCTCACATATGTATTGAGCAATTCAATATATCTGTATATATGAAATTTACTCAGAATGGTGCGTGCAACAACAATCCCAAAATATTTTGTGAATTTTATCTTCCACCGGCATTATTCACTAATGCATTGCCTGCCTAGTATTTTCCTATGCAATGTTCCCAGCCGAACTCTCAATATTGGCATGACATGACGATTAATGTTCGCTCGCAGCAGAGTAGCATGAATCTCCCGAAGTGTCAGTATTGAGACCTGCATGAAAACACTCATGTAGGCCACACCACTCTCTATAAAGAGATCAGCGTGTTTACACACTTTTTAATTAAAAGTTAGCACGATCGTACACGTTTAAATTCCTTAAGCAAAATCTAGACTGTTCATATCAGTATCAAAAATGATCACGGCCACATGATTTGGCCGCGCGATTTAGCAAGCCTAGATTACTCCTGGCGGAACTAGGCAATCACCGTATTGACCACCGGCGGGCCCACTAGTTCCCTAGTCGATCGAGTCTTATTTAGTTCATTCACAAACGCTTCAAATGTTAACCCAAACATGGGTGTTCGCTACTTGAAAATAAGCTCAAACGAGCTAAGACCGGAAAATACGGTCTCAAAAACATCATGACCGTCCAACTTAGACAGCCTAGTTAGACGGCTAAGATCTTCCTTGAAATGATCAAAGAGGCACCAGCATGCCCACTAACGGCCCAACATCTTCCTTGGTCGATCGACCTGCCTGCAACAAGTCTATAGGGCATTAAATCGTTTGCCCAAAATAGGCCGAACACGCTATTTCAAAAAAACCCTAATTTTGGTTTGCGGCAGTATGCTACTATCGCAAATTGATCACAACCATCCATCTTTTCCAGCCGAGTCGAGTGGCTTAGATCTAATTTTAGATGACCCAGGAGATGTCAGAATGTTCACGAGCGGCCCGTCTTCGCACATAGCCGATCGGCTTGTTCAAATCAACGCCCAACGCTTTGATTCGATTAACCAAACTAGGGTTTGCCACACGACTTCCAAACCCTAAATCAATGACAGCAAGCAGCTGCCGCAAAATCATCTCGTCTGTCCAACTTCGCTAGCATGGTCGGACGACTCAGATTGGATACTTGATGATCGATGGGGTGATACTAGGATTACCGGCAACCCCCCTCCTGTAAGGAGCAATCGATCGAGCTATAGCTCGCCCGTGCGATCCCAAATGATCGCCCAAAGATGGCCCTCCGCGTTGTTTTAACAGCAATCATTAACTTCCGTCTCGGCCACTCAACTTGACTAGCCGATTTTAGCGGTCCAGATCTAACCTGGATCGACCGATAGGATTTTAGAATGGGTACCAGTCGCCACTCTCCTATAGGGCCTGACCGGCCACTCCCTGGAATATGTGCTTAGCTCCTACCAACTCCCTAAAAGAGGACGGTCACGTTCCTTTTAAGATGCTCAATTCGTGACTGATTCAATCGAGCTCTAAAACTACTATGCATCTAGCACATCGATGATTTTTCAGCTGCTTGTTTGAAAGCGATGCTTTATAAACATCGACTATAAGCGATGCTATGCAAATATGGATTTCATAAATAATTTATTATTTAACCTAAAAGCACTATGTGCTGCTTTTAGCGGTGAGTCTCACGACTTGACCTACTTACTCGAGACATCAAACATGTCACAAACTGGGGGATGCTCACTGGGGTATTGGTCTGGCGGTTTACAGCGTGCGGCGTGCAACGCGCCCATTACAAGAACGTGTCAGGGAAGAACAAACGGTTAACAACAAATGAGATAGTGGGTGAAGGCATGAACAGTTTCCCTTCATAGTGGAAGCGTGGTGATCACCACTTTTTACACAACTCCACTTCTCCATTGCCTAATCACCTCCACTACCTACGAGATCAGGGTGTGCTCGAACATGACTTGCATAAATAGGATTTCAACCTATTTCGAAAGGACAACAAGTGTTATCAACACAAGTTGCCAGAAACCATTTTCTGATACAAGTCATAAAATAGCCACACCTTCATAATTCAACATTCTGATCTCAAACACCTTCTTCGCTTCCCTCCCTAAGATCAACCCTTCTCCTTCACCTTGTGCCCGAATTAAATCTGGAACGACCATTTCTTGGTTTAGGCCAGAGTTTTACAGATTGATCTCTCGAATCTAAAAGTACTCACGTGTGGTGCATTTGTTTAGGGTTTGAATTGGTTTCTCATCAACACACCCCAAATTTACCATAAACAGCAGAATTACTTTTTATCCCAAAACAACTGGCGACCACAGTGGGAGATTAATCTCTTGGTTGCAAGATCAATTTTCAATTTCATTTCAATTTTCTCAAATTCAAGATGGTGGATCTTAGGTCTGGATCAGCGACAAATTCCAATGTTACTGGCGCTGACAATACCCCTGGTGTCAGCGTTCCTGCCGGTGACACCAATGTACCGCCTACCAGCACGATCAACGCATCTTATGGTACTACATCCTCAACCACCAACACCAGCAGCGCAGGAAGTTTCAATGATTGCTTTGATGCTAATAGTGTGTGAAAACGTCTATTGTCATCCTCTAAGAAAGTTTCAATGATTGAAATAGAGTTTAGAATACTTAACCATCATTGGATTATAAACATAGTGATCATTCTTGCATGTATGTGATCCATGACCGGAACTAAAGTATGCATACCCGTATGCGTACTTGTAGTTGTGAAATTCCGTGTACCAAGTACACATACCGGTACACATACTTGCGTAAGTTATATGTCCGGGAATTTCTGCTGGGTTTTGGACGTGTACTTAAGTATGCGTACACGTTCGCATACTGGCGAACCCAAACTCAGACCGGCTACTTAGGTATGCGTACACATATGCATACTTGAGTGGTTAAAGTTCTAAATCGGTTGGCTCATGAACTAATACATTTATATATTAAGGAATGCATTCTTTGCAAACCGTGGCTATAATGTTCATGAATTGGTTCGAGTGAATCAAACCGATTTTGCTTCAATTGTGTTCTTGTATACTTCTATGAGAATATAGCAATTGAACAACTCTTTAACTAGTTTCATTTGAGTCATTTGAACTAGTTATGGTTAAGATGAATAAGGTTGATATGAGATTGTTCATATAGCTAACCTTGGTTAACTAATGTTGAGCCAACATGGTGTACACGTTTAGGTACGGTTACTAAACCTAAATGAGGGTACATTTCATTTGTGTATAACAAGCTAAGTTCGATCTAACAGTTGAAAGATATTAGCTTGAATCTAATCAGGTTTTCATCTAACAGTGAATATTGAATGCTTTGTTACCAAGGTAACTTAGATTGCAAACCCTGATTTGAAAACTATATAAAGGAGAACTCTAGCAACTGGGAAACCTAATCCCTATACCTCCTGTGTGATACTAGTTGTATAATCTAGAGTCGATTCTCCTTTAACCTTAGGTTTTTCACGAAACTCTGTAGGTTAACGACTTAAAGACTTCATTGGGATTGTGAAGCCAGACCCAACTATATTCTCTGTAGTTGCGTGTTCTGATCTTACTTATTCTATCGTGATTGAGTACTTTCTTCTCTAAGATTTGCTCGAGAATATATCTCCGATAGGTAAGATTAAAAGTAGTCTCAAACATCTTCGTCTCATCGTTTATGATTCCACAATATCTTGTTTCGCTACCATACGATTAAGATTATTGTGAGGTGATTGATAATACTAAGCTGTTCTTCGGGAATATAAGTCCGGTTTATCAATTGGTTCCTGTTCACCTTGATTTATCAAAAGACGGAACAAAAATCGTAGGTATTTCTGTGAGAGACAGATTTATCTATTCCAATAGACTTTTCTGTGTGAGACAGATTTGTTTATCAAGTTTTCGAATTTGGGTCGTAGCAACTCTTGGTTGTGGGTGAGATCATCTAAGGAAATCAAGTGCGTAGTATCCTGCTGGGATCAGAGACGTAAGGAGCACGACTGTACCTTGAATCAGTGTGAGATTGATTTGGGTTCAACTACATTCCAGTCCGAAGTTCATTGGTAGTAGGCTAGTGTCTGTAGCGGCTTAATACATTATGGTGTTCAAATATGGACTAGGTCCCGGGGGTTTTCTGCATTTGCGGTTTTCCTCGTTAACAAAATTTTGGTGTTTGTGTTATTTCTTTTCCGCATTATATTTTGTTGTATAATTGAAATATCACAGGTTGTGAGTTGAATTGATTAATTGGTAAATCCAACCTTTTGTTGTTGATTGAAATTGATTGATCCTTGAACATTGGTCTTTAGTACCGTTCAAGTTACTTCTCTTATATTCAATCGGGATCGCAAATTCCTATTTGCTGATTGCGGATTGAATTGAGAGAAAGAGATATAAAACTCTTTGATATACTTTTCTATAGATTGAGTCTGACTGTCTAGTTGATTCTCTTGAAAGTATATTGGAGTTTGTCTATTCAGATTTCCAAACGAAATATTGCGTGTGGTTGTTAGACCCCCGCTTTTTCAATTGGTATCAGAGCAGGCAAACACATTTAAGACCTTATAAGTCTGTGTTTGTAGCAATATGGTTTCTGTAGACCTATGAAGTATCTCACAAACTACGTACATAGAGTTGTCTTCCAAAGTTTCTGATTATGCCAAAAATCTCGGGTTTCACTCAAAGGATAACTCCTTAGCAGATTCTTCTGAGTCCAGAGGGAAAAACGAGAAAATTGACATCGTATCAGAATCTGAAACGGAACTCACTAGATCATTAAAAAAAATCTGCTGATATCATTGATTTTCAAGGTTCTAAAATCAAGACTCTTGAAGAAAAGAATGATCAACTCATTGATGAATTCGAGAAATCTCTTGAAAGAGAATGTGAACTCTATTGCTTTATTGAATCTCTCTCTAACATTATCGAAAAATTGGTTCAAAAAACTACTCTACTGCGTGAAAAGATTAGTATGCTTGAAGATACTGTTAAAGAGGACTCAATTAGAGAAGAACGTTTAATCAAGTCTCATTCATCAAAAATAAACAGTCACCATGTTGAAAAAGAGAAACTTGTTACATCTCTTCGATGTGCCCAAGAACAGTGTAACACCTTGAAAAAGGATAACTCTGTTTCGATGAGTAAGTCATCCTCTGTACCTTCCTCCGATACTCACAAGGTTTTACCCAGCGTGAAGAAAATTCCCTCCAAGGAATTACTCACTGTGAACCACTTGCAAAATTCGCATGTGCCGGAAAAGGTTATGAGTCAAGGCAATTATGTTTCTAATCCACAATGATGTTCCTTATATGGGAAAAAGAATCACTTTGATCTTCATTATTTTTCTAGAAAGAAATGAATCTCAGATCTTCATTATTTGCTTCTTTCTACTGTCAATGGAGTAAATCGTCTGACGACATCTATCGTGAATTTCCTTCCTACAGAAAACCAAAATTCTTATAAGAATGATCTCTTTTCAAGAAATAGTCACAGATTGCAAGTTCCTCTTAATGGTATAAACTCTTGTGCCACAAATGAACACCTTCCCTGTTCTTATATGAACAAGTCTGACAAGTCTAAATCGAGAAGATGAAAATCCTTCAACTCTTCTCCTCTGGAACCAATCTCTAGAGGTCCTAGACTTAGTCCTCAGAAAAATCCTTCTGATGGACTTTTAAAAGGGATCGATTATCACTAATTCCTCCGGGTTAAGTTACAATCAATGGAAAAAGGGGAATACTCGATACAAACACACAAAAGATTTGTACAACTCATCTCCCATAATTCACAGTGAGAATACTTCTTGTTAGAGCACTGCTCGGTCAAACTCGCATGCGTTGCTATCTCAAGCATGTTTGTCAATGTTAATGATCAAAACTATAATTCTTGATTTCTAGCCTATCTATAGATGTCTCGGACTAGGACATAGATTGTGTAGTTGAGCTTAGTTTTCACGGCGTTCATCATTTGAAGACGAAGAACTACTAAGGGGAGCCTGTGGAACTTCTTCGACAAAAGGTATGTGGAGACTTGAACTCATTTGTCACTTGGAAAGTTTATATGTACTCTATCTCCTATATTGAGACATAAGTTGTGTTAATATATAGTTTTCTCTATACACATTTGAGATTTCGAGCTGAGTATATCTCGCTTACATATTTCTCGAAATATTTGTTGGTAAGCTTTCGCTTCAACCGAGTTCATCTTATATCATGAGAAAATTTCCGAGTAACATCTTACATGATTTGTGTGATACAATCATTTGATGTAGGCTTGGAACATTTCGATAATGATTATTTCAATATCTTGAAAATTGCTTTGATGCTGATAGTGTGTGAAAACGGCTATTGTCATCCTCTAAGAATGTTTCAATGATTGAAATAAAAAGTTTAGTATCTTGTAACCATCTTTGGATATAAGCATAGTGTGTTCGCACATTAGTGTATAAGTCCAAAACCGGGAACCAAAAGTATGCATACTTGTGTGTATACAAAATGGTTGAAGGAGATTGAGTAAGTATGCGTACGTGTACGCATACTGGCGGAAGTTCACGTCCGTGAATTTCTGCTGAGTTTGAAAACCAAACCAAACTCATCCGGTTACCTAAAGTACGCGTACCCATATGCATACTGGCGGAAAGTTCACGTTCGTGAATTTCTGTTGAGTTTGAAAACCAAACCAAACTCAAATCTGGTTACTTAAGTACGCATACCTGTACGCATACTTAAGTGGTTACTTTCTAAAATCAGCTGTGTACATGAACTTAAACATTTATTAATAAGGATTGCAATCTTTGCAAACCGTGGCTATAATGTTCATGCATTGATTCGAGTGAATCAAACCGATTTTGCTTCAATTGTGTTCTTGTATAATTCTATGAGAATATATCAATTGAACAACTCTTTAACTAGTTTCATTTGAGTCATTTGAACTAGTTATGGTTAAGATGAATAAGGTTGATATGAGAGTAATCATATGGCTAACCTCGGTTAACTATTTGTGAACCAACATGGTGTACACGTTTAGGTACGAATACATAAACCTAAATGAGGGTACATTTCATTTGTGTGTAACACGCTAAGTTCGATCTAACGGTTGAAAGATATTAGCTTGGATGAATCGGGTTTTTCATCTAACGGTGAATATTGAATGCTTTGTTACCAAGGTAACTTGGATTGCAAACCCTGATTTGAAAACTATATAAAGGAGAACTTTAGCAACTGGGAAAACTAATCCCCACACCTTCTCTGTGTTACTAGTTGCATAACTAGAGTCAATTCTCCTTTAACCTTAAGTTTTTTCTCGAGACCCTGTAGGTTAATGACTTGAAGACTTCATTGGGATTGTGAAACCATACCCAACTATTATCTTTGTAGTTGCGTGATCTGATCTTGCTGTTTCTATCGTGATTGAGTGCAATCGTAAGATTGGCTTGAGATTTATATCTCTGATAGGCAAGATAGAAAAGTAGTCACAAATACCTTCGTCTCATCGTTTGTGATTCTACAATATCTTGTTTCGCTAGTCGATTAAGATTATTGTGAGGTGATTGATAATACTAGGCTGTTCTTCGGGAATATAAGTCCGGTTTATCAATTGGTTCCTGTTCACCTTGATTTATCAAAAGACGGAACAAAAACTCTTGGGTATTTCTGTGGGAGATAGATTTATTCAATCCTATAGACTTTTCTATGTGAGACAGATTTGTCTATCAAGTCTTCGACTTTGGGTCATAGCAACTCTTAGTTGCGGGTGAGATCAGCTAAGGGAATCAAGTGCGTAGTATCCTGCTGGGATCAGAGACGTAAGGAGCGCAATTGTACCTTGAATCAGTGTGAGGTTGATCAGGGTTCAACTACAGTCCAGTCCGAAGTTAATTGGTAGTAGGCTAGAGTCTGTAGTGGCTTAATACAGTGTGGTGTTCAATATGGACTAGGTCCCGGGGTTTTTCTGCATTTGCGGTTTCCTCGTTAACAAAATTCTGGTGTCGGTGTTATTTCGTTTCCGCATTATGTTTTGTTATATAATTGAAATATCACAGGTTGTGCGTCAATATCAATCAATTAGAATATCCAACCTTTGGTTGTTGATTTACATTGATTGATACTTGAACATTAGTCTTTGGTACCGTTCAAGTTGTTTCACATAATAATCAGGCTCGCGGATTTTCATTTGTTTGATTCGCTGATTACATTGTGAAACAGAGTTATTAAAACTCTTTGATATACTTTACTCTAGATTGAGTCTGACTGTCTAAGTTACCTTGGTAACAAAGCATTCAATATTCACTGAAGCTAATATCTTTCAACCGTTAGATCGAACTTAGCTTGTTATACACAAATGAAATGTACCTTCATTTAGGTTTGAGTAACCGTAACTAAATGTGTACACTAGGTTGGCTCAAAAGTAGTTAACCGAAGTTAGCTATATGAACACTCTCATATCAATCTTATTCATCTTAACCACAACTAGTTCAAATGACTCAAATGAAACTAGTTATAGAGTTATTTAATTGCTATATTTTCATAGAAGTATACAAGAACACAATTGAAGCAAAATCAGTTTGATTCACTCGAATCAATTCATGAACATTATAGCCACGGTTTGCAAAGAATGCATTCCTTATTATATAAATGTATTAGTTCATGAACAAACCGATTTTAGAAATTCAACCACTCAAGTATGCAAACGTGTACGCATACTTAAGTAGCCGGTCTGAGTTTGGGTTCTCCAGTATGCAAAAGTGTACGCATACTTCCAAACACAACAGAAATTCTCGGACCCAAACCCTTCGCCAGTACGCATACGGGTATGTGTACTTAGGTACTCGGAATTTCACAACTAACAGGTACGCATACGGGTATGCATACTATAGTTTGGTCATGGATCACATACATGCAAGAGTGCATACTATGTTTATAATCCAATGATGGTTAAGTGTTCTAAACTCTATTTCAATCATTGAAACATTCTTAGAGGATGATGTTGTGGTGGATTTTCGACAAAGGTAAAAATCGTAAAATCATGATACTGCATGTTTCTGACGCGGCTTCATAAACGCATGTGACGATTCATATTTTATGATCCGTGAACCGTTTCACGAACTCTGACTGAGTGAGTATTTCTCTGAGAGCCATGATGAACATGTTTCTCGAAAGGCCTCCCCGGCTGAGTGTTCGATGCTGCACATTTCATCATGCCCTCTATGTAGAATAACGATTGGGCGGTTCTCTGGACATAATTGTTTGTCAGAGGGTTTAACCCCTTCAGGACGTCGGCGATACTCATTGTTCCCTAAATACATAGAGAGACCCACCTCTACATAGAATAACGATTGGGCGGTTCTCTGGACATAATTGTTTGTCAGAGGGTTTAACGCCTTCAGGACGTCGGTGATACTCGTTATTCCCTGACTATGTAGAGAGACCGTGTATAGATTCAAGTGTCTCTCTAGACATAATTGTTTGTTAGAGGGCTAAACGCCTTCAGGACATCGACGTTGCACGTTGTTCCCTGACTATACACCTTTCAGAACGAATATGATGCTTCAACTATCTCATATCTCGATTCTGCAAATAGATTAATTCTACCGTGACATTCATCCACTGAATTCCTAGTCATGGATTAGTAATAGATAATCATTTTATCTCATTACTCCGTTCCCTGAATTCTCGACTAGAATTCATGGATTAGTAATAGATACTCTATTCATTTTATTACTCCATTTCATGAATCATTCTCCGCTGAATTTCATGAATTAGTAATAATTACTCAACAATCGGGCATCTGGACTATCACCGAGTAAGCCCAACAAAATGGTACAAGTGTACTCAACGATGATGCACGAGCGAGCACCCAAACGCACGAACGAGCATTCGAAAATATGGACAAACGAGGAATCCTACACAAAACAGGAGAGATAAAATAATAATAAAAAAAAAGGTGCCTAGGGACCGGGCCCACCGGCCGGCCGGTCCCCCACGCCTCTTCCTTTATTTTTCTTATTTTATTTTTTTCATGAACTCATGAAGACTCCTTCATTCGAGCAACTTTCCTTGTTTGAGCAAAACTCACGGTTTCTCCATATTTTCGCGGTTTCATGAAAAATAATAAAAATATGGAAAGGTGTTGCGGGACCGGGCTACCTAGCCGTGGCCGGTCCCACACCTTGCAATCCCTTGTTTTTATAATTATTATTTCCCTCATCTCATGAAACTCCTCCGTTTGAGCAAAAACCCTGGTTTCTTCATATTTTCTCAAATATTGCTCAAACCATGAAAAAGCCAAAAAGTCAAATGGTCACATGATCGACTAGGCTATCCACGTAAAATATTATTATTATTTTAATATTCTCAAAATATTGATCGAATGAGCAAAGTCCTACTTGCTCATTCGAGCAAAATCAAGAATTTCAGTCAAAGATCAAACTCTTCTGAAAATCCAAGATATTGCTCAAACGCACACCAGAAAATATCAAAACTCTCAGGACTGAGACACGGACATTATGGTGACATGGGCATGCTTCCTTGACCGACCAAGGCCGGCCCTAAGGCTTGTAAGGAGTCGGTCCCACACATCCTTATAATTTTGACCTAATTTGATCAATTGCTCATATTGGGTCCAAACTTTTTCCAACCAACTTGGAATTTGTTCAAACGACCATCACCTGGTCCCACGACCACCAAGGGCCGGTTTAATGCCCTCTTGGTCGGTCCCTCACTTCTCCATAATTAGGTTTTATCACCTAATGCTCAGACGAGCACTATTCTAATAAATTATTAAACCAACATTTAATCATCCTTTCACCAACCAGTCAACAAAGGAATTTGGTGCACGCTCACTCGAGCACTTGGGCGCTACATGATTATTCATCATCCCATGTAGTCGGTCACTTCTTCACTCAGTGGCCTATTTTCAATAAATCGTCAATTGATGAACAATTGATCAAAAATTAGGGTTTCAAACAAATGCTCTGCAAATCACGATTTTGAGCAATTTCAAACACTAATAAATTTATGTTGACCCAGCAATCAACCTTTGGATTAATTATATAATATTTGGTAGGAGACCAATATTTTATTGGGTCACGTTACCAATAATTCGTCGAATTGAGCAATACTTGCTCAGTTGCTCGAATATTGATCCAACTATCAATATTCAGTAATTCATCGAATTGAGCAATACTTGCTCAGTGGCTCGAATATTGATCCAACTGTAAATATTCAGTAATTTATCGCAATACTTGCTCAGTTGCTCAAATATTGATCCAATTATCAATATTCAATGTTGCTCGAATATTGATCTAACTATCAATATTAATATTACTCAATATTCAACAATTCGTCAAATTTACAATATTTGCTCAGACGAGCAATATCAATACCGTTTAATCCATGAATCACTGAGCATTCGTCAATCATGCTAAATTCAACAAAACCTAGACTCACTGTCTAATCAAGTCAACGACTAACTAATCAAATACACGTCTGCTTTGCAGACTCCACGTTCGTGAGACATCAATCACGTCACATGGGGGATATCAATTAGGGTTTTGGTCTGGCGGCCTACAGCACGTGTGTTCATCCACGATGAGAAATGTGAGTAAGTCGTGCAAGTGGTTGAAGGAGTTAGCAAAGTAGTGGGTGGATGATCAACCAAGTCTCCACACGACATGGAACTGATTTTACCACGATCTCCCACTTTTCCACTCATTCGCTCAAGAAACCGTCACGCTTACTAGGATCAATGCGTTCGTTATTCTAATAATATAAATAAGTCCAAAATCGATGACTGAAGATAACATTAGTCTACACAACAATTCTCGATTAAAACTTATTTCTAGAACTCAACAGTTCATCAATTTGCAGAAACCCACAAACACATCCACAATCCATGATCATCATTGATCCCACACAATTCTCAGCTTCCCTCCTACAAATCAACCCATCTCCCACTTTGTGACCGAATTGACTCTGGAACGGCCATTGACTTGGTTTAGGCCGGAGTCCTACAGATTGATCTTTCGAACTCAAAGCACTCTCGTGCAGTGCATCTGTGTGAGGTTAAGCAGTTTGCTCGGTTGAGGAGTCTCGCCCGAACCGTCGTCTCTTTACTTTCCTAAAAAACAACAAATCGTTTTTCCCCATCTACAGATGACAATAGTTTTTTTCACGAACTATTAGCATCAAAGCAATTTTCAAGTTATTGAAATAATCATAACGAAACATTCCAAGTCTACACCAAATGATTGTATCACACAAACCATGTAAGATGTTACTCGGCGATTTTCACATTATCATCTTTTGATTTTCGTCAAAAATATAAGATGAACTTGGTTGAAGCGAAAGCTTACCAACATATATTTCAAGAAATATGTAAGCGAGTTAAACTCAGCTCGAAATCTCAAATATGCATAATTGAATACTATATAGTAATACGAATTTTTTCTCAATATAGGAGATAGAGCAGAAATAGACTTTCCAAGTGATAGATGAGTTTTAGTCTCCACATACATTTTGTTGATGAAGTTCCACAAGCTCTCCTTAGTAGTTCTTCATCTTCAATTGATAAAAGCCGTGAAGTCTAATGCTCAACTACACAATCTATCCTAGTCCTAGACATCACTATAAGTAGACTAGAAATCAAGACTTATAGTTTTGATCACTAATATTGACAAACAAGCTTGAGATAGCAACGCTTGCGAGTTCGACCGAGCAGTGCTATAAGATCATCAACAACTCTGCGCTTTTGTAACAGTCCAATAATCTTTAACTGTTTCCTTGGAGCCTTTCTTATTTTATTTGGATAAATTAATCTCCAACGAATTGCATGAGAATCAGCCTTCGGCGGAAGTTAAATTTTAAATTCAATGCGGTTGTGCTAGAGCTAAACATGCCTTATCAAACCACTCAAATACTTGGTGGTGGTCTTTCGTTTTCCTCTTCTTGTATTTCCAGTTTGTGTGTTGCTAGGAGTGTGAGGTATTAGCTTTTTCTTATTCTGTTGCTTAGGGATATCATGTACGATGAGGTGCATGCGAGCATAAAAATAAACTAACATAAGCACGGTTTCTTTAAAGTAGGGGTAACACAATATTTCTAGACATCTTATGTGATTTCAGTCTTTAAAGTAGGGTAACACAATATTGCTACTCAATATTTGTTTCCTATAAGGAAAAAAACATCTTATTTGGTGAAATTTTAATGTTCTTAGTAACAACATGAGCATTGACGTGAGAACGTGCCCTTGGCCTAAATAAATTTTTTCGGTTAACCATGTAAACGGTCAATACGAATCTTAGCAACTAAAAGATTACCATGCGGCCAATAACGACCAATGGAGGCCCACGAGAAGTATTGGTGTGAGAAAGTTTTACTCCCTCAAAACTTTGAATATTATGTTGTTACATGTAATTTATTTAAACTAATCGCTGGAATATGTTTGTAACAATTAGTTGTGCCGACAGAAACATGTTCTAGCTACATCCAAATTTGGATTTATTAGTTTATTTTAAAATACAACAAACAAATCGACAGGATTAGAGGCATAAATGACACAACTTATACCGGGGCATGTCAAGTGTGGTTTACCATGTTGTACTTAGACAACGTGTTGTGTTGTACTTTTCTTAGCAAAACTTGGTGCAAAATGACACGGAACATGTAACACGATCAATCCTATTTTACTGGGTTGTGTCGTTCCTCCATATATGAATACTTATTTTATGTTCTTAAAATTTAATATTTTCTCGCATTTTGTACAACATGTAGGTTAAAGGATTTTTAAGATACAAGCTCTTGCCATAATAATTGAACTCTTTGACATATAATGGCATATATTGCATAATGTTTCAAGATTAGATTACTTAAAATGCTTATGACTAACGTTACATGATCATATATTATTTTACTTTAAAATAAGCATAACAAACCGCATTTTAACCACTTCGATTCTATTTATTAAGAGGTTCGTTTATCACCTATTAAGTCTAGATAAATATGTGTTGTTTATGAAAATTAGCCACCATAACAGTAATAAAATGGTCAATGATATGGTACCATAAATGATTGAGAAATATGTATGAAACGCGAAGTGTTTTACATGCGATATGGCATGTGTTGTTTAGCATGTTGTGTTGTGCTTCTTAGCGTAAAGTGTTATGTAGTGCGCGTGCCTACAAGTAATATATGTTGTATTAGGTCAAAAGTATTGATTAGCTTCGCACAATACGGCATACGAAATTAGTGTGGCATGTTGTGTTATTTTGTACTAGATCATGGTGTGACGTGTGTCATGATGTTTCCACATTTTAATGTGATATTTCGGCACGACCCACTTTACAACTCTAGCTAGGATGATATTTTTCTTATTTCTTAATACATAAACCTCGTAATCAATTCTCTATTTGGTCCAAGATGTTCTAATCAGTTCTAACCCCTCTATTCCAAGCTACAAACAATATTATGCAAATTTAACCCCCACTGTTATATAAGAGATTTTTTTTACCAACTATGATCTTAGTCTAATCATGAAGCATAGTAGATAAAGCATTCTATTACCTCATTTTCCAAACTTATTTTATGTTATCATTACAAGAAAACCTTACATAGCTAAACATTGAAAATAGAATCATGAACCCTAAATAGAATCCCGTGACATACACAAAATTTTGCTGTCGTCCCTCTACCAACTCATTCTTCATAACTCGACAATAATTTGGTTGCTTAATATATTTTCAAAAACTAATATGTTAACGATTAATAGTGTTTCATTTGACCACAAACTAACAAAATTATTCATGAAAAATTTGACTCTAAAGTGTTTTGTAATATACTGGTAAACCATGTATAAAATTTAACTTATCATTTCTGCATCGTCCCAACCATTTTGGTCGCATCCCGTTTTCCAAATAATGTATTGACAAGAAATTCCGTATTTGTCATGATTTTACTTTTACATGTGTCGTTATATACTTCCGCAACTCTTTCACATCGTTAATGAATATGTTGATTTTTTTTAACCATAACACCAAAGATAACATAATGTATGGTTTATACAAACCAATATATTAAATTGGAGAATAATTAATTCGACTCCCATTTATTACCTGATATTACACGGTTAGAAATGGAAAAAAAAGGAGATGGTTTCAGGGTGGAAGAGAAGTAAAACGAAGTCATGTGTATTTATAATGTAAAAACCAACAATACTTTCCGAAATAGCATAGAAGAGTAACGATCAGCCGCTTTGACGACAAAACGTAGCAACAAAAAAAAGATATAAAATTAAAATAGAAACCAAGACCCAATCCCTATTATAATTATTTTATTAATATTATTTTTTAAAAGAGAAAACGAAATCCCGATAGGGAAATGGTTTCCCTTCACTTGCTACTCCTCTAAAAAAATGTTATATTTAGAGTAGGGAACGAGGGTTTAGGGGTATTCCTTACCCCATAAGACTTGATTTTTCATTAAATAATGGTATGAATCCCTTATATAACATGGTTTAGACATCTCTGATTTAATGCTTAGAAGTGAATAGTCAGTTTTTTATACAAACTTAAATTGCTTATATTTGACTTTTGTCGATTAATATAAGTTGTCTTCTAACAATATATTTGGCATTTGAGCTTTTTATACAAACATAAATTGTTTATATCCGACCTTCGTCGATTAATATTAGTTGTCTTCTAACAATATATTTCGCATTTGAGCTTGAAGTTTATGTGCTAATTTTGTGGCAAATAGCAACTAAAGTACTAATTTGTGTATAGGTTAAGAAAAATATGTGTGAATAAAAGGCACCGAGAAATGTGTTTAGGTTAAATAGAATTACTAACCGTAGAGTAGAAAAATATAGTTTATTGATCCATGGACTTAGGTTTATTTCCCACTCTTTTGGTTTGAAATAAGAGAGAAGATATAATATAGTCAGCGATCTTACACAAGATGTGCCCTTGAATTAGAATGATGAAAGGTTCAGGGGTACCTGTAATGTACTTCATCATATGTTGTTGCACCATAAAACTCAGAGATCGAAGAATGGTGTTGAAGATCAAAAAATGATATGTGTTGCATGTTTCTTTCTTCTAACATTCTCTATTTCCATGTGAAATGTAATAACATTAAATTTTGAGTTATTTTGTAAAAAGGTTGTAAGTTTAAGGCCTAACAAGGTATGGGTCATGGAATATGCGATTGATGCATTAGGTTTTAGACTGACTTTGACTGTATGTTTGTTCAAATACCGATATAAAATAGTTAAATTACAATATTTCATAACCTAGTGTTGATGGGTGAAAACGATTTGCTGATTTTTTGAGGAAAAGTGGAGGGATGTGATCTTTAATTGAGCAAATTGCTTAAACCTTTAACAAACAGATGCACAACACATGAGTGCTTTGAGTTTGAGAGATCAATCTGTAAGACTCCGGCCTAAACTAAGACAATGGCCGTTCTAGAGTCAATTCGGTCACAAATAGGGATGAGGGTCGATCTGTATGAGGGAAGCTGAGATGTATGTGAGATCAATGAGTATTGAAGGATTGTGGATGTGTTGGAGACTTCTGCAAGTTTTGTGAACTGTTGAGTTTCGATAAGGTAAGTTCTGATAGATTCAGTTCTGTTGTTCAATCATGGATTGATGAGATTATTTATATTGCGAAAATAGTAAACACACTTATCTCCAGTAGGTATGACGGTTGCAAAGGAGTAAAAGAGTGGGGAAGTGGGAAATCTTGGTTAAACCAGTTCCACGTGCGTAGGAGAATTGGTTGATGGTCCATCCAATAATTTTCCAACTCCTTCAACTGCTTGCACGACTTACTCACATTTCTCATCGTGGGTATACACACGTGCCGTAGGCCGCCAGACCAAAACCCTAGTGAATATCCCCCCCTGTGACATGATTGATGTCTCATGAATGTGGAGTCTGCAAGGAAGACGTGTATTTAATTATTCAGTTGTTGACTTGGCTAGATCATGTGTCTTAGTGATAGGATTCTGGGAATGCCTAAATATAAATAACCGCAATCACACGGTGTCTAACTAGCAGACAGAGGAAAGTACGGGTCGAACCCACAGGGAGCGGTGGAAAGTACTGTAAATAATATCTCTAATAAACTAAGCAGAAACAATATTTTTGTATTTTTAGAATTGTAGCAAAATAATAAAACGTAACCAAGGATGTGAAGGTGTTAAAGTTCCGGGAATCCGTTGTAGGTAAGTTATTTTTGTTTCAATCACAAAGGTATAGAATTTACTTATGTAAAATAGCAAATCTAGCAACTAGTACACAGAAGATATTTCATTAAGAATCATTGACAAGAATTATCGAAACGGTAGTTTGCTCTCACCTTAAAGTAGAATTCCAAAGAACTAAGTATACATGGCATAAATAGTCAAGAGATATTCATAAATCGATTATTGCTAAGTTTCAACGAGTCCTTCTACTAATCTAACTAAGGACTATACATGGCATAGAACATGAAAAATATAGCTAGAAGGTAAAACATTGAAAGAGAATCACAAACATTATCATTAAGTTCAATCGGTAGAAACCGTATTCAAAAACACAAAATAAAGAACCTACAAGTTCATCCTTTCACCCTAACATGAATTAGCTAGACATGTCTTTCTCAAAATTCATAAACATATATAAAATCAATAGCTAATCAAAATGAAAACGAATAACACAAACGCAAACCCTAGTCTTCCGTTTCCTGTTGTAGACGGCTCTGCAGCCGCAACCTCCCTAAACTGAACTCCAGCCGGCCTCCATTCACTTTGTTTTCGTTTTTCCTCATATATATAGGTGTTGCCTCCAGTCTAACATAAGACCTAGCAACATCTCAAAGGCCCAGTACAATGACCCGAATACAACACCAACTCCAAATCCAAAGATGGCCACAACACCATGGTAGGCCTGGAAATGGTTTATATTTTAGCCTACAGTGATAACCGCAAGTGCACGGCGTCTATCGGAGACGTGGCAAGTACGGGTCGAACCACAGAGACTTGTGGTGCTTATGTGATCAAGGTTTACCCTACTGAATTTCTAAGAAATGTAACACAGATTTAAGGTTGTCGAAACGACTGAGGTTGAGTTGAAGTGACTCTAAACTAAGGTATAAGACAGTGATAGAGGGGTTACTAGGGTCTGCAAATCCACCACTAACTCCTATTGTGAGTTCAACTGAGTTGAAGTTCTTGTTCCTATGGCAGACAAGTGTAGTTTGTCAATTCTACCACCTATCTAAGAGTTTCTCCTAGTGATTCTTCAATTAACAGCTGAGTTACTAACCTAGAGTACTAGTTGTCTAATGAAGCACAACTAGTCAAGAGAATCAGTATTAATAATCGAAGCAAGATCTGAAACACACTCAACTCAGTTATAAACCTAACTACAATGCATACTTGGCATGCATTGTGAGAGAAAAGGGTTGAGGTGTTAAAATTGAAGCTATCTAATAAAATTAAGCACCCAAGAACAATCCAACAGAGTTTAAACACAACATTGAGTTAGGGTTTCAGTGAAACCCTAGCACACTAATTTAGAACATTAAAACAACAAATTAAATCTAATTGCTGCTCTGGCTAATCCAGGCATGAGTTTTTACACATGCAACTCAATCCTATTTATACAAGTAAATCACTAAACCCTAGTTCTCTTCAAAGCATAAATTAAATAAAATAAACTCTCACCCACGTCGCTCAATCAGCAGTCTTCTCTGTCAATTTGCCTCAACAGCTCCATTGATTGATTGGACAAAAACCCTAACCCTAGTTCTTCCTATTTCTCACTTAGCCTCTAGGAAAGAAGCTATGAGAGAAATAGAGAGAAGCTAGGGGGGAGAAGGTGGTGCGGTTGGATACTGTGGTGTCAGGGAAGAAGATGTGGGTGGTGAGGTGGTGGCTCTGGTCGGGTGAAGGAGGAATGGGTTTTGCAGAGGAGTTGGTCGGAGAAGAAAGATAAGATGGAGAAAAGAATGGGTCTGCTCGAGTGGGGGTATAGGTATAGGGCAATTTGGTGCGGAGCAGGTGCAGCGAGATTTGATGAGGAAGGCGGAGCGAGCGTTGGATCATGGCAGGTGAGATACGGAACGGTCGAGGAGACTTGGAGTGATGCGGTGTTGCACGGGAGCAGCGAACTTCGATGCGCGTGGAGGCAGCGACCGTTGGATGTGGGAGATAGAAATCTCAACGGCTCAGGATGAAACGGGCTCGGATCCGGATCATGGATAGTTCTAGCCCATGTCTTCCTTGTTGGTTTGCAACTGATTCGCGCGCGGGCTTGGGCTATCTGCTCCATGGATGCTCGACTCCAATTCTTCGCTCTTTGGCTCCTCAGTTTCTCCGAACCTTATTTATTACCTAAAAACACAAAATTAATTAATACAAATATTTATTCTTGAAAACAAAGAAAACACAGAATCTGGGATAATATCTGATTCTTGAGCACAAAAGATGAGTAAAATGCCAATAAAAAGATGTATAAATATGCAATATTTGGCACTCATCACACCACTGTCCGTTAAATCTAGGGCTGTTCATGGTCGGTTTTGGTTCGATTTCTAGCCAAACCAAAACCGAAACCAATACGATCGGTTTCTAAAAATCTAAACCAAACCAATCCATTAACCATTGGTTCGGTTTCTTAATGGTTTTAGTCGGTTTTGGTTTGTTCCATTGGGTTAATGGAAAACCGACTGTATGTCAGTTTTCAGAAACTGACAGTTCAAATTCTTAAAAAAAGTAACACAGTTGATTTTTTTAACTGGTAGGCCTTTAAATGTGTTTATACCATTGGTTCGGTTTCTTAATGGTTTAGTCGGTTTTGGTTTGTTCAATTGGGTTAATGGAAAACCGATGTGGTGTTTCAGAGTTTATGTGCCTTTAAATGTGTTTATATTTTATGTGCCTTTTAAATGTGTTTATATTTTACTTGTTATACCGCAAGTGCACGGTGTCAACAATGTAGACAGGGCAAATACGAGTCGATCCCACGAGAGACTTGTGGTGCTGATATGTTGATCAAAATACTTCCTAAACTGAATTCAAGTGAAGTAAAGAAGCTGTAAGTTTTGTCGATGCGACTGAGTTTGCATTAGTGACTAAGATAGTGAAATAAGATGTAACACAGTGACAATGGGGATTGAAAGGGTACTAGGGTCTTCACATTCACCTCTAATTCCTATTATGAGTTCAACTAAGTTGAGCTTTCTTGTCCTGTGATAGATAAAGGCAGCGTGTCAATTCCACCTCCTATCTAAGGAGTTTCTCCATGTAATACTTCAAATATCAGTTGAGGGTACTAACCCAGAGCACTAGTTGTCTAATTAAGTACAACTAGTCAAGGGAATTAGCATTTGGGTCTAAGGTTTAAGCCGAGGTACTCTCAATGCAGTTATAACCTAACTACAATGGATACAAGGCATCCATTGTGAGAGAAAAACATTGGGTACTATAATTGAAGTTATCTCTATAATTTAAGCATTCAAGATTACTCAAACTAAGTTGCAATCACAACGGTGAATTAGGGTTTCAGTGAAACCCTAGCAAACTGATTTAAAACATTAAAAACAACAAATAACAAAAATTAAATCTAAATTGCTGCTCTGGCTAATCCAGGCATGAGTTTTTTCACACACATCAAGTTCTATTTATACATGCCCAGAGAAAACCCTAATTTACTTCAACAAAAACAAAAATTAAACAAACCCAATCGCCCATACTCTGAATCGCATCTCTCTTCTGTCAATTCGGCTCAGAGCTCCATGCGTGGGGTTTGGTGGTGAAACCCTAGCTTCAATCATCTCAACCCTAGCTTCTAGGTTAAGGTAGAAGCTATGGATGGAGATGGGTGATGCGAGGGTAGGCTGAGGAGGTGGTGATGCTTCAGTGCGGTGACAGAGATGGAGTGGTGGTGATGGGGTAGCTCTGCACAGGTATGGGAAGAGAAGAAGAAGAATGGGTTCTGCAGAGCTAGGGAAGAAGAAAGAGAAGATGGAGGAGAAAATGTGGTTAGGTCGAATGGGTATAGGGTTAGGGAGTTTTGTTGTGAAGCGGAGGCATCGAGGTTTGATGAGGAAGGCGGAGCGAGCGTAGGATGAAGATGCGCGAGATCTAAACGGCTCAGGAAGAATCAGGCAGATTTGGTGTTGAGCGGGAGCAACAAGAAATGATGTGAAGGTTGAAGCGAGCGTTGGATGCAGCTGGGCGAGATCTGAACGGCTCAAATGGTGCGGGCTCGGATCCGGGTCGTGGGTAGCTCGAGCCAAGTCTTGTAAATGAGTTGCTACTTGTTGGGTTGCAAGGCGGTGCGCGCTTGGGCTTTGGCTTTCTGCTCCATAGACGCTTGTCTCCAATTCTTTGCTCTTTTGGCTCCTCAATTTCTCCGAGCTTTATTTACTACCTAAAAATACAAAATTAATTAGTACAAATATTTATTCTTGAAAACAAAGAAAACTCAGAATCTGGGATAATATCTGATTTCTGAGCACAAAAGATGAGTAAAATGCCAATAAAAAGGTGTAGAAATATGCAATATTTGGCACTCATCAAATACCCCCAAACCTGAATTTTACTTGTCCTCAAGTGAAACAGAAATTAAGAAATCCTAACTATACCACTGTCGCTGGTCTCTCGAATGCATTTAGCGTATGCACTAAGCCTTTAAACCCCTAGGTGTCCCTAGTGGACGAGTTGTAGTCTCGTGAGGGTTTGCAGAGGTGTACCCACAAAACCTTCTCCAACTTCGAGTGTAAAAGAGTCTCAAGCATCCAAGGAGCTATGAGGACATAGAGTTTCGCATGCTAGTAACACGAAGTTAGAACTACCAAAGAACGCATTCTCATCCTTAAGTCTTTGAGCGAGAAGTAACCATACCATATGAAAGAATTCGGATTCGATTGTGATCATAAGCCTCGACTTCTGCCTCACTAATAGGGTTTTATGATAATTGCACTCAAAAAGATCGCTTTTTTAGTCTCTCATGTGTGCAGGCAGGAATAAAGAGAGAAATCCTGCACACGTTGAAGATGAGAAGGATAACCTTCCGAAATAATTTCTGGAGACTCCACAGAAGTGTGGACAAAAAGAATCTTTTTCTGATGATCTCAAAGAAGGGAAATCAACCATTAGCAAGGATGGGAGTACTCACTTACCTTCTCACCCGATCGGCAATTAATATCACTCTCTCAGCATTCATAGAAACGTCTTCAATCTTCGGTCTTCGGTCTTCAAATGTTGATAATGAACTTCTGAACTTTACAAAAACTTGACAAACATACAATTTTTTTTTTTTTTTTTTTTTTTTTTTTTTTTTTAACTTGGAGTGAAAATAACAATAAAACAATAAGACTCATTTTTTTTTTTTTTTTACACTTGTCTTGATTTCACAAACTTCATTAATTCTCATCCTATTTTCTTTTCTTTGTTGCACGTAAACCTTGGACTATATCAACTTTTCTTCAAATATTCTGATAATGCTCCGCTTGCTGACGATGACGTGTTTCTATGAATCTGTTGATTGAGAGGGAGAGAGTGATGCTAACTGCAAATCGGTATTTAGAAGAAGTTTTCATCTTTAAACGTCACCCTCATGATTGACAAAAACTAGCACTCAAGAGATCAAAAGTAGTGCTTTGAAAGTGGTACGAAGTTGGGTAGCTCACCATTCCTACCCGGAATTGACGTACGGTGACACACACTCTAATGACTTTTCTAGAAAGTTGCAAAAAATTGAAGGTTGGTGCCTCACTTGATGTAAATTGGGTAGTCTCCACTATGGGTGATCACAATTCTACTACCGAATATCTAAATGACACCTAATTCGCCCTCCGGTATGGTTAAATCCAACTTTAACGCTCTAATCAACTAAGAAACCCGATTGCGTTCTCCAGTACTTCCAAGTTCTGTTATTTCGGTCAGACTCTTTATGTAAACATAGCTAGAAGCATGCTAGTGACTCTAAAATCTCTAAAAGTTGGAGGTTTTTATTTGATTTTTTTTTTTTTTTTTTTTTTTTTTTTTTGAAAAGAAAAGATTAAAAAGACTAAAAACTCTATATGCAAATGCAAATGCACCCCCAAACCTAAATCAAACATTGTCCTCAATGTGTCGACAGATAGAAACAATTTAAACAGTCACATACCATGAGAACTATGTTGAGTAGAGAAAAGGGAAGAGATTACCGGATGTCGGCGGAAGCAAGGTTAGAGCTTCACTAGTCAAGGCTAGAATCCAACAGATCATATCGGATTAGCACAAAATATGCACAAGAAGACTCAACCGATTCAAGAAAAGAAAATTTTAACAAGTCCTACTGGATTATATACAATGAAAATTCACCATATACCAACAATCTAAAGAGTTGAGGATCAACCCAATAGAAAATATGTACAAACATCAACAATCTTACACAAATATAACATGAGAGTGCAAGTAAGACTGCATATGTGAATGAGTTTCCCCCAAACCTAAACTTGTCAACAGGTGTGTTTGAGAGCACAAAATCTTGCAAATTTAAAGGTACATCATGCAAAAGGTCTAACTCAAAATGAGTTTTGCTAAGAACAGGCAGACATACACATTCCAACTGTGGTTCCCTAAAGGTGTTATATTTTGATGCAAAATAGTCCAAGAGGACTTGGGAAGCACAAAGCTCTAGGCCTAAATTAGGCATCAGAAAAGTTGGTTTAAGATTTGTGTGACAAACTACACCTAGGTTTGGTGGAGGAGTTGCAATCTGTGCCTTAGGAGAGAGATTAGGTACATCTAAGTTGTGTTCATGTATAAAATCATTTGCACCATCACACACTTTCCTAAAGTCAGACACAGGTAAATCATGCTCACCAGCATAGAACAATTCATCAATCTCCATGTCATAATCATCATTACTCAAAAGTTCATTCTCATGTATGACATAATCAGAAGAAACAGGTGATATAGCATGCTCACTTTCACAGGACAATTGCACAGGCCCCAAATCAGCATCACATGTATGAATATTAGAAGAAGCATCATTCATAGGGTTCACAGAAGAGACGCCTAACGTCTCTGAACCAAAAGATTCCATCATATTTTCTGCATGCACATGCTCTTCTAACATATCATATTCATCATCATCATCATCATAACAAAAATGCATTTCCCTATTAGCATTTCTAGTATACTCATTTACCTCTAGATTAGGTTCATATTCAGTGTTAGTTGCATGAGTAGGAATAGAAACACTATTTTCAAGATTTACTTTATTAGGGACAATAATCATTCTATCATGAACTGCCTTCCATTCTTCCTTTTCTAAATGAATAAGGTTCATCTTTAAGAACATGTAACATTGTTCAATGGAAGGAGAGTCTTCAATAGTGGGTATGCATGCCTCATATGGATATTCACTGCATGGTTGTGCATGAGGTTCACTAGAGAAGGGAGATTCAGACATGTTGCTATATGGATGATCATGCATTGCATTCAGTTCAAGCCTAGCATTTTGTTCCATGAGCGTTTCCATTAGTGATTGTAAACAAGGAGTCGGGGGAGTATAAAATTGTTCAACTCCCCACTGTGGTTGTAGTTGCAGGAAATCCCACACTACACCCCTCACTATATTTTGTAGATCCAAATCTTATTAATGATATGAATTTCAAATATAAGTGCTAGAAATATAAATAGACACATAAGATTTTTTACGTGGTTCGATCAATGTGATCTACATCCACGATTCTTCACTATGATTTTTGAGGTTACATAAGAATTAGATTTACAATCTCCATTAATGGATATTTTGTAGAGCTCTAGATCTAATTATTTGGGGAAGAAGATGATAAAGGAAATAAATCTCTCTCCAAAATATTTCTCTCTCTAAAAATCTCCCCCTTTTCTCTCTCCTGCTCTTCTCTTTATATAGATGTTTACATAATGGATGACAGCTCACATACAACTCATATTCCCGCGAGCCCTTTAATAATTTCGCAGGCTCTTGCTACCTTCTCGCGAGTCTTGCTACATTCTCGCGAGACATTCTCGCGAGTCTTGCTACATTCTCTCGAGTTAAGGAAAATAATGAATCTCGCACGCTAAGAAAATATGTTGTGCGATATTTGAATCCTACAGTGGTGACTGATACATGTGCTCATGATGGTTAGGGTATGAGTATTCAAGGTCAGGGCCCTGAGAAGGCTCATAATACTCCCTAAAATCATCATGGTCTGTGGGGGTTTCATATGGTGAAGCATGCCCATAATCAAGCTCTCTAATGGATTTGTTTGTATCCCCAGTTGCAGACCAAAATCCTGACATGATTTAACAACTCAAATTGAACTCAAAGCCCAGTTGTAGTGGACTCGGTTTGGTTTATGTGGGCTTTGGTTTGGTTTATGTGGGCTTTGGTTTGGTGGGATTTGGTTTGTTTGGGCTTTGGTTTGGTTTTGTTGGGATTAATTGTTTGCAGCCCAGGTTTTGTGAAAGTTGCACAGCCCATTATTTGGGCTTCAGGGTGTGTGTAGTTGAAGCAGCCCAGGTTGGGTGACAGGTTAATAGCCCAGGTGCACAGCCCAGTATTTGGGCTTCAGCTTATGCAGAAACAAAATTATGTGCAACCCAGCAGTTGCACAATGGGCTTTTAGTTGATAGTGTAGCCCAGTTGGCAGAAGCAGAGCCCTGTGAGTTACAACTCACAAAACTAACACCTAATTTCTCAAATTTAAGCACAAAGAAATGCTTGCTGTTGGAGAGTTCACAGGATATTGAGCATGGATTACTCAGCACAGCTTAGCCTGGGTTATGCTCAGCACAGGTTGCACATCCCAGTTTATGCAGGCTTACACATCACAGGTCTGATTGCAGTGCAGCTTATGCACTGGTCAAGCCGAGCACAGGGAAACAGAACTCACAAAAATAACACAGCACACAGGTGAAGCATAGGATGGCAGATGCACAAGAAAGACAGAATGCGACATGCAACAGATGAACAACTATTCAGGGTATGCAACACCAGGGGGTAGACAAGCATATCATCAGATGTTGACACTCTTGCAAGGGGTCTGTCAACAGCCAGCTCACACACTGGCTATGTGCACAGCTTGGATAGTTATGTGCAGCCCTGGTCAGGCCAAGCACAAGAAAAATAACAATTGGCAGTTTGCACAGGTCTAAGCGCAACTCACAGCACAGCTTCGATTATCAAAACTCATACAAAATGACACAGCAATCTCTAACAAATGGCACAGCACAGGGTTAAGTGCTGGTTGGCAAGGTTACACAAGTGAAGCCAAGCACAGATTATGTTGCACAGAGCAAGGGAAACAAGCAAAAACCACAAAGATTGACACGGCCCAGGCAGAGCACAGATTCAGGTTTGCACAAGGCTGTCAATAGCTTTGGTTGACTGAGTTATAACATGCAAGGGTTTGGCAAACACTTGGCTCAAGGTACATGGCTGATGGTGTCAATGCACACAGCTGATGTCAACAAGGCTTGCAGCTAACTTGGCTGTCTAAGTTGCAACTCACCCTCAACAGCTTCGGGGGCTGGAGGTGAGTTTCAATTTTCTCAGCTTATGCTCAGGGCAATTCAAAGTCGAACATCACAGCAGAAATCAAGATTCAGTTAAGTACAAATTCCAACACTCTTATGACATACTTGTCATGCACAGATGCCCGAATGATGTCAACAGAGTCAAGCACCAAAAATTTCAGGTGTGATCAAGGTTGAACAATGCTTAAGGGTACAGGGTATGTGGCATCAACTCACTCAGTTGATGTCAACAGCCTGGGTTGATATTAGTTGACTTCGAGTGGGATTTGCAGGGAACTCGGCTATAAGCTTAACTCACTCAGCTACAGGGGCTGGAGATAAGATGCACAGAGCTCTAAAAACAATGATTTTAGGTGTGGAGCACACTTAGGAAGGCAGCTAGTTTATCATGCAAACAAGGCTAGTGCTCAGTCATGCTCAATGTCAGTATGCAAAGAAGTGAGGCAATGCTTCAAAGAACAGTGACAAGATTCATACATATGCGCATCATGCTAAAGCTCAGTTCAAATACATGGCACTAGTTCAGCAGGCATCTTGGTTATCAGGGAACATGGTTTATCATTTATGCACATATGAAGTATGATGGAGTTCTAGAGTGACCAACCAATTTTAGCTCCAATAATAAGCGTGTTCTCGCTCCTTTACCTTCCTGGGTTGGCTTGCACAACTCCGCACAGTAATCGCTACTCAAGAGAGAAGTTAGTTCTCAGGAGAGTTACACAGCTGAAGCAAGAATATCAAAACATTAATGCTGAAATTTCAGATACAATGATTCTGCAAGCAGCAGTATGTAACAAGGAAGGCACTGCTGATGAGGATAGTGACTTATGCTCACAGAAACTATGATTCTTAGTGAGTCGAGAAATTTGCGGTTTATTGCAAAGAGAGAGTACCAACTGAGAGGAGTCTACGGCATGAAAGGGTGATATGAATGTGGTGTTTTGGACTGACTAGGATCAAGAGTTACAAGTAACTCTAAGATTCAGGGCAATGTTGCTTAAGTTCCTTGTAAACCAGTGACAAAGCTCCAGATGAGCTACAAGTACTACAGATATGCACTGAGATGCAAATGATATGCTTGAACCTGCAACTAAGCTACAAGCAAGAAACACTAAGATGATAAATATGTACTGGGAGATGCAATGCAGACAAAGAAACTAACAGGTAAATGCAATGATATACTAAGTTACAATAATTAAAGGCTAATATGCTAACAATTAAGAGAAAGAAACTAACAGTTAGGACTAACAACTAATATGCTAAAACAATGAAGATGCAACAAAAGAGAGCAGCTAAGTTATACTAAGACAGGGCTACAAGCAAAAATTTAAAGTGAATATGTACAAGGTGAAATGAAACTCAGTGAAGACAGCAATGGATCAACAGGGCACACACCAAGTCCCCGGCAGCGGCGCCAAAAACTTGGTAGGCCTTTAAATGTGTTTATATTTTATGTGCCTACTTGTTATACCGCAAGTGCACGGTGTCTACAATGTAGACAGGGCAAATACGAGTCGATCCCACAGAGACTTGTGGTGCTGATATGTTGATCAAAATACTTCCTAAACTGAATTCAAGTGAAGTAACAGAACTGTAAGTTTTTTCGATGCGACTGAGTTTGCATTAGTGACTAAGATAGTGAAATAAGATGTAACACAGTGACAATGGGGATTGAAAGGGTACTAGGGTCTTCACATTCACCTCTAATTCCTATCATGAGTTCAACTAAGTTGATCTTTCTTGTCCTGTGACAGATAAAGGCAGCGTGTCAATTCCACCTCCTATCTAAGGAGTTTCTCCATGTAATACTTCAAATATCAGCTGAGGGTACTAACCCAGAGCACTAGTTGTCTAATTAAGTACAACTAGTCAAGGGAATTAGCATTTGGGTCTAAGGTTTACCGAGGTACTCTCTAGCAAGTTGTAACCTAACTACAATGGATACAAGGCATCCATTGTGAGAGAAAAACATTGGGTACTATAATTGAAGTTATCTCTATAATTTAAGCATTCAAGATTACTCAAACTAAGTTGCAATCACAACAGTGAATTAGGGTTTCAGTGAAACCCTAGCAAACTAATTTAAAACATTAAAAACAACAAATAACAAAAATTAAATCTAAATTGCTGCTCTGGCTAATCCAGGCATGAGTTTTTTCACACACATCAAGTTCTATTTATACATGCCTAGAGAAAACCCTAATTTACTTCAACAAAAACAAAAATTAAACAAACCCAATCGCCCATACTCTGAATCGCATCTCTCTTCTGTCAATTCGGCTCAGAGCTCCATGCGTGGGGTTTGGTGGTGAAACCCTAGCTTCAATCATCTCAACCCTAGCTTCTAGGTTAAGGTAGAAGCTATGGATGGAGATGGGTGATGCGAGGGTAGCCGAGGAGGTGGTGATGGTTCTGGTGCGGCTGACAGAGATGGAGTGGTGGTGATGGGGTAGCTCTGCACAGGTATGGGAAGAGAAGAAGAAGAATGGGTTCTGCAGAGCTAGGGAAGAAGAAAGAGAAGATGGAGGAGAAAATGTGGTTAGGTCGAATGGGTATAGGGTTAGGGAGTTTTGTTGTGAAGCGGAGGCATCGAGGTTTGATGAGGAAGGCGGAGCGAGCGTAGGATGAAGATGCGCGAGATCTAAACGGCTCAGGAAGAATCAGGCAGATTTGGTGTTGAGCGGGAGCAATAAGAAATGATGTGAAGGTTGAAGCGAGCGTTGGATGCAGCTGGGCGAGATCTGAACGGCTCAAATGGTGCGGGCTCGGATCCGGGTCATGGGTAGCTCGAGCCCAAGTCTTGTAAATGAGTTGCTACTTGTTGGGTTGCAACTGATGCGCGCGCGGTCTTTGGCTTTCTGCTCCATAGACGCTTGTCTCCAATTCTTTGCTCTTTTGGCTCCTCAATTTCTCCGAGCTTTATTTACTACCTAAAAATACAAAATTAATTAGTACAAATATTTATTCTTGAAAACAAAGAAAACTCGTAAACATAGAATGCTAAAAGTTGGAGGGGATAATATCGATTTCAAACATTGAGCACAAAAGATGAGTAAAATGCCAATAAAAAGGTGTAGAAATATGCAATATTTGGCACTCATCATTAACCTACCTACAAAATGTAATTAATACACAAGCGTAGTTCATAACTCAAGTTTATAAGCATAGTTCAAAACATAAACATTACAGATTCAAAATACATAAACTCTAAGTTATGCATGCTCCAAATTCCATATTCAAAGTGTGAGATGGACGGGGTAGATTAAATCTATCTGATTTTAATCAACGGCCTATACTTATTGGTTTTCCATTGGTTTTTGGTTCGGTTTTCAGGTCAAACCAAAGCCGAACCAATAATGTCGGTTTTCAAATTTTTTCACCATAACCAATCCATTAGTAAATGGTTTGGTTCAGTTTCTTCCTTATCGGTTCAGTTCGGTCCTTTGGTGACCCCAGGCTTGGGGGTGTTTATGGGTTTTGGTTGCACAGCCCAGTGGCCCAGGTTCGGCGAAAAACCGAAACCATGTTCAGCCTAGTTAAATCTGCTCACTTGCCTCAGCTAGTTGTAAACAACTCAACCAATCACCAAAACTACCTTCTAAATCCAACTCCACGGTTTCCATTCTCATCCATCGAACAAAAGAACAAATGCTGAACCCTCCATTGTCTCGTTGCTGTAAGATCACAAATACTTCATATCATAATATAAATTCACACCCATTGGTGTTCTTCATAGAAAGCTTGAACTCGTCTCCATTCACCACTCACTGCCTTTCTTCTCCTTCTCGATATCAAGACCAATTATTTGTTTATGGCCATGACCATGGTAGCCAATTACTCCCAGTTACGAACCATGTAAAAATTCCATAAATCACTTGATGTTGCCGTAGTTATTGCAATTATTTTGTAGTTAAGAAATTCAATTCAAACCCCAACAAACGAACCCCAGAGATCACTCCATTTTCGCTTTCCATCACCAACTAGTCTGGAAAAGACCATGCAAACCCAATTCGAATCCGAGTTCAGAAGCCCCCAACCCATAACACAGCTCCATCTTCATTCACGTCAAATCCACCACCAGCAGCAACTGTTTCGCCAAACCCATCACTACTCAGCTAAACCGAAACTCCATTCCATCTCCAGCCACCTTATAATCGAGAACCGCTTCATACCCATTCACGCCAAAGATCAGAAGCTTCTCTAAGTCTGTTATATGCCGTCCTCCATCTCCACTTCTCATCGATGTCAGCAACTCATCATTCGCACCAGCCTGTCACAGCATACTTTCATTCCAACGGCAATTTGTGATTCTTCACCGGCTGTAACCTGTTCATTGCCCTTCTAAATCTCAGCAAACCATGTTGATTTACCAGGAATCCCATAGTTTCCTCTTCACCTCGGCCAATCAACACAATATGAAACAGATCGAGTTCAGCTAACACAAAACTTTTCCATCTTCCACTTCGTCTTCTTAGTGTAACAATCAACAATACCCATTCTACTATTATGTCTTCTCAAGCCAACTCCAGTTGACACACATCTCCACCAGTTTCGATCCAAGCTTTTACTGCCATTTTCTACCATTCGAGATCTTCTTCTCACCAAAATCAAACCCAAGATTCATCTCTACTGAGTTCCACAACAAACTCAAACCCGCAACCACCAGCAACACCCAATATCACCATCTTCACTAATTTCTTCCAACATTTTTCATCTTCACTTTCGTGCATTTCTTCAGTGAGAACTTCTTTTCATTTCTCTTCAATAAGAAATGAAGATGCTTCGAATATACAAGACAACTGTGGTGGAGTATGACACGTCCCACTATTCCTTAGGTTCTAATTGGCTTCACTTGCTTGGCGATGCAAAGAAAAACAACTCTTTGTTCTATTGTTGACCATTCTCTGGCTGGGCCTAGTTGCTGTTGTAGGAGCCGTGATTCGTAGCATTCACCATTTTTGTCGCAAACACCATTTTAGCATCACATTTAACCGTTTTCCTTCCGGATGATCGAAATCACTTGTACTTTCTACAAAAGCACTAAAGTCGCGTTATTAGCAAAATATCGAGCCCTAGCTAATAAAAATATGGATATAAAATGTAGCACTTTCGTTCTTATCAACACCCCTACACTTATATTTTGCTAGTCCTCGAGCAAAACAAAGAATATATCCGCTCCACAGCTGGATATGAAGACATGTCTGCTAAACAGCGAGACAGGTCGTCTGCTAAACAGCGACACGGAACCACTAAACAGTGGTGTAGAGAAGTCTGCTAAACAGCAAGACGGATCCGCTAAACAACAAGACCGAGAGATGTTTCTATACAACGAGAGGAATCCACTAAGCAGTGGATAGAGATGTCTGCTAAACAGCTAGACACAAAGACCCGCTAAACATCTGATCATACAAGAAAATACCTTATAATATATAGACTCGCTCAACAACTGATTTTATTTTTAATATTTTTTTATAACGTGCAAGAAAATGCCCTACAATAGACCCGCTCAACAGCTGATCATAATCATGCAAGAAAATACAATAAACCCGCTCAACAACTGGTCATAAATGCAATTTTTTTTTAAACATTCTCAACGAAAGTGCACTCCCCCACACTTAAACATTACATTGTCCTCAATGTAATTGAGTCATTCAACGTATAAATTAAGATGGGAAATTCATAAGATGCAATATGCAAAAACTAAACAAATAAAAATATAAGATAGAGAAAAAGGGAACAAATCTAATGGGTTGACTCCCATGAAGCGAAAGGTATTTGTTTCCCTGCTTTCAATAGCACATCATCTCAATCAAGGTGAGGTTGGTACCCCAAAGTAAACTGCCAAGCATATATATAAAGTCTGAAAAATTGGGGACAATCCAACAAATCAGGCCAGCTGCGAATATGAACCTGCAAACACTATAAACATCCAAAAAGATGTGTAAATCCATTCCCAAAAGAAAACTGTCCGAGATAAGTAAATAACTCACATTGACAACAAACATAGAATGTAGATTAGTTTTTATTCGGGAAGCACATTCTAAATCAGGTTCTAAATCAGCTGAAATACACTTGATCAACACATTATCTTCACTAGAAATCATAGGAAGCAATGTATTGATAATGCAAAAAGATTCAGGATTATCAAACTCAACAAAATGGTTTAAACCTGTATCTAATGATTCAAGTTTATCAAAATCAGTAACTCCTAAATCTGGTTCTAAGTCCGCGGAAATAACTTCCATTGTTGAGTTACCCTGATTAACCATTTGAGCGCACAAATCAATATCATAAAGCATATGGTCATCGGAATCAACAAAATAAGATATGCAAATTGATAAAGGTTCAAAATCAGCAGCGCAAGTTACCTTACCAGTATCAATCTTCTCGACATTCACATCAGCAATCAGGAAATCAAAAAACGAGTCAGCAAAACAAGGGCCCAATGGAGCAACAATATCATGAATAATCAACTCATCAACTAAGTGATTTATAGGAATCTCACTATTCAAATGACTAGAAGGTACCTCATTATGAATGTCTACTGTCTCTAAGTCGTTAGACTCAATAATAGTATCTTCTGTATAAACAGGTTCCTCTAAATCATCATCTGCATATAACTCTTGGCAAATTTTCAACCTTTGTTCCAAACTAGGCGATGTGTGTTTGTAATACTTCTCATATATCGCTTTAGGTAATTCTTCACTTACCATATGAGGAGCCAGAACTTCCTTAGGCTGTGACAAATACATATATTCACCAAGCGACATCTTAGATGACGTCTCATGAGAATGTAAACTTCTACGCATATATTCTCCAAGTGTCATCTTAGATGACGTCTCCTGAGAAGCACTCATCATCCTCAGAAAAGTACCTGAAAAGAAAATTCTAAAACAAAACACAAGTCAAAAGGAAAAAGAAATCCTAAAAAAATAAAAGTAAAAATACTGTACGAAATAAAATAAAATAAAATAATATAAAAACCTAATTATTTACAGAATCAAAAATACTAATTACAATATTCCAGCACCGCTCCCCAGCAGCGGCGCCAAAAATTGATAGGATTCTGGGAATGCCTATATATAAATAACCGCAATCGCACGGTATCTAACTAGTAGACAGAGGCAAGTACGGGTCGAACCCACAGGGAGCGGTGGAAAGTACTGTAAATAATATCTCTAATAAACTAACCAAAAACAATATTTTTGTATTTTTAGATTGTAGCAAAATAATAAAACGTAACCAAAGATGTGAAGGTGTTAAGGTTCTGGGAATCCGTTGTAGGTAAGTTATTTGTGTTCAATCACAAAGATCTCGAATTTACTCATGTATAGAAAATCTAGCTACTAGTACACGGAAGATATTTCATTAAGAATCATTGACAAGAATTATCGAAACGGTAGTTTGCTCTCACCTTAAAGTAGAATTCCAAAGCGCTAAGTATACATGGCATAAATAGTCAAGAGATATTCATAAATCGATTATTACTAAGGTTCAACGAGTCCTTCTACTAATCTAACTATGGACTATACATGGCATAGAACATGAAAAATATAGCTAGAAGGTAAAACATTGAAAGAGAATCACGAACATTATCATTAAGTTCAATCGGTAGAAACCTTATTCAAAAGCACAAAATAAAGAACCTACAAATTCATCCTTTCACCCTAACATGAATTAGCTAGACATGGATTTCTCAAAAGTCATAAACATATATAAAATCAATAGCTAATCAAAATGAAAACGAAGAACACAGACGCAGACGCAAACCCTAGTATTCCGTTTCTTGTTGTAGACGGCTCCGTAGCCGCAACCTTCCTAAACTGAACTCCAGCCGGCCTCCATTCACTTTGTTTTCGTTTTTCCTCATATAGGTGCTGCCTCAAGTCTAACATAAGACCTAGCAACATCTCCAAGGCCCATCCCAATGACCCGAATACAACACCAACTCCAAATCCAAAGATGGCCACATCACCACTGTCCGTTAAATCTGGTCACTTGCCTCAGCTGGTTGTAAACAACCCAACCAATCACCAAAACTACCTTCTAAATCCAACTCCACGGTTCCTATTCTGCCCATCGGCAGCAGCAGCTCAGCCTGAACCCTCCATTGTCTCGTTGCTGTAAGATCACCAATACTTCATATCATAATATAAATTCAAACCCATTGGTGTTCTTCGTAGCAAGCTTGAACTCATCTCCATTCACCACTCACTGCCTTTCTTCTCCTTCTCGATATCAGGATCAATTATTTGTTTATGGCCATGACCATGGTAGCTAATTACTCCCAGTTATGAACCATATAAAAATTCCACAGATCACTTGATGTTGCCACTGCACTTATTTCGCAGTTGATAAATTCAATTCAAACCCCAACAAACGAACCCCAGAGATCACTCCATTTTCGCTTTCCATTACCAACTAGTCTGGGAAAGACCATGCAAACCCAATTCGAATCCGAGTTCATAAGCCCCCAATCCATAACACAGCTCCATCTTCATTCACGTCAAATCCACCACCACCAGCAACTGTTTCGCCAAACCCATCACTACTCAACTAAACCGAAACTCCATTCCATCTCCAGCCACCTTGTAATCGAGAACCGCTTCATACCCATTCACGCCAGAGATCAGAAGCTTTTATAAGTCTGTTGTATGCCGTCCTCCATCTCCACTTCTCATCGGTGTCAGCAACTCATCATTCGCACCAGCCGGTCACAACATACTTTCAATCCAACAACAATTTGTGATTCTTCACCGGCTGTAACCAGTTAATTTCCCTTCTAAATCTCATCAAACCATGTCGATTTACTAGGAATCCCATAGTTTCCTCTTCACCTCGGCCAATCAACACAATACGAAACAGATCGAGTTTAGCTAACACAAAACTTTTCCATCTTCTACTTCGTCTTCTTAGTGTAACAATCAACAACACACATTCTACTCGTATGTCTTCTCAAGCCAACTCTAGTCGACACACATCTCCACCAGTTTCGATCCAAGCTTTTAATACCATCTTCTTCCATTCGAGATCTTTGTTCTTCTCACCAAAATCAAACCCAAGATTCATCTCTACTGAGTTCCACAGCAAACTCAAACCCGCAACCACCAGCAGCACCCAATATCACCATCTTCACTAATTTCTTCCAACATTTTTTATCTTCACTTTCGTGCATTTCTTCAGTGAGAACTTCTTTTCATTTGTCTTCAATAAGAAATGAAGATGCTTCGAATATACAAGACAACTGTGGTGGAGTATGACACGTCCCACTTTTCCTTAGGTTCTAGTGGGCTTCACTTGCTTGGCGATGCAAAGAAAAACAACTCTTTGTTCTATTGTTAACCATTCTCTGGATGGGCCTAGTTGCTGTTGTAGGAGCCGTGATTCGTAACATTCACCATTTTTGTCGCAAACACCATTTTAACATCACATTTAACTGTTTTCCTTCCGGATGATCGAAATCACTTGTACTTTATACGAAAGCACTAATATCGCATTATTAGCAAAATATCGAGCCCTAGCTAATATAAATATGGATATAAAATGTAGCACTTTCGTGCTTATCACTTAGCCTTGATAAGTCAAGCGTAATGGACGAATGTGGTATGCTCTGAGTCTCATGGATTGAGCATAAGGTGTCTGCTGGGACAGGATAATGCACATACATTGAGTCTGATAAATTGTGGTGTATCATTTTACCAGTTGAGAAAATAATGATGTTCTGATAATTTGAATCGACGAGCGTCCAATGAGATTGCTCGATCATGGACCTATTCTGATATGTCGAGTATTTGACAGGAAATCAGATGTTGCTGAGTTACGTAGAGTGCTCATTCCTGATCTAATATGTCATGAATGGTCGAACGACCAATTAGGAATTTGAGTATCAATAAGTATTGAACTCGAGTCCAATAAAGTATTGGATGGCCTTCCGAATCATGTTTCTCAGTCGAGCAAAAATGTTGGTAGCAGGACCGAACATTAAATATTATTTAAAATACTGATAGCTGGATCAATATAAAAGTTATTGACGTTTATCGAATTATCGTAAATTCAGAATCCTAATTTTTGAAGAACTCTGTTGAGAGTTGTCTAATGTGGGTCAAGGAATATAGACCAACCAGTAGGCATGAGAGTCGTCCATTGGTGGTGGATGGACGTCCGAGCGTGCGGAAGAGTGTCCACAAAAAAGATAGAGATAGAGAATTATGAAAAATATGAATAATTATTTAAAATAGTAATGAAGAGAAGTGGGACTGGCCGGCCATGATGGCCAAGGGACCGGCCAGGTCCAGTCATGATGGTACACGGGAGACCATGTCCCTGAGTCCCTCGCGCGTCCATTCCTAAAAGTTTTAGGTAATCTAACTAGATGATAATTGAAACATAATATTTAATTCTCATTCATTTTGGCCCCGCAAAAAGCTGATGTGGATAATTCTGGTGTGAGTATTGTAAAATAGAGTTTTCTCATTGATTCTGACCCCACACAAAAAAACATTACATGTTTTGTAACACTTAGAACTCATTTACATCACTAACTTCATCCCATTCCTCCCACTTCGACCACTAACTAGCTAACCGCCAACAACCAATAAAACAAGATTTTTTATCGAACAAGAAATACCATTTTTCTTCTTAGCACCCATTGTAGTCAAATCTAGGCTTTGCATGAACAAGAAATCTATAATGAAGGAATTAAAGTTTTAAGGTAGGTTTGGTTTTTTTATCTCGCACAATTTTTAGTTTCGCATACTAAACCAGCAAAACAAGACAATCATTGTAGGTTCCAGAAAAACAGTGCCTGTGATGATGATTCTGATTTTTTTTTCATTATTTTGGGTAAGCCTAGGTCCCTAAAACTACTTCAGATAGATTATTTCTTTAGTTATTTCTAAAGATATTTCAGTTCTTTAATGGGATTGTGATTTCTATTTTCTAATCACAAATTATCTGTTTGGATTAATGGTATAATATAATGTTTTATATGAGGCCTACTTTCCATGTTTCTGACTGTTATACATTTATTTTTAGCTGTTGCACTTTAAGTATTTAATAAATTCAACAACAACAACAAAAATTACAAAGTATTTTCACTTTTAAATTCATAGCCTATCTGTAGTCATGTAGTGTCCATGGTTTTGCATCAACCTTTTGATCTGTTTCCAGTATATTTTGCAGTACTACCTTTTGATTTGTTTCAGTACTTAGATCTTCAAAAAAAGGGCAGGAATTCCATAAACTTAAGGAAAAATACTTTGGATGTTAAAATACAACAGAAAATTCGTAATCCTGAGAAAAGTCGAAAGCTAAGAAAGGCTAAATCCGGATATATACAATGTTCATACCAAATCTAGAAAGTTTTAAGGTAAGTTTGGTACAAACAGTTGAACAAATTAGCAAATCATATCTTCAACACACATTTGAATGGCAACATAAAAAACTTCTTCATTCACTATTGTTGTGAATATAGATTCATATTTAAATTCCCGAAGATGGTATGCATGATTTAATTATGTAAGACTTAGTTAATAGTATCAGTGATTCACAATCTAATTATGGTTTTGTCAAATGCTATAGTATACTGTGAAAAGACGAGGGTACCCAAATACACCACAATCTTTTAAATATCGACATATAAGTCCGATACCAAGTGTGATCGTCTATGGACAAAGTCGAGTCAATTCAACAACTATGGTATACACTTTGTGTGATTGTCTATGGATACGAGATCGAGACAATAAAATAACAAAGTGTTCACTTGATAATAGGTACAGTATAAAACCGAAACATTATAAGATCAATATCAAGTGACTAGGATTAACGCACAAGTGTTACTTACTTTAAATTATAATTGCGGAATAATAAAGTAAATGACATGACAAGATTTTGTTAACGAGAAAACCGCAAATGTAGAAAAACCTCGGGAGTCCAGATTTAAATACTTAAGCTACAATACAAAATCTAATACCAACTTCGCATAGTTGAGACTAAGTAGACTACCCCTAGCTACTTAGTTTCCTCAGTATCCCTGCACCTTCGACTTCTAGAGTCACGCACGTGAATCACCAATCCTTTTGATCGTATTCCAAACAGTAAAGGATAAAGCTGTTTGGTAACCACTCTATTCAATCTTTGATAATAAGATATTATGAGTCGTTGGCAAAGGATCTTCAGTTTAATCTAATAAGCTCCTTTATCTGTTTAGATCAATCTAAACTTTGATTACAGGAATAACCAATTTCTAGATTTGCAATCAATCAATATAGAACTCAAAGAGCAATTATAAAGTGATGCCGATCTCACGCAACTAGACAATCAAGTCTATCAAAGATAAACACGATTCTAGTTGGATCCCAGCCGATCAAGGTTTGTGCACTAAATTCACAAGAAATGAAAAATAATAATAAAATCTTCTTCGTATTCAAATCTTCGATTGTTCTTTTAATAACCTGCACAACACAACTTGAATCCTCTTGTGATCAACCACACACAGAACGGGGTCTGTTAACAATGGATTATCACAAGATGTCTTTAGATCCGAAAATGGTTCTAAAGATCTCGTCGATATTTTGATCTAGTTTGAGTGAGCCTTATATCAGAAGAGAAGGTTCTCAAGAATAAACAAACTAGGTGCAATCAAAGTTTCAACAACCGTTAGTCAATCAAAACAATAATCGAAAACTAAAATAACAATGCAATTATATAGTTTCCCACCAACGGTACTCGTAGAGCTTCTTGATCCCACAGAAGTCGTTAAAAGAGCGGTCGTAAGAGATTTTGCCTAATTAGGGTACTTTACTCTCCAAATAGACGGCTCCACCAGAAAAAACACTAATGAAAGTTTTCCTGGCTCTTAGGATAGTTTGCAAGAAATGCAAACTCTATTTATTGACCAAGGTTGTTTAGACAACAAGGAAATTCCAAAACCGAAAATATTCTCAGAATATGCATTAAAGTACCTAATTTCGGTTTTTATATTTCCAATAAATTACCAAACCATATTTTCGAAAACTCCTTTAGAAAACTTCTATTATTAGTGTAGCACGTTAACTAATAATATTTTCTAGAGGATATGCTTTAATTGCTGGTAATTAAAACATATATTATGAAAATCATAATTAAATGCTTTTCAATATTTTGGTTCGGGATCACCTTGAGTATCAAGGAATATCTTTGAACAATTAATGATAAAAGTTATGTACATGTTCAAATAATGTCGACAACTAGAAGTTTTTCAGTAAACCCTAATTCCAAGCTTCACACAAAACATGAAGAGATATGTGAATATTGGAAACTTAGTTTTGCTAATTGGGATCGGTTCTACCATGACTCACAATATAAGTTGTGACCGGTTATACCATGCTTCCCAAACTAGGTTGTGACCGGTTACACCATGCTTCCCAGTGGTAGCTTGTGATCGGTTACACCTTATTCCCCATGTTAGCTTGTGATCGGTTACAACTTGGTTCCCAAAGTAGCTTGTGACCGATTACAACTAACTTCCCAAATTAGCTTGTGATCAGTTACACCTTGCTTCCAAAAGTAGCTTGATTACAACTAACTTCCCAATGTAGCTTGTGACCGGTTACACCATGGTTCACAAAGTAGCTTGTGACCGATTACAACACGCTACACAGTATAGGCTATGACCGGTTATATCTCAATTCTCAACATAAGTTAAGATAGGTTCTACCTTATCATCTTGCATTGGTCATCCAAAAAATATTCAATAAAGAACCGGACCAATCATGATTTCCCTTTCGATTATGAAACAAGTTCATACATCTACTTCCTTAAACTAATGTAATAATAAATAGTTTTCTAGGATGAAATCACACCTATATCTTAAACATAATCAAGTAACTAAATACAAATATTATGTTAATGTATATTTACGAAGTTCCAAAAGATAAGCGTTTATACTTCGTAATTCAATAACTTCCTTGACACTTTGATCATAATAATATGACCAAGTCTAACCACTAGAGTATTATATATATACAGCTTCACATGTTATGTTTTCAATATAATCCGACTTGAAAGATACGTTAGGAATGGAAACAAGATCAAATCAATATTACTAACCTCAAGTGGAAGGATGATGTCTTCGTTGTCTTCGTTACTTCTTCTTATTCTTCAGGTATTCGGAGTAATACTTGGACGTCTCAACATTCCTATACTTTCTAGTCTAACCTAAACGAAGTTGACTCTAGTATTTAATCAAGCGACTCTAGATGCGCTTTGATACTAAAATATGACAACCAAACTTGACATACCAACGCTTGGTGGGTTCAACCGAGCTATGCTCTAAAATACTGTTTTCAGGCTTTTACTGGATGTACAGATGGCTTTTCCTCATAATTATAAACATCATACAACGTTACTGTGCTTACAAGACTTACAACATTGTTGTTTATTATTGCAACCAGAAATGAACTTATCAAAGTATGATAATGTGGTTAGAAGAAGAAAGTAAATACAGAGGTACATCTAAACTTGAGTTTGTTTTATGCTGTGGAAAAGGATAAGTAAAACTGCCACTACTGCCAGATGCGCCTCCATTTTTGAAAGAACTTTTAGATTTCAGCCGACCGCGCTCTTCAGAATTCAGAGAGCTCATTCGAGCATACATTTCTTTGTTTGCATTCACGTTTACAAGTACTAGAATGGACAAACAAATAAATGGTGGTACAACACCCTTTGTGTATAGGATGAATGACCAAAATCATCACAAGATTGATTCCTTATTGCCTCCTTATGGTAATGACCCAACATTTGCTTCTTCACCGTAAGCGTTTATGAACAAATTATTTCATATATTGTTATTTAGTTTTACAGTTATATCATGCTGTGAACAATTCAGGCACATATATTATGTGCATAAATGATAGGTGTCTAAAACACCTTGATATTTATCTATAGTTTATGCTTTCTTTGCGAGTTTTCTTGTAAAATATGTATCTTATGTTTGCTTTTGAGTGTTTAGGTACTTTGGAGTCATTTGGAACAAAAAAAATAAGAAACAGGGCAAAAGTGTTGGAGGCGGACTATTTCTCATTATTTGCTTTTATTTCTTCATCTCTGTCTGAAAAGTATGTCGGCTTTAGTGATGCAAATTTTGTCTGAAAATCATGACAACTTTAGTGATGTATATAATTGAAGGAAAGAAGTGGACCTGAGAAATAAAAGACGGCTGCTGTTGGTAAAAGAATTCAAGGGAAGAAAAAGCGCCAAAACTAGATTGCAACCTTGCACGCGGCTAAAGCTCATTAGAGGCCAAGGACATTGTCGGCGAAACTTGAGCTAAATGAGAATTTTAATTCTCTTTGTTGAGGTCTAAAGAATGCAAGGGATACAGAATGGGAATGACGTACATGTGCAGTGGTATAGTGAATGGTGGGTGCTGGGCATATGTCATGGGCCTAACATCAACAGTGGCTAGCAATTTCTATAATCTGTAGAGAAAAGGGAGTGAGTTCACAACATGGGTAGCACACATGTGCGCTGGTGGAATGAAATTAGGTTTCATAAACCAATTGAATAGGTGAATACTTTCTCATTTAAGTTTACAACAATAAGTCCCCCTCTTGTTACAGACAGTTTTAGCCTGCCATCGACCAAGCCTATCATCACTTGCAGCCATGGGTTCGATGGCCATATATCAAGGATCAAGAGCTCCATCTGAGACCAGCAAAGAGAAGCAGAAATGGGTTGAATTCGTGGTGGTTTTGTGTACGAATTGGTCATGAGTTCCCAGTCCAGAGAAGCTCTTGCACTGGATTTGTATAACTACATCATGGCTCGATATTGTGAGGAGATTGTAGCTGAAGACTGCAAGCTGAATTGGGTTCGAATTGGATGAGGTTTTGGTATAGTTTTCAAGCAATAAAACAGCAAACAACTGAAGCTGTTACTGTCCATTTTGTGATGTTGATAATGAAGGTTGAATGATTAGGTGATGACCTATGTATGTGTTTGAATGATGAATGACTATGGGTGTTATATGGATTTGAATTGCAGTAAATGGAGAGTATAGAAGAGGCTTCCTTGACTGATAACAATACCACCAGATAGTGAACACAACACATTCGAGAAAAGACCTGAATGAGCTATTCTTCATCACTCCAAGCTCTAGTTGAGTCTGTATGCAAGGGTTTGTACGGGTATTTTCCATGAATTTCTTTCAAGGGTCTTGTGAGAGATTTGATTCAAGATGGAGAAGAATAGTGAAAGGAGTTATCACTGCCATTGTTTATTATCGTTGTGTAAAGGGTTTCCTTGTGTTCGCAGAGTCAAGGCAGGGGTTCTGAGCAGTTCAGGCAAGCAAGGAATGAGGCTGGAATTACTGGGTTCTGAAGTTGTCTAACCATGGAGATGGTGTTTGCCATTGGTCCGGTATACATCTGCCAGGAGTTAGAAGATATTCCAGGGAGAGATTGGAGTTGAGGCATGAATCTGAGAAGAACAGAGTTGCAGGTATGAATTGCAGTGGTAGTGATGTTGTGTCTAGAAATCTGAGATGGGTATGCTAATGTGTTGCAGTTTTGGTGCTAAGATAATGGAGCTGTGGTTCTGGCCTGAGCTTGTGTAGATTGCAAGCAGTTTTGCAGCAGTTGAAGTGAAGCAGATAAGTGAGAGCACAATGAACTGAAATAATTACTCAAGTCTGCAATGAGCTGAGAAGTGAAGAACAGCAGATGGAAGAGCTGAAGCTGACCTGCAATGCAGAGAGGAGTTGCTGCCGATCATAGCCATAAGTTCAGGGTGTTCGCATTGCCTGAGCCGAGAAGTGAGCAAGAATTGTGTTCGAGAAGAACATGGCAGATTTGGTAAGAATTGTATTGCGGTTCTGAGATGTTTTATTGCCGAGAAGTTAGGTCAGAAATAGAAGCTTGTTGTCGTTAAACTCATGAATGAATGGTGGAGATTTTTTTAGAAGCTGAGATGATTCAGGAAGGTTGGTATTTGGGACTCTAGAGTGAAGTGAACTGACTCAAGGTGGTATAAGGAATGGCGGCTAAGATGAACAGCTAGGTGGTGCAGTTCAGTTAGTGTTGTAGTTGTTGTAGCGGGGAGAGCAAGTGGATCTTAAGATGGTAATGCTGTGTAAACAGGGAAGAAGAACGAGTCTGTGTTGCAGATGATCATGACAATGGTGGACAAGGCAAGGATGGAATTGGACTGAGTAGAGCAAGGAATGGGGGCAGGTCTGAACACAAGAGAATGAGCTAGAGTTGAGATGGAAACTGACATGGAAGAAGAAATGTTGTTGTTGCAGTTAATGATCAAGGAGGAAGCTGAGAAGCAGCAGCTAGTTATGGAGATTGTAGGAAATTGCAGGAGCAGCAAGGTGTTGGTGTTGGCTGGTGCTACTGAAGCAACAAACGGATGCAGTTAGAATGAATTGGTTGAACTGTGACTGAATGAATGATGATTGTGAATGAAAGAAAGTGCCAGTAAAGGCCTGATAGTTTTCCAGCTGCAGAAATAATGCGAAAAGTGGGCGAGAATGGCAAGCCAGTGGTACTAGTTCCGGTTGCGGGATTTTGGAACCGAAAGTGGGAATCGTAATGTTTCATTCAATCATAAAGGTAGAATGTGTTGGATGCAATAGTTGGCCGAGACACATATGAGCTACGAGTCACGCTTTTGGGCACGTTTTCGCAAGAACACGGAGTTGGCTTAAGTGGTTCTTTTGTGAATGTGTGGGCTGCAGAGAAGCAGAGTTGAGCTACTGGAAGTATAGAAATGTCTGGTGATAGTTTCTGATCATTCAGGTGGCCAGAGTCAGTTTTCCCGGTGACCGGATTCCGGCGATGATGTCAGCAATTCCGTCGAACAATTTTGGACAGAGATTTTCACACGGGTATTTTCCACACATGGGCATGGTGGACTAATTGGAGATGGGTTTTGAGAAGACCTAATATTGGAAAGAGTATCCTTTTGGAATGGGAGAAGCATATAAATAGAAAAGTCTTTCTCTAAACCTAGATATCTCCATTAGGGAGGCTTCTACTTTTGGTTCTAGGGTTTAGAAACATGATAGGTTTTCTCTTCCTTCTTGTTATGAACTCCATGAATATGAGTACCTAGTTTTTATTATTGGTTATGGAATAATTGGATTTCACAAAATATACCTTTTGATATGATAAATTAGTTTTGTCTCCATGCTTTATTTTTATGATTCACCATTAATATTGTCATATGAGTTGAATGCCTGTTTGATCGAGTCGCGAATCGATTGAGTTTGTCTTCATCTCTATTGCTAGATTATGATTTATTATACGCAAAAGTGATAGATTCCTGATTACAAGTAGCATAATTGTGATTATTGCTTGTATTGATACATCCTAGTAGTCACATGTGAGTCATAACCTTTGTTAAATCGGATTAGTGCATTTACACGTTCGATTGCTTTGATTGGCCCGATTTCATAGAACTTAATGCATCTAGGGAATTAAACTTGATTAGTGCTTTTACACGTTAGGTTGTTATTTTAGATAGAATTCATATTTGCATCCTTTAATGTGTTTGTTGATGACAAGAGGAGATTAGCGAGGTATTCTTGCGATCAAGGTATCTTAGGGCCTTTGATAAAAGTTGAGATTAAAATATCAATTCTAGTTATTGTGTTGAAAATATGTTTGTGATTGAAGACGAAATCCATGACCAATACTTTCTCATCCTTGATTTGATTTGTTTACCTTTATTGTTTGCTTTTATTTAGTTTATTATATAAAAATCAAGAAAGCCCCCGGTGTTATTTATAGGAAACCGAAACAACTTGACAACCTTAGTCCTCTCTGTGGGAACGATCCTTTCTTGCCCTTGTTTCATTATATATTTTGAGTAGTAAGAAAGTGTAATTTATTTTTGTGTCGGCTGACAACCGATCAAATTTTGGCGCCGCTGCCGGGGAGGCATCGGTTGTCACTTGTTTTTGGTTTCTTATTTTTTGTTTTTTGTTTTGTTTTTGTTTTATTTTCTAGTTTTTAACCTTGGTTTGAGAATCTTATTTCAGGTACTTGTTTCTCATGGAAGGAGCATACTACATGGATGGGTACGGTTTTCAACAACCTCAACAATATGACAACTACCAATTCCAGGGGTATAATCGAAACCAATTCATTGGTTATGACCATTATTCCATGGAACCTTGTGGTCTTCATACGTATCAACAACCTTACGGCGGGGATGTGTGTGAACAACCACAAGGATTGGAGGATTCTTATGCTCGTGAACAACAAGTCTCTAATTTGTTAGACAACTTTTCCAACTTTATACGACAAGAGTTTCAAAAAGATAAAGAGACTACAGAAGAGCAACTCCAAGAACTTCGTGAAGGTATGGCTATCTTACGAAGAAGCATTGATGATTACAAGTAAGAAAGGCATGAAGAAGAACTTTGTTTTCAAAACAATAACTATTCTAATGTGCCTGTGGTTTGTAATGAATATTTGTTTGATGCTAATGTTGAAAAAGGCCAACCTTTGGGGACTTGTGATGATAATTGTGTAGCTAACTCAAGTCTTGATCTTAATAATGATCATTCACCTATTCAAAAGGATGAGTTTGAGACTAGCAACATTAAATTCAACGACAACCCATCTTATGTTAACTATGAAAGTAACAATGATTGTGAAGATACATTGCTTGAACCAATTTATGGTGACATCCCCGAGGAGTGTACAATGGAATCTTTTTGCGATCAAGGTGAAGTTGAAGAGGAATATGTCAACACTTGTGTAGATTACTCAAGCATTGATCTTAATAATGATCAAGAGCCTATTCAAAGGGTGTAGCTTGAGGATGATGCATTTTCGAGTATTCTACAAAAGTTCCTTATAGCGAGATTTGGATCCGCAAAAGAGTGTGTGCCTTACAATAAAGATGAGTGTGTTGAGAATGAAACCGATATGACCAATATTATGGAAGACCCAATTGAGCTTGCAAATGATTGTAATGATGATGTTTATGTTGAGACTTTGGTTAAGGCAGAAATGGATGAAGAATGGTTGCAAGGTTTGATAGAGGACCATGATATACAAGAGGTGAATAATTCACTTGAGTTTTTAAAGGATGAAGAGGATTCCGTGATACAAGAGATTGTGCAAGGTTTGTCTAACCCGTTGCCTATTGTTTCTTCTCCTTTACCTCTTAATGGTTTGAATGTATGTGCTTCGACAATATTGTTGAATGACTTTGTTTCTCGATATCCTCCATTAGAGATACTTGATTCTCATACTATGCAGGTTTTGAAACAAGAAACCGTGGTAGTCCCTGACTTCTATATTCTTTATACACTTCCAAGTGTGGACAAGAATAAGTGTGGGGGAAACTTTTATCGGTTAATAGCTTCATTTCTGTTTTATATTACTAATATTTGTGTGAAGCTAGTGTTTGCAAAACATGTTCTATGGAAGGATCCTCAACTTTTCAGGTTATTGGTGTATGGGGAATCGATTTTGCAAGTCGGGCTGACGACTTTAAACCAAGCGCTGCATGTGAGGCAACCCATACGATGAGTATTTCTTGTCTTGTTTTTATCTTTTTTCTTGTCTTGTATTTATTTTTTCTGATTTCTTGTCGCATATCATGTAGTATTTCCCACCTTGACTTTCTTTGGACGATTCAATTTACATTGAGGACAATGTACAGTTTAAGTGTGGGGGAGTGGTTAAGCATTTGCATTGTAAATTTTTCAAAATTTTCAACTTTTGTGTAAATTAGTGAATAAAAAACTCCAACTTGTAGTTAGTTTAGAGTCACATAGTATACATGTCTCTAAGATTACATCTAGAATCTCATAAGAGTGACTGAACTTAGAGATGACAGAGTACATGATCGGGTTTCTTACTTGTATGAGAGTTAAAGTTGGATTTAACCATGCCAGTGGTAAATAAGGTGCAGACTGAATTCTGTATTAGAGTAGTGGTCCCCTATAGTGGAGACTACCCATGTTACATAATGTGAGGCACCGACCTTCAATTCTTTGTACCTGTCTAAATATGTGCTTTTAGAGTGTGTGTCACCGTACATAAATTCGGGCAGAATGGTGAGCTGCCCAACCTCCCACCATAGAAGCACTATTTTGATCTCTTGAGTGCTATTTTTATCAATCATGATGGTGACATCGAATTGCTAACTTACATACCACTTGTAATCTTGTTCGCAGTTAGCACCATCCACCATATCTCTCTCTACACAAATAGGTCCATAGAAACACCATCATCATCAACAAGAGGAGCATCACAAATTCGAAGGAAAGTTGAAGACGTTCAAGGTTTACAAGCAACGTACAGAAATGAGCAAATTTCAGATTCAAGTATATCAATAAAACAAGGAGCAGAATTTTTACAAGTTGAAGACTATTGTACAAGAGCGAATATTATAAAGATGAGAGTTCGAGAAGTTTATGATATCGAGACATACAAGTTGTGAAGAATCAAGCGGTAAAGTAATTACACCATGGCCTTTGTACTTACATTTTTATTTTATTTGTATTGTATTTTACTTTCTCTTGTCTCAAAAAAAAAAAAAAAAATTGGGTTTGTATAGTTCGTTTTTAGTTTTGTATTCTTTCAATAAAGCCAATGGAAGAAGGAATATCTACAATGAAGTTTCAAGCAATAAGGATTTAGAGGAAAAGAGTTACATTGTCAAGATTCTACGAAGTTCAAGAGTTATCATCAAGAGTTGAAGATCGAAGACGAAGATGAAGACACCGATTGAAGACCAAAGACGTTTCTATGGATACTGTGAGAGTGGTGCTAGCTGCACATCGAACGGATAACAAGGTAAGTAAGCATATTCCCACCTTCATTAAGTGGTTGATTTCCTTTCTTAGAGATCGTCATAAAAAGAGTTTTCAAAATGAATAAAAGATGTGGGTTTTCAAAACAATTCGGAGGGTTTTGCCTTCCTACCATCCAACGTGTCGCAGGATTCTCTCTTCATTCCTACCTGGACACATGTGTGACCCATAAAAAGCTGTTTATTATTGAGAGCAACTTCATAAAACCCTTTCTTGTGAGGCAGAGTCGAGACTTTTGATCACTTCGAACCCGAATTTCTTTCGATAAGGGATGGTTATTTCTCTCTTAGCTTTGAAGGATGAGATTGTGTTCATATATGTGTCTAACTTCTTATGACTAGTGTGCAGAATTTCTATGTCTTCTTAGCGCGTTGGATGCTATTATTACGGAGAACTATTAAGTTGGTAAAGTAGGTTTTGTGGGTATATCTCTAGTAAGCCCTCACGAGACTATAACTCGTCCACAAGGGACACCTAGGGGTCAAAGGCTTGTTATTTATGCTAAGAGTAACCATAGCCTCGACGACACGGAGTTGTATGTATGTTTTATAATTATTTTGTTTGATTTGCTCGAGGACTAGCAAAGTCTAAGTGTGGGGGAATTTGATAGGTGTCTAAAACACCTTGATATTTATCTATAGTTTATGATTTCTTTGTGAGTTTTCTTGTAAAATATGTATCTTATGTTTGCTTTTGAGTGTTTAGGTACTTTGGATTCATTTGGAACAAAAGAATAAGAAACAGGGCAAAAGTGTTGGAGGCTATTTCTCATTATTTGCTTTTATTTCTTCATTTCTGTCTGAAAAGTATGTCGGCTTTAGTGATGCAAATTTTGTCTGAAAATCATGAAAGCTTTAGTGATGTATATAATTGAAGGAAAGAAGTGGATCTGAGAAATAAAAGACGGCTGCTGTTGGTAAAAGAATTCAAGGGAAGAAAAAGCGCCAAAAGTAGATTGCATCCTTGCACGCGGCTAAAGCTCATTAGAGGCCAAGGACATTGTCGGCGAAACTTGAGCTAAATGAGAATTTTAAACTTGAGCTAAATGAGAATTTTAATTCTTTTACCATCTGAGACCAGCAAAGAGACCAGCAAAGAGAAGCAGAAATGGGTTGAATTCGTGGTGGTTTTGTGTACGAATTGGTCATGAGTTCCCAGTCGAGAGAAGATCTTGCACTGGATTTGTATAACTACAGCATGGCTCGATATTGTGAGGAGATTGTAGCTGAAGACTGAAAGCTGAATTGGGTTCGAATTGGATGAGGTTTTGGTATAGTTTTCAAGCAATAAAAGAGCAAACAACTGAAGCTATTACTGTCCATTTTGTGTTGTTGATAATGAAGGTTGAATGATTAGGTGCTGACCTGTGTATGTGTTTGAATGATGAATGACTATGGGTGTTGTATGGATTTGAATTGCAGGAAATTGAGAGTATAGAAGAGGCTTCCTTGACTGATAACAATACCACCAGATAGTGAACACAACACGTTCGAGAAAAATACCTGAATGAGCTATTCTTCATCACTCCAAGCTCTAGTTGAGTCTGTATGCAAGGGTTTGTACGGGTATTTTCCATGAATGTCTTTTAAGGGTTTGGTAAGAGATTTGATTCAAGATGGAGAAGAATAGTGAAAGGAGTTATCACTGCCATTATTTATTATCGTTGTGTAAAGGGTTTCCTTGTGTTCACAGAGTCAAGGCAGGGGTTCTGAGCAGTTCAGGCAAGCAAGGAATGAGGCAGGAATTACTGGGTTCTGAAGTTGTCTAACCATGGAGATGGTGTTTGACATTGGTCCGGTATACATCTGTCAGGAGTTAGAAGATATTCCAGGGAGAGATTGGAGTTGAGGCATGAATCTGAGAAGAACAGAGTTGCAGGTATGAATTGCAGTGGTAGTGATGTTGTGTCTAGAAATATGAGATGGGTATGCTAATGTGTTGCAGTTTTGGTTCTGAGATAATGGAGTTATGGTTTTGGCCTGAGCTTGTGTAGATTGCAAGCAGTTTTGCAGCAGTTGAAGTGAAGCAGATAAGTGAGAGCACAAGGAACTGAAGTAATTGCTCAAGTCTGCAATGAGCTGAGAAGTGAAGAACAGCAGATGGAAGAGCTGAAGCTGACCTGCAATGCAGAGAGGAGTTGCTGCCGGTCATAGCCATAAGTTCAGGGTGTTCGCATTGCCTGAGCCGAGAAGTGAGCAAGAATTGTGTCCGAGAAGAACATGGCAGATTTGGTAAGAATTGTGTTGCGGTTCTGAGATGTTTTATTGCCGAGAAGTTAGGTCAGAAATAGAAGCTTGTTGCCGTTAAACTCATGAATGAATGGTGGAGATGTTTTTAGAAGCTGAGATGATTCAGGAAGGTTGGTATTTGGGTCTCTAGAGTGAAGTGAACTGACTCAAGGTGGTACAAGGAATGGCGGCTAAGATGAACAGCTAGGTGGTGCAGTTCAGTTAGTGTCGTAGTTGTTGTAGCTGGGAGAGCAAGTGGAGCTTAAGATGGTAGTGCTGTGTAAACAGGGAAGAAGAACGAGTCTGTGTTGCAGATGATCATGACAATGGTGGACAAGGCAAGGATGGAATTGGACTGAGTAGAGCAAGGAATGGGGGCAGGTCTGAACACAAGAGAATGAGCTAGAGTTGAGATGGAAACTGACATGGAAGAAGAAATGTTCTTCATTGCAGTTAATGATCAAGGAGGAAGCCGAGAAGCGGACTGACTAGTTATGGAGATTGTAGGAAATTGCAGGAGCAACAAGGTATTGGTGTTGGATGGTGCTACTGAAGCAACAAACGGATGTAGCTAGAATGAATTGGTTGAACTGTGACTGAATGAATGATGATTGTGAATGAAAGAAAGTGCCAGTAAAGGCCTGATAGTTTTCCAGCTGCAAAAATAGTGCGAAAAGTGGGCGAGAATGGCAAGCCAATGGTACTAGTTCCGGTAGCCGGATTTTGGAACCGAAAGTGGGAATCGTAATGTTTCATTCAATCATAAAGGTAGAATGTGTTGGATGCAATAGTTGGCCGCGGCACATATGAGCTACGAGTCACGCTTTTGGGCACGTTTTCGCAAGAACACGGAGTTGGATTAAGTGGTTCTTTTGTGAATGTGTGGGCTGCAGAGAAGCAGAGTTGAGCTACTGGAAGTGTAGAAATGCCTGGTGATAGTTTCTGACCATTCAGGTGGCCAGAGTCAGTTTCCCGGTGACAAGATTCCGGCGATGACGTCAGCAATTCCGTCGAACAATTTTGGACAGAGATTTTCACACGGGTATTTTCCACACATGGGCTTGGTGGACTAATTGGAGATGGGTTTTGAGAAGACCTAATATTGGAAAGAGTATCCTTTTGGAATGGGAGAAGCATATAAATAGAAAAGTCATTCTCTAAACCTAGATATCTCCATTAGGGAGGCTTCTACTTTTGGTTCTAGGGTCTAGAAACATGATAGGTTTTCTCTTCCTTCTTGTTATGAACTCCATGAATATGAGTACCTAGTTTTTATTATTGGTTATGGAATAATTGGATTTCACAAAATATACCTTTTGATATGATAAATTAGTTTTGTCTCCATGCTTTATCTTTATGATTCACCATTAATATTGTCATATGAGTTGAATGCCTGTTTGATCGAGTCGCGAATCGATTGAGTTTGTCTTCATCTCTATTGCTAGATTAGGATTTATTATACGCAAAAGTGATAGATTCCTGATTACAAGTAGCATAATTGTGATTATTGCTTGTAGTGATACATCCTAGTAGTCACATGTGAGTCATAACCTTTGTTAAATCGGATTAGTGCTTTTACACGTTCGATTGCTTTGATTGGCCTGATTTCATAGAACTTAATGCATCTAGGGAATTAAACTTGATTAGTGCTTTTACACGTTAGGTTGTTCTTTTAGATAGAATTCATATTCGCATCTTTTAATGTGTTTGTTGATGACAAGAGGAGATTAGCGGGGTATTCTTGCGATTAAGGTATCTTAGGGCCTTTGATAAAAGTTGAGATTAAAATATCAATTCTAGTTATTGTGTTGAAAAAATGTTTGTGATTGAAGACGAAATCCATGACCAATACTTTCTCATCCTTGATTTGATTTGTTTACCTTTATTGTTTGATTTTATTTAGTTTATTATATAAAAATCAAGAAACCCCCGGTGTTATTTATAGGAAACCGAAACAACTTGACAACCTTAGTCCTCTCTGTGGGAACGATCCTTTCTTGCCCTTGCTTCATTATATATTTTGAGTAGTAAGAAAGTGTAATTTATTTTTGTGTCGGCTGACAACCGATCAATAAACCATCATTTGTGAATTGACTTCTCAAGCTACTCCATTTGAAACATAAGTAGTTAATTAGATTTTGAAAACTAAGTATTCCAATAGCATCGTTCTGGGGATTATGATTAAAGTGTGTTTTTTATCCTTCCCTATGAATACAGATTATGAGTACTATTACATGTTGCTTTAATTTTAAGCGGTCTTCCATGTAGTGGGCAAATTGTATGCTCTGCTACTTCACATATGTCAACTAATCTTTCCCTTTACACCGCGTTTGGTTGGAAGAATTGGATTACTAGGAATTCAATTATGGGGTAATCCAATTCTTGGAATTGAATTCCATGGAATTGGATTCAATTCCAAAAAATTAGCGTTTGGTTGAGGTAATCCAATTTCTCTTGTTTTTACCTTGGAATCCAATTCCATTGCACTACTAGACCAATGCAATGGAAATCAATCATTTTGGGGGTAATTGGATTCCTAGGAATCAAAATTCTCAATTACATAGAGTTGGTTTGGACCGTTTGGTTTAAGGAATTGGTCACATTCCCCCGGAATTGGATTCCTGGGAATCCAATTCCTTGAACCAAACGCGTTGTTAGTTGTTCTGCATTTTAGATTACTTAGCTCTCAGTTATATGATAATTAGTATTCCAATACCTCTCTATCTTATACAATTATTTTTCTTTTCCAACTGTATTAGTGGCTACTTGATGATGTCTTAGGCTGGGTTTGGTAATGTTTTTATTTTTCCAAAAGCACTTTCAAAACCTATATATGTCGATAATTTTTTAAATTGGTGTTTGGTAAAAAAATAATCAAAGTGCGTTTTACCCAAAGCACTTCCCAAATTCCTCAATTTTTAAAAGTTGGGGAGGAGGAGCTTTTAAAAGCTACAAAAGCATAAGCTTTGGTCTCACCAAAATTTAATACTTGATTTATCATTTTTGTCCCTATTTTATTTGTAAATGACAAAAATTACCCTTAAATATATATACAATCAATTTTTTATTTCTTATATTTTATTCATTAAATATTATTATATTTCATTTTCAAACTATTTTATGATGCCATTTCATTTAATTTGTTAAAAATAAAAATAAAAACAAATATTAAATAATGACTTAATTTTAGTTTGGTTTTTTGTTTCAAAATTATATACATATATTAAAAAGTGGTTTTTTTTAACAATCATAATAATATCTGTCTGTTTTTGTCATTTGTTACAACAACAATGGTTGAATCTAATATTTTACCAAACACACTTTGACTGCTTTTTTAATCAGCTTTAACTTTAGTTAATATTTTACCAAACGTCAAACTGTTTTTTTCTCACAGCACAGCACAGCAAGGCACATCAGGAAAGTGCTTTTACAAAAGCTGCAGCAATACCAAACTAAGCCTTACTTTCTTCAAAACTGATTTTTTTTTTTTTTTTTTTTTTTTAGGGTGCAGCTGATATGGGCCTAGGTCCAAACTACAATGGACCTAGGGCCTAGGCTACAAGCGGACGGAACTGCTTCTTGAATGCCGCAAGTGGAATGCAACCCCAATCCCACCAATGACGGTGGTCAGATGCGAAATCAGGCCACTTGCCCGCCAAATGTAGCCAACTCTTTTAACTCATAGCTTTGTTTTTATCTCAATGTTAGTTCCATTATTGATCGAGTTGTTTCCTCTTTCCATTTGATTGTAGTTGACACTGGATATGGAGAAGGCACTGCTTTAGCGGGTTATGAGACTTTTACCAGAGAAAATTATATGGCCATGACCAGATATAGCGATCTACTTAAAACCAACATTCTTCTATCTTCAGATACCAAGAGCAGAAAAACCAAAAGTCCATGGAAATGAGGTTGAAACTTCCATCGAGAAACACCAACCAAGGTTATAATATAAAGTAAACTAGCAAGTAAATTTTAAATTTATCTGACGCCATGTGCAATCATCATTGTTATTTATATACAAAACGTGGCAAAATGAGCTTTGATATTTCTTAGTCCCCGTGAATTTCCCATCAATTTTATTTTTTAAGTCTCAAATATTTGTCCCCTCACATTTTACATTATTATTATTATTCGATATTAAGAACTTTGATCTTTTATGGTGAATTTTCATACTTTTTAAGGAAATTGGTGCAAGATGCGCAGACTGTAGAGATGCATCCCTTTTAAAAAAAAAAACTATTGACAAATTAAAATGGGACAAGCATTAAGACAATATTAACACCCAGTGCAGAGCACGGGTTATTATCTAGTTTTGTTGGACGTTTGTGCAATATTTTGGATTTTCAGAAGAGTTTGATCTTGACTGGAATTCTTAATTTTTGCTTGAATGAGCAATTAGGTTTTTTTGCTCGCACGTCCAATATTTAGAATATAAAATAATGTTATTTTAATATTATTGGTAAAAAATCCTAATAGTCGTGGGACTAGGCTTTTTTGGAAAGTTGAGCAATATTGGGAGAAACATGGTAAACTAAGAGTTTGCACGAATGAGGGAGTTTGAAGAGTTATAGAACATGGTTAACTAAGAGTTTGCACGAATGTGTTGGGGCGCAATTTGTTGCTAGGCTCCCAACCCTACCCTCCACCGATATTGTACCTAATTTCGATTATGATTAATAAAAGCCTTTGCGGCTTCTTTCTTTTTAAAAATAAAAATAATAAATAATAAAATAATAAAATAATAAGTTATCGCCTAAGTTATCCCATTAGCGGACTGAACCAGACTCTAGGGCCACGCCAATTCAGTAGCGTCCTAAGTTATCGCCTTGGTATCCCGATGTTCGCTGAGGACAATTTATGTTCGTACTGTGATAGGAAGATGGACATATTCGGAGATCATGCGTTGCACTGCGCAAGTGAAGTTGGGATTAAATTCAGACATGATCTCGTGCGTGACGTCTTTGCCGATATATGCTTTAAAGCCGGTGTCACAGCAAGACTGGAAGCTCCTTTGGGTTTTATTTCAGAAGGAAACGCATTACTACCTGCTGACTTATTGGTCCAAATTGGGAAAATGGTAAGGATACTTGTTTTGATGTTACTGGTGTCTCCCCCTTCACGAGTGACATCCACTCGTTCGTTCCTGGTCAAGCTATCTCCAAAGCGATTATTCGGAAACGCAACAAGTATCACGATAAGTGCGAGTCGCATGGTTATGGCTTTAATATTTTAGCTTTTACTACTTTGGGAGAATTGAGTGATGATACAGTGGCATTCGTGAAGCGATTGAAGAACTACCTCGCCCACAATGATGCTAATTGTGGCAAGGTCACTTTTCTTTTTCATCGTCTAGGAGTAGTTATTCAAAAGGGTGTTGGCGCTCAGTTGGTAGCGAGATTACCAACGAACTCTGTGTAATAAGGCTCTTCTTTTATTTTATTATTATTATAAGAACGGGCGGCTAGCTCAGCTGGTCATCCCTGTTTCCCAAAGTTTCATGCCCTCCAGGAGGTCCCAGCTTCGAGCCCCCAATGACGTAATATTGCAGGAATTAACATGGAAGAAAGAGTTAGTTTTCCCCCCTTGTGACACAATCTCAGCCCCCCATCCGCTTCGGCTCCCATGGCTAGGTTACCCATGAGGCTCGCTGGTAGGCTAGTTCAGCAACCTGTTTATTAATGCAGTAGTATGTTGTTGGAGCTTAGCTTGTTAGCTTCCAACTAGTTAATGTAATACTTTTATTATAAATACTATTATTATTATTGTTGTAAAATTAATATGGAAATTATTCTTTTATAAAAAAGGGCACCGCGGAAGGATTATATTAGAAAAGCAAACAAAGTCATATTTTTACACTGAGGGTGTTGGTAGCCTAGCAACAATCTGGGCACCGACTCCCTTTTGAATAATAATACCTATTTTATGAAAAAGAGACCCTCCTACTTTACAATTGGCATCTTGACTAGCAAGATAGTTCCTCAACCTTCTCAAAAAAACACAAGTATTATCACCTAACTCACCAAGAGTTGAAAAATCTAACACGCCGAACTCATATCCGTGTGCTAAGCACTTGTCCAAGTACTTATTGCGCTTGCGAGTGACTACATCATAAATTGCTTGGCCTGGGGTAAACGAAGTGGTTCGAGCACTAGTAAATGGAGAAGTCCCTGTGACATCATAGCAAACGTCCCGGCCATTGTCCCAGTTATAAACCAGCAAATCTGCGGGCCTCATAGATTTAAATGAGTCAGATAAGAAACCCATACTGACCTTTTTATGAGATGCAACACCCGCTTTATGACAAATGTCATCCAATGTATCACGTACCATATCATGTTGATACTTACCACCGACTTCGCTGGCACAATGAACAACATGATCACCATATATGTCCATATCCCGTTTATAAAAAGCACACAAACTATCAGCTGCAAAAATGGGAATACCTAATCTGTAGCTCAAAACTGCACGAAATTGTCAAGGCCCAATAGATTGGTTCAAGCCCTGGATAGGTATATCCTTGAGAAAATCCATACCATGATCAGCTTTATTACATTGCCAGAGTGCAGCATCTCTTGCAGATAATGAATAGTTGATGGGCAACTCCTTCTTGATTACAGCAAAATAACGAGCCGCCAGTGACTTCATGAATGGGGGGCAGATGTATTAATATTGAAATCAGAAGGTTGAAGGCCACAAACCTGGATGTACGCCTGCAAAGCATGATGGAAGCTCTGACCAGAATTTGAAATGGATGCACCTTGCAACATATTGTTTTGCAAATTTTGTGTTTGAGCACACGAAGCAAGATAACAGTACCTAGATGTGTCTGCCATAGTGTACACTCCCAATCCACCATCTTTAATGGGTAGCGTAGCTATTCTCTGTTGTATTGGCACAAATCCATCACCATCACCAACCACCAAATGTCGCAAATATTGAACCAGATGAGTATCTAATAATGATGTGGCAGACTGCAGTGCTAAGGGAGAAGTCGTGCGCAACGTGAAATACAGCTTGGACACCCCAGTGCAATTGCGCAAGAGAAGCAATTCACTCTGTGGGTCTTTTAGCTTCTTAATGGAGTTCATCAAATGTACAAACTTCTCAACTCTACCTGTAATCAAGATATTACAGTATTGCAAGTCTAGACTCACTGCCCCTCCAAGTAATTTCACACCATGAATGGGTCTTCTAATATTGGAAGGGAAAACACCATGGACTTCTCTTGTTGGATCAATAGTTGGCCAGAATATCTCTGTTTTACTGACATTCAAGTGCAACCCTCTAGCAAGACCTTCAACTTGGATTATATTGAGGGCTTTTGCAACCTCCATTGTATCACCTGCAATGGTACCATCATCGAGGTACCATGCATGAAGGTCGAGAGTGCACTCAGCTGCAATCTACATCACAAGTGGATGAAGTATAAGGGAAAAAAGAAGTGGCCCTAATGGGTCACCTTGTTGGACTCCAATTGCAGATGATAGGAATGTATCATTATAATACAATCTAGCCGGCTTGGAATAACAAAACTCAACCCACCTTGCAACGCTGGGACATTTGGAACGAACCTCATTGACTAAGACTGTCCTGTCCACCATGTTGAATGCATTGGTGAAATCTACGAGCATCATGGTCATATTATCCAGTCTGCCTTTCATCTCCACAAGCTTGTTTGCTGAGTGTAGGATGGCTTCCCCACCACATGGTATCCCATTCTTTTATTATTATTATTATTATTATTATTATAGAGGAAGTCATAGGTATGAGTACCTATTATTATTATTATTTTTATCGTGAATAGTGCCACTCAGGGCATTTTATTAGCAAGAAGAAAATAAGTTCGTTACACGTTGGTAGTGGGCAGCCAAGCGACAAGCTGGGCGCCTACCCCCCTTTGAATAATAATACCAAGCCTATGAAACAAAGAGCTACCTATTTTGTAATTTGCATCAGGACTGACTAAAAAATTCCCTAGTCTCTTGAGAAAAATAACCAAGTCTTCACCCAATTCACCTAGGGTAGAGAACGCTAACGCCTTGAAGCCATAGCCGTGTGCCAGACACTTATCTAAGTATTTTGTGCGCTTGCGGCTCACAACAGTGTTGATTGCTTGGCCCGGAGGAAAGTTACGCGTTTTGGAAGTTGTGAAAGGTGAAACTTCGGTGACATCGAAACATACATCTCTTCCGTCCTCCCAGTTGTAGACCATGATATCCGCCGGCTTAAGTTCTTTGGCTGTGTTATAAAGAAACCCAAGGGAGACTTCTTTTCGAGCCACAACTCCTGCCCTGTAACATATGTCGATAAGAGCATCCCTGGCCATATCATGTCTGAATTTCGAACCCACTTCACTTGCACAATGCACTGCATGATATGCATAGATATCCATTGGCCTATTGCATATTTAGCATGTACTTCCTTCCTCGAAGAATGGTATGGCAAGAATGTATCTAAGTATAGATCGAAACTGTCGTGGTGCAACAGTTTGATTCAACCCGCTAATCGGAACAACTTTTAAAAAATCCATCGCGTGTTCTCTCCTGTTGCATTGCCAGATGAGTGATTCTCGCTCATTCATGTTGAAGCTAGTAGGTAAGTTTTCCTTAACAGTGCCAAAGTATATTTCCGCTAGTGATTTCATGGGATGAGGGGCGGCAGCATTGATGCTGAAGTCGGAAGAAGATAATCCACAAGCTTGCATGAAGGTTTGAAAAGCATGTTCGTATCGAGGGCTAGGGTCAGCTGGAGGTGAGCACTGTAGAATGGCTTCTTGTAAATGTTTTGTTTGAGTATAAGAAGCTAAGTAACAATACCTCGATGTATCTGCCATTGTATAGATGCCGAGGCCGCCATCTTTAATCGGTAAGGTTGCGAGACGTTGTTGGACTAAGCTGAAACCTGCACCATCACCCACTATGAGTTGTCGCATGTACTGTATTAAATGGGCATCATAGAGAGAAGCAGCTTCTTGCAAGTTAGTTGGGATGGTGGTTCGTAATGCAAAATAGAGTCTCGAAACTCCAGTGCAGTTTCGTAACAAGAGAAGCTCACTCTGCGGGTCGTGTAGTTGCTGCACTCTTTGCAACAACTGGATAGTTTTATCTACCCTATGAAGAACCACATCACTGCAATATTTAGAGTCTAGGCTAACGGGGCCTCCCAAAAGTTTTACACCGTCTGATGGCCTACCGATATCACGCGGAAAGACGTCTTCGTGACTACATCTTGAATCTGGTGATGGCCAGTAGATTTCAGTCTTCTTGATGTTCAGAAGTAATCCTCTCTTGGGCCCTTCACGCTGTATGATGTGCAATGCCTTAGATACTTCCATTGTATCGCCTGCTATGGTGCCGTCATCCAGGTACCAAGCGTGAAGGTCTAGCTTGCATTGATAAGCAATCATGTTAACGGGAGGTTGTAAGGTGAGAGCGAATAATAGGGGACCAAGTGGGTCGCCCTGCTGCACGCCTTGATCTGATGAGAGTATTGAGTCGTTATAATAGAGCATGGCAGGCTTTGAATAACAAAACTCCACTAATTGAGATATGCCTGGGCAGTGTGTTCGAACTTCTCTAACCAATGTAGATCTGTCAACCAGATTAAAGGCGTTGCTGAAATCTATAAGCATCATGGTTTTAGTGTTATCCTCACCTGTCATCTCCAACAACCTAGTTGCAGCGTGTATTATGCCTTCACCTCCACAGGGCACTCCTACTCCAAATTGTAAAGTACCAAAGTAAGGAGCCAAATCTTTACAGACGACAGTGGCTGCTAGTTTGGAGCAAAGTCTCCTCCATATCGTCCCGACAGCAATTGGCCTTATGCCTCCTCATGGCTTGTGTAGTTGCAGGAAATCCTACACTACACCCCTCACTAGAATAAACACAATTAATTCATTTTAAGATGAATGATTATGATTCTTATTGATTGAATACTTGAATCTTTACAATATGAAATAGAAATGAGTTATAGAATTACAATCACTCTAAAACTTTCTCTCTCCTAACGACTTGCTTCACAATTCAACCAGAACCCCCCCCCCCCCACACACACAGACTTACTCAACCCTTTATATAGGGTAGTACAAAGTGGATGATGACTAAAGTTTGTCCTTTATTTTCGGGAATGTCTTGCGAAATATCGCAAGTGCACATGTATCAATTCTCGCGACACTCCTAAATTTCGCCGAGTCTTCACATTTTTCTCATGTTCTGGCTGTCGTCATTCATTGCGTCATTTATTTTACTTCCCTGCGACTCCCTCGCAATGTCGTCATTTATTAATCTCGCGAAGTATTGATGTCGCGATATTCTGATCCTACATCTTGCCTCTTCTCATGTCTTCTCTGCGAAGGAGAGAATGTCATGAGAACCAATATTTTGAAATGCCGCAATTGTTTATCTTTATCAGTTTCACTCCCGTACTTTTACACGGAATTTATTACAGGTGTTTCTTCTTCCACTCTTTTCTTGACACGTCTCTTTCAACCGTTTATTCTTGACCATTCACGTCCCATCTCGCATTAAATGCATTTGTTTTCTCGAGGATTCTTCTCTCTATATATAGTTTTCTCACCCTTCTCTTCTTCTCTTTAATTTTCCCTCTGCAACTTCTCTTCCTCCGCAACTGCGTTTTCTCGTCAGTAAATCTTCCCTTTTTTCTTTCTCCCGATCTTCAATTTTCTAATCATTCCCATACTCTAAAAATGGCTTCACTTGGTCGTATATATAAACCCCTTTTTAATGAAGCTCAAAAGAATTTACAAGAGAAGGGCTTCATCCTATCAACCATTCCGATCAAGAATCTTCATCTATACTTTCGCAGTTGTTTTCTGATCATCAGTGTGATGATCAGAAAATAATAATCTCGCTAGGTCAAATTCTCGCCAGCCTTCCCATTCCTCTCTACAATCCCGAGATACCTTTATTCTATGAAATTCTTGCTCATGAGAAATTCCCGCGAGCTATTTATCAACTAAGTGGTGATTGCATCCGTCTAATGCTTGAATTCGCCAACCGCAGACTGGTAAGGGATCTTTATATCCCGATGATGTCAAAGATCCTAGATTCGGGTTTAGAAATAGTCGTTGAGAAATATCGTAGAAAACTTTTTTGAAAATTATGAAGTAATAAATATGAGAAATGATAAATCTCATTTGGGGTGCTCGATTGAAGAGAAAAGATAATATTTCCAAGTGATAAGTTTGCTCATGCAAGATATTGACTGGCACTCGGGCAAAAATAATGTTCCTCGGTATTCCAAAGATGAGAAGTGGTGGGTTGTTCCTCTGTTTTTGAGCGGACCTTATATTGCAGGTTCTCATATACTCCCTGCGAATCTCGCAAACTATCATCCTTGGGAATTTAAGTGGCCCGAGAAGGCAAAAGAGGTATATCTCCTGTTTCAGGTTTGCTTTACGGTATTTCCTTCCTCTTATATTTACTAGGCTTGTAAAATTTTCAGATTACCAAATTGAAAAAGAGTTATAGAAGACGCCCAAAGGCGAGTACTTTGGCGATACTCCGATCAATCACGGATGAAGTAAGAAATACTTTCTTTTGTTATTTTTAACAATATTGTTGCCTCTGTTTCTTATCTTCATTCGTGTGCGAAGGTTGGCATTGAAGAAATTGACATTCCCGAAGCTGCGAAGGTTAAAGGCAAGAATAAAATCACTCTTCGCAAGGATAAATCTTCTGCTCCATCTTCTAAAAAACGGAAGATCCACCCCTCTTCTCGTTCTAGTTCCCAAACCAACGAGAATTCTGACGAAGATGAAAATGAAGTTGATACTTCTTCTGCAAAGGAGAATCATTCGGTCGCTTCTGCTATGGCGCAATTGTCTAGTGTCTTCTCCGATTCTATGCAAGGATTGGGTGATGATCATTTATCTGCCACTTGCGAAGCTCTCGCTAATATTTGCGATGCTCCCCTGCTAATGGATAATGATTCTTTTCGCGGAGTTTCCCGAACAATGAATCCCAGTTTCTTGAATGCACTCAGTGCTTTGGTATGTTCATATTTCTCTATTTCTCTGTAACTTCGATTATAAACCTTATCTTATCAATTTCTTTACCTTTCTTTATAGTCTGGGAGAGCTTCCTTTGTTGTTGCCTCAGACCTCGAGAAAAGACGCAACAATCTTGAAAAAAAAATCTTCAACTTAAAGAGAAGATCAAAGAACTAGAAATTGAAGTTGCGACATCTCGCAAGAAGGATGAAAAATTCAACAATTGGAAGTTGAGTCTTCTTCCCGCAGAAAGACAAAATATCTACACTTCAAAGTGCTAATCAAAGAACTTTATGGTATAACACCCTCCTTTTTCTCCATTTCTACTTTGCCATTTATTTTTCTTTGCCGACTTATTATTTTCGCAGACATTTATAATCTTTCTGATGAAGCCATCCTTCTCAATTCATTCCCTGAACCTATGGATGATGATGCTCTTCTCGTTCATCTCAATGAATCTTTAAGTAGTTCTTCAAACAAGATTATTTCTCTCTCATTAAATGAACTTCGAACCAAATTTCATCTTTTATAAATTGAACATAGATCTAGTTTAGGTTTAGCCAACCGATTTAAACGTTTATATCTTGATTCCCAGGAGAGTAATAATATTCTAAGGAAAAAGATTAGCAGCCTCATAGATGATAAGGATCGCATTGCTAATCAAGGTGCACAAGCATTAGCAAAATTTCAAAAAACTCTTCTTGAAGTCCAAATTGAACGAGACGAATCTCTTCGCCAGAATGCCATACTTAATGAGCGAGAAAATCAAATTCGTTCACTTCTTGTCATAAATAATGATGATGAATTTGCTTGGGCTGCGAAGGTTCTAGATAATGCCAGAAATAACTTAGGTGTTAACGTCAGTCTTCATGCCGAGCATAATGCCTTGGTTAAAGATATGATTTCGATGAGAGAAGGTTGTTTCTTGTTCTTCATTATTTTTCCGCTTCTTTTTATGAAACTGTTATTAAGTTGCTAACTCATTGTCATTTGTTCGCAGAACGGGAAGAGGTTTCAAACTAGAATCAAGGAACTTGAATCGAGAAAGCACATCTTGCAAAAGACTTCTCTCTTCGTAATGAAAAATATTCTAAGTCAAGAAGCAACTACAAACTATCGTGGCGAATTTCAATAATGATGCTGTGCGTTTTCGCAATCAAACTATTGAAGCAATTTGCAATGACCACAACATTCCTCTTTCTTCATATCCTTGTCTTCTCGATGAAATTCCTGAAAATATGCCTTCCTCAGATGTCTCTGATAGTGAAGCAAGCGAAGAAGAGGAATCTGATAAAGAATCTAATGAAGAAGAAGAATAAGTTGAAAGATTGTTCTTTTTTCCTTTTTCTCTTCCTGCGATATTTGTACATTTATCCTTCTAACCTTCCATTTTGTAATCTCTTATTGTAAATCTATCATATGAAAATAAATAACAAGTTTTTATTCTAATCATTCCCATACTTGCCTCTGTTATTTATTTTCACATGAGAGAAATTAAGTTGATAATCTTTAAGTAATGATATTTCTTACTTTCGCAACTGCTGTTGCTAATTCTCCACAAATAAGTGAAGAAATATAATCGTATTCGCAAGCTTGTTTTCTTACTCAATTTCTTATGTTATTTTATCATCATTTATGTTGAAATTCGTCATTGCGACAAGATCGCAGGACGTCGCTACACTTTCATGTAATGACCCATTGATCTTGTCTTATCATTGTTTTTGTGTGGTCTTATTTTGCCTTCCTAGTTAAAGGTCTTATTTTGCCACCCCTCATTTTGCATCAATATGACAGGTCTAAATATTCTTGCGAAAATAAAGTCCCATGACATTGACGTCTTGCGACAAAATCGCAGGACGTCAGTACACTTTCATGTAACGACCCATTGATCTTGTCTTATCATTTCTTTAGTACTTTTGCCTCTGCAGGATATTTCATTTGCGATAATATGACAGGCCTAAATGTTCTTGCGAATATAAAGCCCCATGACATTGCCGTCTTGTGACACTTATCAGCTCCCTAATGGAGGGTGCCGCCCTTATCATCTCCCTGGTTGCCCCTTCAAGGAGGCGTACATCGGCCATACAAGACTAGCTCCTCCCATCCGGTCTTAACAACAACCAGTTGTTTTTGCAGCCTCTTATCCCTTATACCTATAGGGCTTATGGTTACGTGGCTGCACCCTAAGTGGAGTTTTCTTCGGGCCGAGTGCAACATATGCCAAGACTTGCCAAGAATGGCCGAGACACTTCAAATGTCCCTGCACTCTTGGCTCAACCGTGTACCTCGGTGCCTTGAGCATACACTGACTACTTGGAAGAGACCCTCGGGCGTCCAACCAGGGTATAACCTATATATATATATATAGTTGGAAATCCAAGGTATCTCTCCGGATAGGCTTTCATGGGCCCCAAATCTCCATGACTCAGTTCCGGGAGCGGTGTAACCTTTTCCCTGAGCCATGTCAAGAGATACCCCCTTATATGATGCACTTTAGGTCTTACATTTGCCTCTTGCGAAATATCATTCGCGAACTAGGGTGTACGCCATAAAGGTTCGTCCCATTCACTCACTCTTTCGTTTTTGTTAATTCATTCAATCATTCATTTTTGGTTTTCTTTTGTTATTTTGTTTGCGAAGCTATCGCACAATCTTGCTTTGTTTATAGTAATCTCATTTCAATTCTTCAATCAAATTTTCATACATTCTGGATGGCGAGATTCTCGCGCATTTCTTCTTCAATTATTGTTTCTTCCTCTTACTCTTGATATGCTTTTGTCATTGATTTTGATAATGATGATTATTCATTTCTTACACTTTTTGCTCCTGCTGCTCTCTGCCTCTGCACCATTCAAACCTCTTAATGATTCCTTTCCATCATAATTTTCAACTGCTTTCATGCACTTGCTTCGCAATGTATCTTCACCTCTTGTCTCTATGATATCCACCATCAACTTTTCTCTTCTTTGTTCATCTTTTATATTTTGCTTCCAACCCTTTCTTTTTGCATCTCTTTCCTCACAACTCTCTACATCAATCTCATAACATTTTTGTCCTTCCATCCAGTCTCCCTTTATAACTCCAACACCGCTAGGATGAGGAAACTTTATACACTGATGATAAGTCGACGCTACACCCAGAATTTCGTGCAACCATGGCCTTCCGATCAATACATTATAAGGGGACTCCACATCGACTACACGTAACAAAATTTAGGTTGATAATCCTTGCAAAGGTATTCTCATATGAACTTCTCCTTTAGGCTTATTCATTTGTGCCATTGAAACCGTATATTTTATACGTCGAAGGTATCAACTCTTCATCCTTCCCACCCATAGTCTTGTAAGTATGGTAAAAAAGAATGTTTACTGAGCTCCCCGTATCAATTAAGATCCTATTGATCGCCCATGAATTTTCTGCTTCATCATCTTCGCCATCTACAGGTTTTGGATTAATTTCCAACTTTACGGCCAATGGGCTATCATGCGTCTCTCTGCCTTCAGGAATCTCTTCTGCAGTGAACGAAATAATCTGCATTTGCCATTTTTTTAACTGCGACGTCTTCGCGATGTTCATCACTTCTCTATTATCAGCATCCCTCGCGAAAACCCTACTGAGAACATTATCATGAAAATCTTCAATTGTTCGGTATGAATGTACAATGGAGTTGCAAAACAAATTTTTAGATTTCGCTCCAACTTCTATTACGAATGTTTCTTTCCCCTTTGCTGAGTTTTCCCTATGCATTTCTGGCGGTGGTGGTAACGGTTGAACCTTCTCTTCACTTTTTAGAAAATGATTCAGCTTTCCTTGGTCAATCATTCTGAGGATGATTCTTTTTATATTTCGCAGTCATTTGTTAGGTGTCCATGAAAGCGATGGTAAGAATGTAACTCGTGACTTCTATCACTTGGTGGTGGCTCATTCCCCATGTTCCATGGTGTAGGTATGTTTTCCATCAAGAGTATAGCTTCCCATATTTTTTCCACACTAGTATTTAGTGGTGGCATTTTAATTTCCTCCCATACTACTATATGACTTCGCTGTCCTCCATGATAATTCTGCCTTCGACCTCCATAAGTTTCTTGCGGATGATCAAGTCTTTGAATTTTGTTATTGCCGCCACGGTTGTAATAGTTCCTTCCCTTTCAAATTCTTCTTGATCACGGCTTCCCATAGCTACTATCTTTGGCTGTCCATCATCTATTATCCTTTCTTGTTGCCCTTGCGAAGTACTCGCTACTGTGTTTATCAATTTGGGTAATAAGCTTGCATTCGCAGCATTTGAATTTGCATTCGCAATCGGGTATGATTCCATCTCATTTTGCCTTTCTTCTAGAGCAATATATTCCTCCCTGAAGTTCTCGCAACTCAGTCATTGTAATTGTATTCTTGACTCTAAAAATTTGAATATATAACAAATTGGTCGCGAACATAGCATTTATGAATGATAGAATAAGATATCTTTCATCCACTCGTCCAGCCATTTCGCTACACATTGTCTTCCATCTCACAGTTAAGTGTCTCAAACTTTCGCCAATTCTTTGTTTCAGCCCAAATACATCTTCAATTCCTGGTCGCGAGGAGTTGTTACTTATATATGCCCCTAAGAATATAGCTTGTAAATGGTTGAATGACGTGATTGTGTTTCTTGGTAAACCCTCAAACCATTTCAGTGCTTCTCTTGTTAAACTTGATGCAAAACGTTTGCACAATATGGCATCATGATTTTCCCATTGTAACATACATCGCACATACGCTTTGATGTGTTGTATTGCACAAGTTGTTCCATCAAAAATGCTGGTTAACGCGGGTAAATTGCACTTTGGGGGTATTCCTCCTAACTGCACCTCTAGTGTAAAGGGGGTTTTCGCAGCCTCTTCGATGGCCTCATCCAATTGTCTTCTTCCTCCTCCCCTTCTATTGTTCAACATTCCTCTCATCTCTGCCAACTCTCTCAAGATTTGTTCATTTACATCAGGATTCAAATTTATTGGTCTTTTTAGTTCTGCCTCTCTCCTTATGCGTTCATGTCTACTTTGATTTTCTTGTTCATCATTTTCTTCTCTCCTTTCTCTGCGATTTTCCCCTTCATCTCGTTCACGAATTCGCACACCATTATATCTATCATTTTCTCTTCTTGGTTGTCTATCAGTTCTCCTTTGTATTCTTTCATATTCTTCATTGATATTTCCATTGTTGCGATTTTGCTCGCGCCTTCTTTCTCGATTGTCATGATTGTTTTGCCGAATTGATTCCTCCAATTCTCGTTCATCCATTTCTACTCTTAATCTTTCCCTTTCGCAAGCTAGACGCGTTTGTTCAATATAATGTTTTTCGATGTCATCTTCAATCTCCTTTTGTTTCCTCTGTGTTTCTCTCCCATACAGTTGTTGATGGTGGTTTTTAGACAAAGGACAAAATCGTAAAATCCCATGACCTAGTGTTACCCGCAACACATTAACTAAGAGCATTTAACTCAGGTGTAAATAATTAATGGGGGTATTTTTTCAAAATACCAGATTAGGGTTTTCAACACAGAACCCTAATTCCAAAACCAAGCCGCACTCTGCGCATCATGGCAACCATGCCAAACCAAGCCGCACTCTGCGCATCATGGCAAAGCAATGCCAAACCAAGCCGCACTCTGCGCACCATGGCAACCATGCCAAACCAAGCCGCACTCGCGCACCATGGCAGCAATGCCAAACCAAGCCGCACTCGCGCATCATGGCAACCATGCCAAACCAAGCCGCACTCTGCGCATCATGGCAACCATGCCAAACCAAGCCGCACTCTGCGCACCATGGCAGCAATGCCAAACCAAGCCGCACTCGGCGCACCATGGCAACCATGCCAAACCAAGCCGCACTCTGCATACCATGGCAGCAATGCCAAACCAAGCCGCACTCGCGCATCATGGCAACCATGCCAAACCAAGCCGCACTCTGCGCACCATGGCAAAGCAATGCCAAACCAAGCCGCACTCGCGCACCATGGCAAAGCAATGCCAAACCAAGCCGCACTCGCGCACCATGGCAAAGAATGCCAAACCAAGCCGCATATCGCGCATCATTGGCAACAATGCCAAACCAAGCCGCATACTCGCACACCATGGCAACAATGCCAAATCTCCAAGCCGCTATGCCTTTGGCACACGCCAAATATAGCGCCCTGGGCTTGCAAGACTTGCAACTAGGTCAACATGGCCGCACATGCCATTGGCACATGCCAATACGTGCCGCAAGCCATATTCCAAGTCGCTATGCCATTGGCACACGCCAAATATAGCGCCCTAGGCTTGCAAGACTTGCACCTAGGTCAACATGGCCGCACATGCCATTGGCACATGCCAATACGTGCCGCAAGCCATATTCCAAGTCGCTATGCCATTGGCACACGCCAAATATAGCGCCCTGGGCTTGCAAGACTTGCAACTAGGTCAACATGGCCGCACATGCCATTGGCACATGCCAATACGTGCCGCAAGCCATATTCCAAGTCGCTATGCCATTGGCACACGCCAAATATAGCGCCCTAGGCTTGCAAGACTTGCAACTAGGTCAACATGGCCGCATATGCCATTGGCACATGCCAATACGTGCCGCAAGCCATATTCCAAGTCGCTATGCCATTGGCACACGCCAAATATAGCGCCCTAGGCTTGCAAGACTTGCAACTAGGTCAACATGGCCGCACATTCCATTGGCACATGCCAATACGTGCCGCAAGCCATATTCCAAGTCGCTATGCCATTGGCACGCGCCAAATGTAGCGCCCTAGGCTTGCAAGACTTGCAACTAGGTCAACATGGCTGCACATGCCATTGGCACATGCCAATACGTGCCGCAAGCCATATTCCAAGTCGCTATGCCATTGGCACACGCCAAATGTAGCGCCCTAGGCTTGCAAGACTTGCAACTAGGTCAACATGGCCGCACATGCAATTGGCACATGCCAACACGTGCCGCAAGCCATATTCCAAGCCGCTATGCCATTGGCACACGCCAAATATAGCGCCCTAGGGTTGCAAGACTTGCAACTAGGTCAACATGGCCGTACGTGCCATTGGCACATGCCAAACACACACGCTGGTAGCCTAACTTGCAAACCGTGCAACCTACCACCAAGGCATTCCGCACATGCCATTGGCACATGCCAAACACACACGCTGGTAGCCTAACTTGCAAACCATGCAACCTACCACCAAGGCATTCCGCACATGCCATTGGCACATTCCACACGCGCCGCATGCAGCACCACTTGTACTCAAGGCGCAACCAACGAGATATCAACACAAAACGGGGATGCTTCTTTAGGGTTTTGGTTTGGCGGTCACAAAGATGCGGCGTACACTACGCTCACATTAAGAAAGCGTGAATAGGAATAAAGCGGTCAAATAAAAGAGGAAATAATGGTGAAAAACGTTTTCACCCATTAAACCATGCGGTTACCACCTCCTCCCATTATTTCACCCTTTACTCTCTTCCTTCATGAGGTCAGGGTACGTTTCAAATCTCGACTTGTATAAATAGGTCTTACCTATTTCCACCAGACAACAAGTCTCGGTCGGAGAAATATACTACACTTACATTCTCGTAAAGGCAACTTTGCAAGCTCCCCCAAAAGCTTTCATCTCTTGCAAGCTTCCTAAGCTTTCACTTTCTCGATACAAGTCGAGATACTACTCTCCTCAACACCTTTCTTTGCTTCCCTCCCCAAATCAACCCTTCTCCTCCACTTTGTGACCGAAGCAAGTCTGGAACGGCCATTTCTTGGTTTAGGCCGGACTTGTACAGATTGATCTCTCGAATCTATAAAGTGCTCACGTGCAGCACATCTATTTAGGGTTTGAACCAGTTTCTCACTCATCTACCGAATTTACCGAAATCGGCAGAAACGATTTTTACTAAACAATTGTCGACCACAGCGGGAGGATTGATCTATCGGCTATAATGTCAGACTGTCGATCTCGTTCTTCGACCCGAGATGTCAATATGGTAGGGGAAGGCGACTCAATCCGATGCAACTACCAGACAGCCCGGTTACCAGCTGTAAAAACTACACAAGAAAACTGGGGACTCGCTGAAGATGCTACCAGTGATTGGGGACTTGCTGGCGATGCTACCAGCAAAACCGCCTTTTTACATGAAGAGGGGCATGTTCGCAAAACCTATGAAGTGAGTAAATTCAGACTACGCAAGATATATGATTTGTTTTAGGTTTTTAGTAAAACCATTATACTACCGAGTATTGTGCCTATTGCTAGCACACACTTTCATAAAAGCAATATTCCTTTCCCAAAACATAATCAGAGTTATATTATCAAAACCATTCATCCCAGAAATAATCCAATATCCTCAAAAGCTACCAGCTGTCTACCAAAACTGGTCAAACCTTGAACCAGACATCCAATATGTCTTTCAAAAAAAAAAAAGAACCTAAATAAAAGTTTAGCAGAGAAACGTTCAAGGAAAATTATCCAACAGAAGTCTGCTCTTCTTGGAGAAAGTCAATTTTGCATCTTCGAGAGCCGCTCTCTTCATAGTCAACATCTTGGAAAGCTCTTCGAGTTCCACCTCCTGTCGTGCAATCTCCTCGGCGGAAAGGCTTTCGATTGCCGCATCTTTCAACTATTGGATCTCAAAGAAGGCCTTCGACAAACCACGAAGTGTTGAACTCCTTTTCTACGCACACGTCGCGATGGTGCTCCCAGTCGGCAATAATGTCTTCAGAAACGGTGTGACAAGTCACCTCACGCATATCCTCGATGGAAGATAAAGCCTCTTCCATACGCTTAACCAGTGCAAATCGACTAGTGACTTTCTTGGTTGTGGCCATATGTCCGTATTTCTCCCAGATTCTGGTGTACAACGCCTCGTGCTTAGCCGGCACGCTGAAGCCGCCAACCAAAGACATGACCGGATGAGGAACCAAGTACGGAGGATCAAAAATGGCGCCCGCACCGGCCTCACGACGCAGAGGGTCTTCCTCCATGTCTACGGCAATAACCATCAGAGAATCATCCGCCGTTTGAGCCACATCTGTGCCCGGAAATTGGCTAACGCCCATCTCCAAGTCACCAGCGGTGGTCACCAAAGGCAAGCTTTCGTGTGCCTCTACCCCCTAATCATCCTCCTGGATCGGATTCCTCCCGCGAACTTGAGTCGATATTTTCCCAAAAGAGGAAACAAAAGAAGAAAGAAAAGAAGTGCAAAACTCACCGAACCACTTCCCGAAACAACCGACTCAAGCAGTCTTCTGGAGGAATCACTCTCACTTGTCGAACCCTCTTCTCTCTCTGACTCATCATCGCTACGAGAAGGCTCAATGCTGCTGGAGTTCTTTGAAGAATTGCCGTCTCCTGGCAACGTGCAAGAGCAGCGAAAGCATTAACACTACCGAAGCCCTTAAGGAAACAAGACACATATTCTCAGCCGAAATTCGCGTGTTTTGAGACAAACCAAAGAAGAGGCGACACATACCTGGTTATTGGAAGAACTGAAAGACACAAGAGCCGTGAGAGGATCTTGTGAAACCGTCCGGAACCCTCCATCACGATTTTTCGTTCTCCGTTCCTTGGCCTGGGGACTTTCCGAATTACTAGGCAGCTTTCGCTTGGGATCTCTCAACATTGGATACTCCTTCAGAACTGCTGGGGAAGGTTTGCAACGAACATTTTCTACCACGTTATTCACAAAAGCTTGGATCATGGTAAACTCGTCGCACCATAACTCATTATAGCCAAAGGTCGTCGAAGTTACTCTTCCCATTTGTAAGAAGGGAAGACGGATGCCCGGCTCGAGGGCACTGGCATTGAGGGCAGCACGCAACGAATCCTTAGGAAGCACCGGCTGGTAAGCAAGAGGTACCCCTTGATCGAAACCCATGTGACGAAAGCAAGACGGTCAATATTGTAAGCAGCTATCTGGAAAGACCCCACGAAGAAAGACGGCATATAACCGGGCAAGCAGCTTTGAATAAACAGTTTTTCACCAACGCTCAAATCGCCATCAGAAGACAAAGACATGAGCGGAGCAGAAGCAAAAGTGTCAATTTGAGCCACTGATTTATGGACCGGCTCCCATGGACGGAAATTGATTTCGTGCAACTTGTCAAGAAAACTAACCAAGCTCACGCCAACTCTTGGACGCCTGTTCACCCATCGAAGAATTCGGGAGCCACCCCAACTCACGGGAAGCGAAGGCAACGGTTTCGGAGCATATTTCTCAAAGTGCTCCCATAGCCAGACTTGCAGAAAAGCAACGTGCACATATGAATCCACTTTCATGAAACCATTCGAAACTCGCATGTTCGCAACTAGGTGATCCAGATGCACATACAGGGAACCAAGGAACAGCTTGCCAATGGGAAGAACTTCACCCTTTGCCAACTTCACAGCAATCGCTAACAACTCTGGTCTTATTCCTTTCTTGCCAGAGCCGTCATCAAAAATGTCTCTAGACAACCAGAGAGCCAAAAACGCTGCGACATGAAGATCACTGCTTTTCTGTTCAGGCTCCAACTCGTCCGGAAACCATTGAGATATCCACCAACCGTAAGGGCACCTCTCATCCTCTTTCCGGGCAGAGTCCTTCGACTTCGCAATGGAGTCTTTCCGAGCGAAATTCCCCAACTTAGCGGCAAGGTCATCCCGCATCTTCACCTCACTTTCGAGATAATTGGATTTTAAGATTTCCGATTCTAGGAAGATTCAAGAAGAGAGCCACACTCTCCAAGGAGAAAGTTATCTCCCCCATCTACATATGATTGTATGGGTGACCGAGCACCATCTGGAGAGGAAAGCAACCAAGCCCGGGATGTCCTTCCTAACTGGAGATTTACTGAAGTCTTGACATCATCAATGACCTGAGCTCGAGTCAAGTTGGTATTTATACGCTCCTCGCTCACCATGAACTCAACCCATCTGTCAAAAGAACGCAATGGACTTTGACACATCCTGAAGTCAATGTTGGAAGAGGAATATACCCCTTTATGAAGACAACCGAATGGTGCTCTGCGCGGATCGAACGTGTCCTCTGTCATCCTCACCACCGGTTAGCAAAATTGGCACGAAACCCGGGTGATTCTTCCGAGCGTGGGCGAGGATCTAGTGAAGAATTCATCATCTATGTTCGGCTTGGAATTATGAGCATCCTTCGACGAAGTGAAATTTGGTTCAGGTAACATCTTATCGAATTCCTTCATAACAATTTGGTAATAAGATATCTGCACAAAACAAACGAAGAAAGGCGAAGTTATCTCCCTGACACATAATCGTACCCAAAAAAAATAAAAAGAGAAAGGGGTAGGAAGACGTATTTTCTTCGGGTTCGAGACTATATACGCGGCATTCTATACGGGTACAAGTGTGTCTACAGTATCTTTCTTCGGGTTCAAAAATATATATGGAGCATTTTTCTATTGGTTCGAAACTGCGCGCGTGGTACTTCTCTCAAGAAGCAAAAATCATATATACAATATTTCCCGCGGGTTCGAAGTCATATGAAGCATATACGGTATTCTTCTTCGGGATTCATACGGGGTTCTCTACGGGTTCGAAATACACACGCAAGTATTTTCTTGGGGGTTCAAATATTTCTTTCAGAACCAAAAATTCATATATGCAATATTTCCCACGGGTTCAAACAATATATGCAGTATTCCCTTGGTTGCATACGTACAATATTTTCTACAAGAGGCACGCTAAGGAATCATATACAAGGATTGTGGAAGCGCCTACTCTTAAGGTTTATACCTATGTGAAAAAAAAAGAAAGAGAGAAGAGTACTCGAAGTCATACCTAGAAGCTGGTTTCTCTTTGCCGCTAGTATGAAAAGAGGAAAGAATAAAGCGCATGAGGGGGAGAAAGGGGCTTTATGTATATATATATACATATATAGGCGTGAAAGACTTTGAAGTAAGGAAGGATTCCTCTTTTCACCAAAATCACGCGTGTAAGAAACGGGCCCACAAAGGGTGCGACTTCCCAATGCCGCCCAAAGTCACGCCTGCAAACACGGCTTCTACACTTTGCGCCGGTCCCACCAGCTAGCCAACTCAGTTTCCCAACTCACGCCAACTTCCCAACGTCGCCCAAGCTGCACCGGCCCCACCAATTGCACCGACCTGCAAGCACACACGGCTTCTACACTTTGCGTCGGTCCCACCAGCTAGCCAACTCAGTTTCCCAACTCACGCCAACTTCCCAACGTCGCCTAAGCTGCACCGGCCCACCAATTATGCCAGCCTCCCGATTTGTGCAAAACTACCGAGAGGCAAGGATTCCAAATCCTATTTATAAAAGGTCAGACAAGCCTTTTTCAATTTTCTTTACGGTTTGCTGTTAATAGTTTGTCACCATCTTATGCTTACCTCGCAACAAATCCCCTGTTCCGAGCTAAGCAGGGGACTTAATGTTGATGGTGGTTTTTAGACAAAGGACAAAATCGTAAAATCCCATGACCTAGTGTTACCCGCAACACATTAACTAAGAGCATTTAACTCAGGTGTAAATAATTAATGGGGGTATTTTTTCAAAATACCAGATTAGGGTTTTCAACACAGAACCCTAATTCCAAAACCAAGCCGCACTCTGCGCATCATGGCAACCATGCCAAACCAAGCCGCACTCTGCGCATCATGGCAGCAATGCCACACCAAGCCGCACTCTGCGCACCATGGCAGCAATGCCAAACCAAGCCGCACTCTGCGCATCATGGCAACCATGCCAAACCAAGCCGCACTCTGCGCATCATGGCAACCATGCCAAACCAAGCCGCACTCTGCGCACCATGGCAGCCATGCCAAACCAAGCCGCACTCTGCGCACCATGGAAACCATGCCAAACCAAGCGCACGACCATGCCAAACCGCACCATGGAAACCATGCCAAACCAAGCCGCACTCTGCGCACCATGGCAGCCATGCCAAACCAAGCCGCACTCTGCGCATCATGGCAACCATGCCAAACCAAGCCGCACTCTGCGCACCATGGCAACAATGCCAAACCAAGCCGCACTCTGCGCACCATGGCAGCAATGCCAAACCAAGCCGCTCTCTGCGCACCATGGCAGCAATGCCAAACCAAGCCGCACTCTGCGCACCATGGCAGCAATGCCAAACCAAGCCGCATACTGCACACCATGGCAACAATGCCAAATCTCCAAGCCGCTATGCCTTTGGCACACGCCAAATATAGCGCCCTGGGCTTGCAAGACTTGCAACTAGGTCAACATGGCCGCACATGCCATTGGCACATGCCAATACGTGCCGCAAGCCATATTCCAAGTCGCTATGCCATTGGCACACGCCAAATATAGCGCCCTAGGCTTGCAAGACTTGCAACTAGGTCAACATGGCCGCACATGCCATTGGCACATGCCAATACGTGCCGCAAGCCATATTCCAAGTCGCCATGCCATTGGCACACGCCAAATATAGCGCCCAGGCTTGCAAGACTTGTAACTAGGTCAACATGGCCGCACATGCCATTGGCACATGCCAATACGTGCCGCAAGCCATATTCCAAGTCGTTATGCCATTGGCACATGCCAAATATAGCGCCCTAAGCTTGCAAGACTTGCAACTAGGTCAACATGGCCGCACATGCCAATACGTGCCGCAAGCCATATTCCAAGTCGCTATGCCATTGGCACACGCCAAATATAGCGCCCTAGGCTTGCAAGACTTGCAACTAGGTCAACATGGCCGCACATGCCATTGGCACATGCCAATACGTGCCGCAAGCCATATTCCAAGTCGCTATGCCATTGGCACGCGCCAAATGTAGCGCCATAGGCTTGCAAGACTTGCAACTAGGTCAACATGGCCGCACATGCCATTGGAACATGCCAATACGTGCCGCAAGCCATATTCCAAGTCGCTATGCCATTGGCACACGCCAAATGTAGCGCCCTAGGCTTGCAAGACTTGCAACTAGGTCAACATGGCCGCACATGCCATTGGCACATGCCAATACGTGCCGCAAGCCATATTCCAAGTCGCTATGCCATTGGCACACGCCAAATATAGCGCCCTAGGCTTGCAAGACTTGCAACTAGGTCAACATGGCCGCACATGCCATTGGCACATGCCAACACGTGCCGCAAGACATATTCCAAGCCGCTATGCCATTGGCACACGCCAAATATAGCGCCCTAGGCTTGCAAGACTTGCAACTAGGTCAACATGGCCGTACGTGCCATTGGCACATGCCAAACACACACGCTGGTAGCCTAACTTGCAAACCGTGCAACCTACCACCAAGGCATTCCGCACATGCCATTGGCACATGCCAAACACACACGCTGGTAGCCTAACTTGCAAACCATGCAACCTACCACCAAGGCATTCCGCACATGCCATTGGCACATGCCACACGCGCCAAGATAGCAAAGCACCACTTGCACTCAAGGCGCAACCAACGAGATATCAACACAAAACGGGGATGCTTCTTTAGGGTTTTGGTTTGGCGGTCACAAAGATGCGGCGTACACTACGCTCACATTAAGAAAGCGTGAATAGGAATAAAGCGGTCAAATAAAAGAGGAAATAATGGTGAAAAACGTTTTCACCCATTAAACCATGCGGTTACCACCTCCTCCCATTATTTCACCCTTTACTCTCTTCCTTCATGAGGTCAGGGTACGTTTCAAATCTCGACTTGTATAAATAGGTCTTACCTATTTCCACCAGACAACAAGTCTCGGTCAGGAGAAATATACTACACTTACATTCTCAGAAAGGCAACTTTGCAAGCTCCCCAAAAAGCTTTCATCTCTTGCAAGCTTCCTAAGCTTTCACTTTCTGATACAAGTCGAGATACTACTCTCCTCAACACCTTTCTTTGCTTCCTCCCCAAATCAACCCTTCTCCTCCACTTTGTGACCGAAGCAAGTCCGGGAACGGCCATTTCTTGGTTTAGGCCGGACTTGTGCGTATTGATCTCTCAAATCTATAAAGTGCTCACGTGCAAGCACATTTGTTTAGGGTTTGAACCAGTTTCTCACTCATCTACCGATTTACGAAATCGGAAGAAACGATTTTTACCCATAAACAACGGATTCTTCTTCCTTCTTCCCCGATTTTCTCCACCAATTGGATTATTCTCGCACTTGACGCTGCCTATTTTCTTGATTTCCGTCATTTTGGCCATTTCAGAATTTAGGGTGTGGAATATAACGATCTTCTACCACTTCTCTTCTCTCGCAACATCCTTCACCGAGATTTGGCTCTCTTTCTAAATTTTCTTCATTAACATTTTCTACAGGTAATGTTCTCCTCATATCTTCTCTAACCGATCCTGATCTTGACCTGGTATTACTTCTCGACCTTCTATTCTGCAACCTTATATTTTTCCATTCTTAACTCATGGTTTTGCCTTGTTAAATTTGCACGTTCTTCCGCTTCTAATCGCCTTTCTTCATGTATTATTTGTCTCAATGCTTCTAATGCTGCGACTTCTTCATGTCTATGAATTGTTTCCCCCATCTCTTCTCGATTTCTCTCCTCTTGTCCATTATTTATCAATTGTTGCACTTCTTATCTTTCTTCCATAGAATCTGATCTCCATGTATGCACACTCACCCTATCATAATCTATTACTCTATTCGGTCTTTGGTTGAATTGGTGGTTGAAATTGACCTTCTTCTCTATCTCTTGCGTTTATTCTTGATGGTTCACCTACTTCATTTCTCCTTTCTCAGCCTAATCTCCGCTTCTTCTAACAATTGTTGGTTGTTCTGATGCATTCCTTCTTCTAGCCATTTCTCAATTTTAGTAAATTGTTGAAAATTATACAAAATTTCTTTCTTGTTACTCCTGATTCTTTCAATTCACAAGGTTGATCTCTATTCAATTCCCTGTTTCTAGCGCCATTATGTAGTTGCAGGAAATCCTACACTACACCCCTCACTAGAATAAACACAATTAAGTCATTTTAAGATGAATGATTATGATTCTTATTGATTGAATACTTGAATCTTTACAATATGAAATAGAAATGAGTTATAGAATTACAATCACTCTAAAACTTTCTCTCTCCTAACGACTTGCTTCACAATTCAACCAGAACCCCCCCACACACAACAGACTTACTCAACCCTTTATATAGGGTAGTACATAAGTGGATGACAGCTAAGCTGTCCTTTATTTTCGGGAATGTCTTGCGAAATATCGCAAGTGTACATGTATCAATTCTCGCGACACTCCTAAATTTATTTGAGTCTTCACATTTTTCTCATGTTCTGGCTGTCGTCATTCATTGCGTCATTTATTTTACTTCCCTGCGACTCCCTCGCAATGTCGTCATTTATTAATCTCGCGAAGTATTGATGTCGCGATATTCTGATCCTACAGCTTGAGAAGGGGAGTTAATGGGGCACTTGCAATATATTCTCTTAGTATAGAAGGACATCTGCCATCCAGCCATATGTTTACCACACCTGTTATAAAAGCTAGTATTTCGTACCCAACTGCTGCAGCCGAACCACTTAAGGAATCGAGTAGATGTTGCGCCCTAAGGCCATCTCTGCCACACGAGGTGCCCTTAGGGAAACTTTTGATTGCAACAAGATTTGTGACTCACAGATAAGGCAGGTGCAGTAATATCTTCTGCTAGAATGGAAGGTGGTGGAGCCTTGGGATGTTTCAGTTGGAGCTCATACAATGTATCCGGAGTAGGAGGGGCTAGTCCATCTGAAGAGAGAATGCGAATGGCAGCAGTATAGTGGCCATAAGATAGTTTCTTCCTGCAAGCTTCCACGTTAGAATTCGTCTTCTTCTTCTTTTTTCCGCTGGGTTGTCGATGTTTGTCAGCTTGGCTGGATGAAGTGAGTAATTTCTGTGCGAGAGCACTACACCCATTGGGTTCTCTCCACTGAGCCAAAGACCGGTTGATGGCGGCAATCTGAAGTTTCTTTCTGTTGCCCGAACGTGCTTCATTCGAACTCTGTGGCATGTAGCAGTTCAAAGTGCAAATAGGCAGTAACAACAATTGTAACCATGCAGCCACATTGTTAGGGTTTGCAAGTCCCTTGTACAATGCCGCTTTTAAAGTTCGAGAAAAGTTGAGTCTACATGATGGAGGTATACTTACAGTGGTAAGTATACGTTTCTGGAAAATACTGTTAAGTAATTCCACCGTAAGACCACTTTCTTGAGCCGTGTGTGAATCACAAGGTACAGGGTTATCAAGTCCTTGAGGCTTCTCCACTCCATGGATTAGAAAGTCAATTCTTCCCTCATTGTATGGACCAGGAATTATGTCTCCAAGTTGATGGTTGCAGAAATATTTCTTCCAAGCATGAGTATGCAGGCATCTAATGCAGAGCCATATCTGCATGGCATGTAGGCTCTTCTCCCAAGCAATGAAGCAATTATTGTTGTTACGGATTCTGTCTCTGCACTTCTCCTTGTCAATTTCAGTAGGAAAGTGCTTATCATGAAGATGTTTATAAATTACACTTTTGGCATACCCCCTGCCTGCAACACCTCCAACACATCCATCATAGTTCTTGAATGGACAAGGTATTTTGTCACTTTGAGTTGAAGTCGATGGGTGTTGAGAGTATGTAAGATCTGAATCCGGTGATGTGTGTTGCGAATCTGATAGAGAGTGGCCATTGTGGTAAGGCAAGGGAGATATGGTAGGAGAATCAGAGATTGGTGATGCGTTGTGGTATGATGTTGAAGACGAAGCTTTCCTGGATCGTGTTGTACGCATAGTTGATAAAGAAAACTGTCGTAACTACCCTAAAACAAGAGAAAATCTAAAACATGCCAGAGCATGATATTCTAGGTGTTAACAAGACGATTTGAAGGACGAAGAAAAGATGGGATTCCGTGAAGAAACCCTGAGAAAACCAAGCACGAATCTTTAGACTTTCAATCTCCTGAAAATCGCCTTGAGCCTCTCTCTCTCTTCAATCGCCTGAAAAGATGCGTTATTATTATTATTATTATTATTATTATTATTATTAAAAGATGCCCCGAAGGCTTTTATTAAAATTAAAATATTCTTTTTACACAGATCTGGTTGGGAGTCTAACAACAATTTGTGCTTCCACGCCTTTTTGAATAATAATGCCTAGCCTAGAAAAAAGAAAACTACCTAAAGAAGAGTTAACATCGTGACTAGACATACAATTCTTCAATCTCTTCAAAATAACAACTACGTCATCTCCCAACTCCCCTAATGTTGAGAAAACTAGAACCCCAAAACCATACCCACTGGACGAGCATATATCAACATATTTGTTCCTCTTACGAGTAATAGCCGCCGAAATAACGTGGCCGGGTGTGAAACTGCGGTTTCCTCCCTTAGAAAGGGTGAAACACCGGTTACATCAAAACACATGTCCTTGCCATTCTCCCAATTATAAACAAGAATATCAGTTTGTTTGAGAGGAGAGTTTGTATCAGATGAAAAACCCAATGCTACCTCCTTTCTAGCAGCAACACCTGCTTTGTAGCATAAATCTACAAATAAATTTCTTACCATATCGTGTCGAAATTTCTGACCAACCTCACTTGCGCAGTGGATTGTATGATCTCCAAACCAATCCATGATTCTATGACAACATGAACAAGAACTAACTCCTTCAAAAATAAGTATTCCTAGTCTGTATTGTAATACTGACCTGAATTGACGTGGCCCAACAGCTTGATTAAGTCCAGGAATATGAATAACTTTAAGATAGTCTTGAGCATGCGCTTGCATGTTGCACTGCCATAGAATAGAGTCACGTTCTGACAAGTTGAAAGTGTCGGATATGGTCCTCTTAACAGCATCAAAGAAGCGAACTGCCAGAAAATACATAGGCTGTGGGGCAGTGTCCTTGATATTGAAAGTAGAGGAACTTAAACCACATACTTCCATGTAGTTGTCCAAAGCAATATGGAAATGTGGACTGAAGTCGAAGGTGCTTCGCAAGATGGTATCCTGGAGATACTTAGTCTGGAAAATTGAAGCTAAGTAGCAATATGGAACAGTATCGACCATGGTATAAAATCCAAGGCCACCATCTCTGATAGGGAGAGTAGCAATGCACTGTTGTATAGGTCCAAAACCAGGTCCGTCCCCTGTAACCAGGTACCTTAAAAATTGCAGTAAGAATTGATCGAAACGTACCCGAGCAGCCTGCAGAAACTGAGGTTTGGTGGTGCGCATAGCGAAATAAAGCTTGGATACGCCAGCACAGTTGCGCAGTAATAAGAGTTCAATTTGGGGATCTTGAAGTTTTTTGATACATTCCATAAGATGAATGGTTTTATCCACCCTAGCCATGACAGTGTCGCTGCAATATTGAGCATCTAAACTGACAGGTCCACCAAGTACTCTAACACCTTTATCTGGCTTGCTAATATCAACCGGAAAACATCAACATCATTGTGTCTGGGATTTGAAGTTGGCCAGAAAACTTCAGTTTTCTTAAGGTTCAAACACAGTCCTCTCTTTGCACCTTCAACTTGAATAATCTTCAAGGCTTTTGAGACTTCCAAGAAGTCTCCAATTATCGTACCATCGTCTAGGTACCAACCATGAAGGTCAATCATGCATTGTGAAGCGATTTTAAGTACAAGTGGATGTAATACCAAAGAAAAAATTAACGGGCCAAGTGGGTCTCCCTGCTGAACTCCTTGTGCAGATGACAAGGTGAATTCATTATAGTAAAGCTTGGCCGGCTTAGCATAGCGAAACTCCACCCATTTTGAGATGCTTGGGCATTTTGCTCTTACTTCCTTAATCATGGAAGTTTTGTCCACAATATTGAACGCATTGGTGAAGTCAATAAGTAACATAGAAAGATTATCTTGTTTACCTTTAAGCTCCAACAATCTATTGGTGGAATGTAAGATACCCTTTGCTCCACATGGAACTCCAACACCAAATTGGTGATTGCATAAGTATGTTGTCATGTCCTTAATCACATAAGAGGCGACAAGTTTTGAACACCACCTCCTCCAAATTGTCCCCACTGTAATTAGCCTGATCCCTCCGCCAGGCTTGTTCAAAGGTATTAAAGGAGCGCTGGCGATGTATTCACCTAACTCAGGTGGGCACTGACCTTCAAACCATAAATTCACAACCCCTGTGACAGACTTGAGAAGGTCCTCGGCAACAGCTGCAGCAGCCCCACTTGTTGCATCCAATAAATGTTGAGCTCTGAGGCCGTCTCTTCCACATGAGGTGCCTCTTGTAAAACTCTTCAAAGCTTTCACTACGGCCTGAACATCCACAGAAACTGCAGCAGCACCTATGTCAGCTGAAGGAATGGTGGGAGGTGATGCTTGAGGATGCTTTAGTTGCAGTTCATGGAGTGTGTCTGCATTACATGGATCTACACCATTAGAAGAGAGGATACGTATTGCTTCAGTATAGTGTCCATTGTTTAACTTCTTTTTACACGCCTGCACATTAGTCTTATTAAGTTTATTCTTATAGAGTTGTTGCGTCTGCTGATTCTGCTTTACGAACTCCATTATTCTGTGAGCAATAGTGCAACAACCATTTGGTTGTCCCCATTCAATCAAAGCTTGATTAATTGCAGCAATTTGAAGTTTCTTCCTTGTACCGGACCTCTCTTCAGAAGTGTTTTTTGGGATGTAGAGGCTGAGGGTACAGATTGGTAACATCAAAAGTTAAATCCAAGCAGATAAATCTGTGGGCTTAGCCAATATCTTGTCAAGTGCAGTTTTTAAGGCTCTTGAAAAGTTCAGCCTACATGGTGGTGGAATGCTGGCTATTGTGGTAATTTGTTTCTGATACATCATATCAAGCAACTCTAGAGAAATCCCTAAGGATTCAACAAGATGCTCAACAACATCAATCATAGGAGGACTATCAGCTTCTACAGGTCTATCAATACCAAAAATTAAAAAGTCCGCATACCTTCCATTGAAGGGACCAACCAAAATATCACCATTGTGAGGGCGACAAGGCCTTTTCCATGACTGCACTTTCATACAGTCAACACACAACCACATCTGCAGTTGGTTAAGAACTTTCTCCCAAGCCGCGTAGACTACTGCATTGGTACTTATCCTATCTTTACAAACTGCTTTACTCCGCCGTGATGGCCAGTGACGATCATGTATGTGTTTAAGAATTGAAGTCTTGACATACCCCTTTACATGAACACCATCCTGACATTCTTCAAAATTTTTGAAGGGACAATAAACCATGGTATCATTAGATTCTGCATTATGTATGAAAGGTTGCACAAATTGATCAGATTCCTCGACACTAGGGAATTGTTCTTGAGATGATGATGTCGAAGGATGAGGAGACGAAGAAGGAGGCCCTAGATGACATAAACCTGAAATAACAGATGGTAATAGTCTGCACTGCTACTTCACAGGCCACAAACTCCCTACTATTGCTTCAAAACTGCTTCTGTACAGACTACTAAATTCCCTACTATTGCTTCACAACCCACAAATTCCAAAGGAAACCCAAAATTCTAATTGGACAAATAAAACTGCTTGACTATTGTTTCCTCAAGGAAATAAAATTGAGAAATTGGATTAACAAGGAACAAAATACTGTACAATCTTCTCTGTTGAATCAACCACACTTAGAAGAAAGGAAAACTAAACACTGAAGAAATACAGAAAATACTTTTTCTTTCTGACGAATAAAAGGTGAAAAATTAAAGACACTACACACAAATTCTTACCTTGTCTTCAATCTTCAAAACCCCTTCTGCAATTTTGGAAAACCTTCAACACAAAAAATCCCAATAAAACCAACACAAGAATCACAGCAACCCACTAAATCAATTTCAACTTCTTCTTCTCAGAGATGGAGATTGAAAATAACCCAAAAACCAGTTCTCCAATCGCCAAAAATAACACCAGCTATAAACGAATTCCTGGAACTGATTTCAACTTCTGTTTCTCAAAGAAAAAGATTGAAGATTGAAGAAAAACAAAACCAAAAGACCCAACCCAAAACTTCAATCGACAAAACCCACTGCCACAAATCCACAAAATTGTGACCAATTGCTGAAAAAAAGAATACAGAGCAACCCCTAATTGAAACCAAAATTGATATAGAGAAAGAATACAAAACCTTAATTGAAACTCCTCTAACCGATTGCGAAAAACAAAATTTCAAAACCCTTAATCGAAAACAACAAAGAATAAGCAGACCCCTAACCTCAGTCGAAGAAATCCCCTCCAAGTAAAATTGCTTTAATTGGATCAACAAAACCCGAATCTGCAAAATCCTGTTTCTTCAATTCTTCAAGTAGAGAAACAAAACTTCGATCGTGAGCAAGAGAGATGTACAGAGTCTCAAAAAAATTTATTATTATTATTTTTTTAATACTATTAATTATTATTATTACTTAAATATTATTACATGAAACTAGTTGGAAGCCTAACAAGCTAAGCTCCAACGACATACTACTACATTAATTGAACAGGTTGCTGTGCTAACCTACCAGCGAGCCTCATGGGTAACCTAGCCAAGGGAGCCGAAACGGCGGGAGGGGGGCTGAGATTGTGTCACAAGGGGGGCAAACTAACACTACCTTCCATGTTAATTCCTGCAAAATTACGCCATTGGGGACTCGAACCTGGGACCTCCTGGAACGCATTAAACTTTGGGGAACGGGGATGACCAGCTGAGCTAGGGGCCCGTTCTTCTTATTATTATTATTATTATAAAGAAAAATCAATATTACAAGGAATGGTCGGCAGCCTAGCAACAAGCTGGGCGCCAACACTTTTTTGAATAACAATTCCTAGCCTATGAAAAAGAGAATTTCCCATCTTGAAATTGGCATCATGTCTAGCCATGCAATTCTTCAGTCTTTTGAGAAAGGAAATTGTATTATTATTATTATTATTATTATTATTAAGGATGCCACTGAGGCTATTATTATATAAAACAAAAAGATTACACGTCTGTGTCCATGACAACATCGGTGGTAGGCAACCGAGCAACAAGCTGGGTGCCAACACCCTTTTGGATAGCAATGCCTAGCCTATGAAAAAGAGAACCGCCTATCTTAGAGTTGGGGTCATGACTAATGAGGCAGTTCTTCAATCTTCTTATAAAAGCAATAGCGTCTTCCCCTAGCTCCCCCAAGGTGGTAAAGGCCAATACACCAAAACCGTATCCGTGTGTATTGCATTTGTCGAGGTATTTGTGGCATTTACACGTGATAGCTGCTGAAATAGCGTGTCCTGGAGTGAAGTTGCGCGTCATGGAAGTTGTAAAAGGTGAAACACCGGTCACATCCAAACAAACAGCTTTCCCATTCTACCAATTGTGGACAAGAAGATCTGTCTGCTTCAAATCTTTGTTGGAGTTGGAAGACAAACCCAAAGAAGCTTCTTTCTGTGCTGGGACACCAGCTTTATAGCACATATCGGCAAAGACATCTTTAACAAAATCATGGCGAAATTTACTCCCCACATCCTTTGCACAGTGTAGAGCATGGTCGCCAAAAATGTCCATGGTCTATTGCAGCTTGAGCATAGGGTGCCGCTGTCGAATAAAGGTATGCCAAGACGGTACTGCAAGACAGCTCGAAAGTGTCTAGGTCCCACAGACTGGTTTAGCCCACTGATTGGAATGGCTTTGAGAAAATCCATTGCATGCGGCATTCTATTGCTTTGCCAAAGAAATAAGTCCCGAGCAGAAAGTGAGTATGTTGTTGGTATCTTTTCCTTGATGACATCAAAGTATGTAACCGCCAATGACTTTATATAATGAGGGGCGGCGTCGTTGATGTTGAAGTTGGAAGGAGATACTCCACACGCCTGCGTATAAGACTCTAATGCATATCGATAGTTGTCATACGAGTCTAAAGCCGAAGGGAGTGACAAAATAGTGCTCTGAAGGGACTCGGTTTGAGCACAAGAAGCAAGATAACAATACTTTCCGGTGTCAGTCATTGTGAGGATACCTAGCCCGCCGTCTTTGATCGGAAGAGATGCAAAGCGTTGTTGGCACATGCCAAATCCCAGCAACTTAGAGACCGTGATTGCGCCGACTGTGGATCTTCCAATTTAACATTCCATTACGCAAGTAAACTATCGGTTGCAAGTCAAGGCTGTCGAACTCCGCCATAAATATTATTATTATTATTATTTTTTTTTTTTTTTTTATTTTATAAAAAGGAGCACGAGTGAAAATAAAATGAGTTTACATCACATCATTGTACATCAATGGGTGGGAGTGGAGTAGTGGTCCGCAAGGTGAAATACAATCTTAAGAAAAACAAGAGACTCCAAGGGTAGTGAAGGCCAAGACACCGGTGAGATGTGCATAAGTCCAAATATTTGTTGCAACGTAATTGATAGCATGTTCGCTCGGCGTGGATCTTCCAATTTTCGTATGCATTCCATTCAAGGATGACACGCCTACTTCAGTTTTTAGCAATGTCCTCGTTCATGCACTAAGTTGCTAAACCGCCTGGAACCGATAGATTGGTTTAACCACAGGATGGGGATAGCCTTGCAAGTCAAGGCTACTCGCCAAAATTGCGTCTCTTGTGGACAAGGTGAGGAAGAAACCTCTCTCTTCACCGAAGCGAGTTTCGAATGACGTCAGCTAGAGCTTGGGGTAGAAAGATCGTTTAGTGTTTCACGCCATAAATATTATTATTATTATTATTATATTATTGGATAAGGATTATTACATGAAACTAGTTGGAAGCCTAACAAAGCATTAAGCTCCCAACGTGCATAACCACATACTACTACATTAATTGAACGGAAGATTTGGTCTTCCTTATGGTTGTTGTGCTATCCTGGACACCTCCATTATTATTATTATTATATTATTGGATAAGGATTATTACATGAAACTAGTTGGAGCCTCATGGGTAACCTAGCATGGGTAACCTAGCCGGGAGCCGAAACGGCGGGCGGGGGGCTGAGATTGTGTCACAAGGGGGCAAGCTAACACTACCTTCCATGTTAATTCCTACAATATTACGCCATTGGGGACTCGAACGGGATGAGCGCATTAAACTTTTGGGGAACGGGGATGACCAGCTGAGCTAGGGCCCGTTCTTCTTCTTCTTCTTCTTCTTATTATTATTATTATTATTATTATTATTGATGAAAATAGCATAAGTATGATTACACTGGGTTTGATGGCAACCTAGCCACCAATTGGGCCCCAACACCCTTTTGAATAGCCATTCCTAGTCTATGAAATAAGAAACATCCAGAATCACCATTTGCGTCATTGTTAGCAATGCAGTTCTTTAGGCGCTTCACAAATGCCACCGTGTCCTCGCCAAGTTCTCCTAAGGTAGTAAATGCAAGAACTCCAAAACCATAACCGTTAGTTGTACAGGTGTCTAAGTACTTGTTTCGCTTGCGGATAAAAGCTCTAGCGATTGCCTGGCCTGGAACGAAGTGCTGGATATCACCCGTGAATGGAGAGACTCCGGTGACATCTAGGCAAGTGTCCTTTCCGTTCTCCCAATTATAAACCAATAAATCAGCCGGCAGCAAAGTGTTGTTACCATCTGACCGAAGACCAAGCGACACCTCTTTCCTAGCTGGAACACTGGCTCAAAAACAAATGTCTACGTAAACATCCCGTACCAGGTCATGTCTAAATTTTAGGCCGACTTCACTGGCACAATGTAGAGCATGGTCTCCAAAAACATCCATATCCCTATTACAACTAGTACACCGACTATGTTCGGGGAAGAGAGGAATGCCAAGACGATAGCAAAGTACGCTTCGAAACTGCCTAGGGCCGAGGGTTTCGTTCAGGCCGTCTATAGGAATGGCAAGGAGATAGGAAAGTCTATGAAATAAAACGAAACTATTATTATTATTATTATTTTTTTATTTATTATAAAACGATCACCTCAGAGGGCCTTTATTAGGAAAAAAGATGGAAGGTCTATTACATGGAGTTTGTTGGTGTCCTAGCAACAAGCTGGGCACCAACGCCTTTCTGAATTGTCATTCCTATTCTATTAAATTAAAATCTTCCGGAATCACTAGTAGCATCATTGTTAGCCAGACAGTTCTTGAGCCTCTTCAAGAAAGCTACGGTGTCATCGCCTAATTCGCCTAAGGTGGTGAATGCCAAGACTCCAATACAATATCCATTACGCTCACATGTTTGTAAGTACTTGTTGCGTTTGCGGAGAACGGCTTTGGAAATGGCCAGTCCAGGGGCAAAATAACGAACATCGCTTGTGAACGGTGAGACGCCAGTAACATCGAAGCATGTGTCTTTACCATTCTCCCAGTTGTAAACTAGCAGGTCTGCCGGCAGTAGCGTTGTATTCCCATCAGAAACTAAACCAAGTGGTGCCTCCTTTCGAGCCTGAACAGCAGCACGGAAACAGATATCGACAAAGACATCACGGGCTAAATCATGTCTGAACTTGATCCCTACATCGCTGGCGCAGTGGAGGGCGTGGTCGCCATATATGTCCATTTCCCTGTTGCAGCTAGTGCAACGAGTACCATCCGTAAAAATTGGGATACCGAGACGGTAGCATAGAACGCTTCTAAATTGTCTTGGATAGATGGTTTGGTGGAGGCCACCGATGGGTATGGCAAGTAGGTAGTCCTGGGCATGTTTGATGATGTTGCTTTGCCATAGAACATGATCTCGCGCCGACAGCTGGAACAAGTTTGGTATTTGTTTCTTCACGGCTGCAAAGTAGGTTACCGCCAGGGAATGCATTGAGTGCATGGGAGGAGTGGCAGTGACCTCAAGACTGAGTGAAGAAGGTGCGATACCACAGGCCTGAGTGTATGTCCGTAGAGCATCTTGGGAGGGAAGGCTCGGTCTGTCAAGTGCAATGTTCTGCAAGATAATACCTTGTACTGCCTGAGTTTGAAACTGAGAAGCCAGATAACAATAATTGGCTGTGTCAGTCATGGTATAGATCCCTAGACCGCCGTCCTTAAGAGGGAGAGTAGCTAACCGGTATTGTAGGGGACCAAAGCCGGATCCATCTGCCGTTATTAACTGCCTCAGGTATCTATACAAGTGCTCATCAAAGTGTAGTTTGGCTTCCTCCAACGCAGGTGGACAAGTTGTGCGCATCGTGAAATACAATTTGGAAACACCCGTACAGTTGCGCAATAATAATAACTCACACTGGGGATCTTTCAATTTCTGAACAAAAGTCATGAGTTGTAGTGTCTTGTCCACTCTACACTTTACCATTTCTTTGCAGAACCGTAGGTCCAAGATCACAGGGCCTCCTAGCATTTTAACACAGGAGGAGGGTCTGCCAATGTCGTTCGGGAAGACCAGCGGATCGAGGCTCCTGGGATATGTTGTCGGCCAAAATATTTCGGTTTTGCTGATGTTTAGATGCAGCCCTCTATGAGCACCTTCAGCTTGTATAATATGTAGTGCTTTTGAAACTTCCAAGGTGTTCCCAATGATGGTACCATCGTCTAAGTACCAGGCTTGCAGGTCTAAGTGGCATTGAGAGGCGATATTCTTCACAACGGGATGAAGAGTAAGTGCAAAAAGTAATGGTCCGAGAGGATCACCTTGCTGTACACCTTGTACCGAAGATAAAATGATATCATTATAATATAGCCTGGCCGGTTGTGTGTAGCAAAACTCTACCCAATGTGAAATTGTCGGGCATTGTTCTATGACTTCTCTGATTAAGGTGGAAAACAAAAAGGTAGTAACTTGACTGGACCTTGTACCCAAAACAACCACTACACAGAAAAGAAAAAAGAAAAAAAAGACCCACTGCTTCTGCAAACTACTACTGCTGCACAGCATCACAAATTACAAAAATCCCATGCTACTACAACAAAGCCCTCAAATTAGTGTTTCTAAAGGAAACCCAAAACTCAAATTGCTCAAGAAAGACTTGTTTGAAACTTCTAAAGTGAGAAACTGGAATTACTAATCCACTAATTCAGTTAAACCAACACCAAACCTTGAATTCAAAATCCGTAATACTAATCACTAAACTGGAATTACTAATCCACTAATCCCATACAACTAGTTCTGTAATACTAATCACTCCAAGAAGAAAACAAAACTCAAAGCCTTGATTCGAATTACATTCAACACCTCCAAAGAAATCCTTCACAACAAATACAAACACAAATTGGAGAAATCACTTACTGAATTGGTGGTGCGACTCCTCAAAAGCACACAACCCAAAAAACTAGGTGGTGGTTAGACTCCTCAAAAACTCAAAACAGCGCTCACAAACACTCTACCCCCTGAAGCTCTTGCTTCAATCAATGAAAACCCTTATTTAAACTGAGAAATTCAAGGCTTCAACCCCTGATTGAATCAACAGAGAAGAGTAATAGAACACCAAATTGAAGCTTCAAAACACCAATTGAATCTGCAAAGAAGAAGATTTACAAAACTTGAATCTTCAAACTCTGAAACCCCTAATAGAATCTGCAGGGAAGACTTCTCTCAAATTCCCAAAAAATCGATCTTTGGAAAAACAAGAACTCAAATCCCTACTCTTGATTCCCTTGCAACTAAACCACAAAACCCGTCACGAATTCACCTTCAAATCCACATAACTATCAATCTGAACAGAGAAACCCCCCCTATCACAGAAACACCACTTTCAATCAAAGCAAACCCTAATCAAATCAACCCCTTGATTCAACTAACTCACACTCAACAAACTGAGAAGTTCGATTATCTAAAAACCCTAAGTGAAATAACGAAGAAAAAGTGAACACCCTTCTTTAATCACAAACACTCTACCCCCTGAAGCTCTTGCTTCAATCAATGAAAACCCTTCTTTAAACTGAGAAATTCAAGGCTTCAACCCCTGATTGAATCAATAGAGAAGAGTAATAGAACACCAAATTGAAGTTTTAAAACACCAATTGAATCTGCAAAGAAGAAGATTTACAAAACTTGAATCTTCAAACTCTGAAACCCCTAATAGAATCTGCAGGGAAGACTTCTCTCAAATTCCCAAAAATTCAATATAATTTTGAAAATATTATTATTATTATTATTATGAATAAAAAAGGCCATACCCATTCTATGAAAGAGCAACAAGCTGGGCACCAACACCCTTTTGAATGATAATGCCTATTCTATGAAAGAGGGAGCTACCTATCTTGTAGTTGGCGTCATGTCTAATAAAGAAATTTCGTAATCGGTTAAGAAATAAAATGGTGTCCTCCCCAAGTTCACATAAAGTAGTAAAGGCCAAAACCTTGAATCCATATCCGTGTGTTGTGCACTTGTCCAGATATTTGTTATTTTTGCGTGTGATTGCGGCGGTGATGGCCTGGCCTGGTGTGAAGGTACGATATCTAGCACTTGTGAAAGGAGAAACTCCAGTGACATCGAAACAGACATCCTTACCATCTTCCCAATTGTAAATAAGAATATCAGCATGCTTTAAGGCGTTGGAGTTGTTGGAGATGAAACCAAATGCAACTTCTTTCCTTGCAGTGATGCCCGCTTTATAACACATATCGGTGACACCATCTCTGACCATATCATGTCGGAATTTGAGACCCACTTCACTGGCGCAGTGTAAAGCATGGTCGCCATATATGTCCATAGGCATAGTACAAATAGAACATAAACTGTCATTATCGAAAAAGGGAATGCCTATACGATATTGGAGAACAACACTAAATTGCCTCGGACTAACTGATTGATTCAATCCATTGATGGGGATGGCCTTTAAAAAATCCATGGCGTGATCCTTCCTGTTGCACTGCCATAAAATGGCTTCACGGTTATTCAAGGAGAAGTTGGAGGGTAATTTGTCCTTTACAACACCAAAATAGATAGCCGCCAAAGACTTCATGTAATGAGGGGCAGCATCATCGATGTTGAAGTTAGAACTAGTTAACCCACAAGCTTGCGTGAAAAGCTGCAAAGCATTTTCAAACCTGTGACAAGGTTCTGAAGGAGATGGGAGATTCAGCATTTTATTTTGGAGGTGCTGAGTCGGAGCAGTTGAAGCTAAGTAGCAGTAAGTCCCAGTATCAGCCATGATATAGACCCCTAAACCGCCATCTTTGATAGGCAAGATGGCCATATGCTGCTGAACTAATCCAAAACCTGCACCATCTCCAACAACAATCCGTCGCAAGTAATTAAGTAAATGCATATCAAAGTGTGAAGTTGCCGACTGTAGAGCCAAGGGAATGGTAGTGCGAAGTGTGAAATAGAGCCTAGAGACACCCGTGCAGTTTCGCAAGAGTAATAACTCGCACTGTGGGTCATTCAACTGTTGTACCTTGTGCATAAGTTGTACCGTTTTATCCACTCTACTTAACACCATGTCACTGCAATATTGAAGATTGAAACTGACTGGACCCCCTAAAATCTTCACACCACCTGATGCCTTGCCAATATTGGTAGGAAATACACCTTCTGCAGAAGTTCTAGGGTCGAGAGAGGGCCAGAAAATTTCAGTCTTAGTAATGTTCAGGTGTAAAACCCTTTTTGGTCCTTCAACCTGAATGATCCGTAAATCCTTCACCACTTCCATGTATCACCTGCCAAGGTTCCATCATCGAGATACCAGGCATGGAAATCCAAAGAACATTAGCGAGGGGGTGCAAGGTTAGAGCAAACAAAAGAGGACCAAGAGGGTCTCCCTGCTGGACACCTTGGGCAGAAGTGAGAACAAACTCATTATAGTATAGTCTAGCAGGTGAGAATAACAAAACTCCACCCATCTTGATATACTAGGGCAGTGGGTTCGGACTTCCTTAATCATTGTGGATCTGTCAATGAGGTTGAAGGCATTTGAGAAGTCTATCAACAACATTGTGTGAGTGGTACAATCACCTTTCAGCTCTAGTAATCGGTTAGCAGCATGTAATATGCCTTCCCCCCCACACGGGATGCCTACGCCAAACTGGTGTGTACCCAAATATGAGGTTAAATGTTTGCAGGCTGAAGCAGCAAGAAGTTTGGAACATAGTCTCCTCCATATAGTTCCGACAGCGATTGGACATAATCCACCACCTGGCTTGAGTAATGGCGTTAATTGAGCACTGGCCACATACTCACCAAGAATAGGAGGACAAACTCCATCTAACCACAAGTTGACCACACCTTTAATAGATGCAACAAATCCTCGGAAACGGCCGCAGCAGCACCACTTAGGGCGTCTAGCATGTGTTGGGCTCTAAGGCCATCTCTTCCACAAGACGTGCCCTTGGAAAAACTTTCAAGGCAGATAAAACTGCGTTGACATCTACTGAAAGTGCAGGGGTAGAAATATATGTAGCAGGTATGGTTGGAGGTGGTACATGGGGATGATTCTGCTGAAGGTCGTGTAGTGTCTCTGGAATGGCAGGAGCAATGCCATTGGACGATAGAACTCGGATAGCAGCAGTGTAATGACCATAGCTGATCTTCCTCCCGCAGGCCTGTAAGTTTGAGTGCTCTTTCGTCTTCTAATTGGGTTGCTTTTGTTTGGCACTTTGTTGTGTAAATCCCAGCAATTGATGAACAATAGCAGCACAACCATTAGGTTCTCTCCATTTAATCAAAGCTTGATTAATAGCAGCAATCTGCAATTTCTTACGTGTGCTAGAACGTTCTTCACCAGTGCTCCTGGGGATATAAAGATTAAGTGTGCAAACTGGGAGTAATAACAGTTGTAACCACACACCAAGATCCTTAGGTTTTGCAAGCACATTATCTAAAGCTAATTTCAGAGCACGTGAGAAGTTCAATCTGCAAGGAGGAGGTACACTTACTACGGTAGTAATACGTTTCTGAAAGATCATGTCCAGCATATCCACGGTAAGACAAGCGGAATCATCACCAGCATCAGGAGTATTTGAAGCATGGTTGTCGATAATGCAAGATTCAGGATTAGCCTATGGCTGCAAAGTGCCATGAATGAGAAAGTCAACCTTATTACCATTAAGGGGTCCTATAATGATTTCAGCAGGATGAGATTCTGATTTGCAAGACTTTTTCCATGCATGGATATGAAGGCATTTAATGCACAACCACATCTGCATATCCAACAAAACTCTTTCCCAAGCAGCAAAACACTCTGAATTTTTTTTGAATACGTTCTCTGCAGGTTGCTTTATCATTCTCAGTTGGAAAGTGCTTATCTGTTAGATGTCGGTAGATCACGCTCTTAGCATAACCTCTTCCCCCCACGCCATCACATCATCCATCATAACCCTTAAAGGGGCAATGAACCTTATCACCTTGCGAGGCTGAAGTTGAAGGATAATGTGAAGATGATGAGGAAGGACGAGAATTTCCATTTGAAAGTAAAAAGTTTGGTGATGACAGAGGGTGTGATATGCTGGCATCATCACTCGCTGTTGAAATGGGAAATTAAGAGTTCAATTTAGGTAATCACAATTGAAAACTTAAAATACCATTCATTAACACCCTAATTGAACAATCAAGATGAACAAGACAATGTCTCAAAACTGAACACCTCAAAAACTCACAAAAGAAAACCCCAAAAACTATCTTCAAACCACTAGAACTGATATTCAATCATCCACAGAAGAAAACCCGCTTCTACAAAAACACAGACATAACCCTCACAGCAGAGAATTCAAAAATTTCTCAAAGAAACTCCTTAAACTTAATAGGAGAACAAAAACACCTAGAACCCTAATTCAACTCTTCAATACGAAAACCCCCTTACTCAAAGCACTGCTCTTCTCTTCAATGAAAAAAAAACCATGCTACTGCTTCTGCAAACACGTAATTGGGGAAAAACAATACACATAACACTAATTCAAATCTTCAATTAAAAGATTTACCTCCTGCTACAGCCAATCGTAGAACCCCGATTTCAGATTCTCCAAAATTGCAAAAAGAAAACCCCAATTCAGATACTACAAACACTCTGTGAAGAAAAAGAAAAAAAAACCCTAATCTTCAAAAATTGCTCAAGGAAGATCCCTAAAATTGGGTCTTCAAACTTAGAAAACTCGAAAGTTACAGATAAATAAAGCATAAGAAGGAAAACCAAATCACAAAATCCTAAATATGAAATACTACAACATTGACTTGGATGATGAAAATCCACAAAACCTTAAATTCGAATTCACAAAACCCTAAATTCGAATCGAAACACCACTCACAGAGAAGAAAAGATTTGACGTTGATGGTGAAGATGAAAATCTCATGAGAAAAGAGAGAGAGGAAAAAAAATCTGAGAGCAACAACGTCGAAGATTATTTTATTATTATTATTACATGTCATCAACAACAGCATTGGCAGAAGGCAACCGAGCAACAAGCTGAGTGCCTACGCCTTTTTGAATTACAATGCATAGTCTATGAAAGAGAGAACCACTTATCTTGGAGTTGGCATCATGACTAATGAGGCAGTTCCTCAATCGTTTCAGAAATGCAATTGCGTCTGCACCAAATTCGCCTAGTGTAGAGAAGGCAAGCACACCGAAGCCATATCCATGAGCAGCGCATTTGTCAAGGTATTTATGGCGTTTACGTGTGATTGCTGCTCAGATAACATGACCTGGTATGAAGTTGCGTGGCCTTGCAGTTGTGAATGGCGAAACTCCTGTGACATCCAAGCAGACATCCTTCCCATCCTCCCAGTTATACACGAGTATGTCCGCCGGCTTGTATTCTTTGTCGGAGGTAGACTATAATCCCAATGAATCCTCTTTCCTTGCGGGCACTCTTTCCTTGTAACACATATCGGCTAAGACATCTCTTGCGAGATCATACCGAAATTTAATCCCCACATCCTTAGCACAGTGTAAGGCATGATCCCCGAAGACGTCCATTGGTCTGTCACAGCTTGAGCATACAGAGTCAGGTTCAAATAACGGTATGCCAAGACAGTATTGGAGTACTGCACGAAAGTGTCTAAGGGAAACAACCTGTTTAGACAAGTGATTGGAATTGCTTTGAGGAAGTCCATTGCATGTGCAATACGGTTACTCTGCCACAGGAAGAAGTCACGTTCAGACACACGGTAAGTTGTGGGAATCTGTTCCATAATGACACCAAAGTATTTAACCGCCAGAAATTTCATGTAGTGAGGGGCGGCGTCGTTGATGTTAAAGCTTGGAAGAGATATCCCGCATGCCAGGGTGTATGTCTGCATGGCATATTGATAGCTGTGACATGGTTCTGTAGTCGCATAGCCTGGTAGAATTGTGTTATGTAAGGCCTGAGTTTGGGCGTATGATGCCAGGTAGCAGTAGTGTGCTGTATCGGCCATTGTGAGTATCCCTAGACCTCCGTTTTTTGATGGGAAGGGAGGCTATGCGTTGTTGTAGCGTTCCGAATCCTGCACCGTAACCCACAATTATTTTCCGCAAATACTCCATTAGATGCATGTCAAACACTTGTGAAGCAGATTGTAAAGTATAACTTGGAAACCCCACTGCAGCTGCGTAAAAGAAGCAGCTCACTTTGTGGGTCTTCCAGTTTCTGTACACATGCCATAAGATGTAGGGTTTTGTCGACTCTTGCCTGTATCAAATCGCTGCAAAACTGTGCATCGAGGCTAACAGGCCCTCCAAGTAGTTTAATGCCAGTTGATTGCTTGCCGATTTGTGTTGGGAATACGCCAGGAAGATCTCGTCTAGGGTCAGTTGTTGGCCTGTAGAGCTCGGTCTTAGAAATGTTTAGATGTAGTCCTCTTCTAGGGCCTTAAGTTTGTAATATCTTCAAGGCTTTTGCTATTTACAGCGTATCTCCTGCCATGGTACCATCATCAAGGTACCAGGCATGGAACTCAAGCGTGCATTGGGAAGCAATCAATTCGGCAAGTGGCTGCAGGACTAGATCAAATAATAGGGGACTCAAAGGGTCACCCTGTTGAACACCTTTCGCAGAAGAGAGTATGTTGTCGTTGTAGTAAAGTCTGGCTGGTGTTGAGTAGCAAAATTCTACCCATCTTGCAATACCGGGGCCGTAGGCTCTTACCTTCTTGATCATTGTAGACATGTTAACTAGGTTAAAGGCGTTGAAAAAATCGATCAACAACATAGTCATGTTGGGATCGCGACCCTTTAGCTCTAGTAACATGTTTGCAGCGTGCATAATACCCTCGCTTCCACAAGGTATGCCTACTCCGAGATGGTAAGTACCCAAATATTCAGTCATGTCCTTGATTACAGAAGTTGCGGCTAATTTCGAACATAACCTGCGCCATATAGTTCCTACAACGATTGGTCTCATCCCTCCGCCAGGTTTGAGCAATGGGGTGAGAGGGGCACTGGCCACGTATTCACCCAGTGTGGCAGGGCAGTTACCTGACAGCCATAAGTTAACAACGCCGGCTATGGATGCTAGTAAATCATCGGCAACGGCAGCAGCAGGTCCACTCATTGCATCCAACAGATTTTGTGATCTGAGACCCTCTCGACCGCATGAAGTCCCTTTAGGGAAACTTTTAATGGCAGAAAGGACAGAAGTTGCATCTACTGATAAGGCAGCAACTGAGATGGGCTTGCTGGGGATGGTAGGAGGAGGTGCTGGCGGGTGTTTTTGCTGTAGTTCATAAAGCGTGTCAGGTGAAGAAGGCGCAACTCCATTCGATGATAAGATGCATATAGCAGCGGAGTAATGCCCATAACTTATCTTCTTTCTACATGCCAGGATATTAGAGTCCTTCTTATTTTTCGGAGCAGACTTGCGATTGGGTTTAGGTTTAGTAAAACCTAGTAATTTCTAAGTTAGGTTATAGCACCCGTTTGGTTCATTCCAATGCATCAAGGCCTGATTAATAGCTGCCACCTGTAACTTTCTCCTAATACCTGAGCGTTCCAACGATGAGCATTTTGGAATATAGAGATTTAAAGTGCAGGCAGGGAGTAGAAGAAGTTGCATCCAAGGGTCCAAATGCCCTGGTTTAGCAATGACGTTATCCAGTGCCGTTTTCAGGGTGCATGAGAATTGTAGTCTACATTTGGAGGGGATGCAGGAAATAGTAGTGATTTGCTTATGCATAACCATATCAAGCATCTCTACCGTGAGGAAAGCAGTATCTTGAACGCCCATGTGACTGTTACTGTCAAGGTTAGTAGCCGAAGATGAAGGACCTGCATTGTATGAGGGTTTAACTACACCATGAATAAGAAATTCAGCCACATTACCATTCAGAGGACCGACAATTACGTCTGCAGGGTGGGAGGTTGATGTACATGATTTCTTCCATGCATGAATGCGCATGCATTTAATGCATAGCCACATCCGCAAGTCAGTTAAAACACTCTCCCATGCATCAAAGCAGTCAGCATTCCTTGTTCTTTCTTTGCAGATCTCTTTATCGTTGTCTGTAAGAAAATGCTTTTCAGAGACATGCTTGTATAAGGCACTTCTGGCATAACCACTTCCACGAACACCATCAAGGCAGCCATCGTAATGTCTGAAGGGGCAGTGAAACTTTTCCCCCTGTGACGATGAGATGTACGAAGCACAAGATGGGGTGGAGATGATAGTTGATGAATCTGGTGTAGGATTAACCCTAGGTATTGATGGGGCGGAAGATCGAGTCCTAGGCATGTTTTTCTAAAGGTAAGAAACTGTAACTGCTGGTAACTGTAACAGGGATCTTGAGATGTAGAGAACAATGGCTAATAAATTGCATCCCTGAAGGCAGGCGTCAATAAGAATCACGGGGGGAAAGAAAGTTATGATGTGTGAAAAGAGATCACGGCAAGCTGTGAGAAGAAGAGTCTGGTTTTCAATCACACCAGACAATATCGCCTCAAAATCGCCGGAGTTTCTCTAACCTCCCGTTATTATTATTATTATTTTAAATTATTATTATATTATTAGATAACTATTATTACATGAAACAAGTTGGAAGCCTAACAAGCTAAGCTCCAATGACATACTACTACATTAATTGAACAGGTTGATGTGCTAGCCTACCAGCGAGCCTCATGGGTAACCTAGCCAAGGGAGCCGAAGCGGATGGGGGGGGCTGAGATTGTGTCACAAGGGGGGCAAACTAACTCTACCTTCCATGTTAATTCCTGCAATATTACGCCAATTGGGGGATCGAACCTGAGACCTCCTGGAACGCATGAAACTTTGGGGAACGTGGATGACCAGCTGAGCTAGGTACCCGTTTTTTTATTATTATTATTATATTGAATAAAAAAAACATAAGTTTGATTACACCGGGTTTGATGGCAACCTAGCCACCAATTGGGCCCCAACACCCTTTTGAATAATAATGCCTAACCTATGGAATAATGAACCTCCAATTCTATGGTTAGCATCATGACTAGACATGCAAATGCTCAACCTCTTCAAAAATACAATAAAATCCTCACTCAACTCTCATAATGTAGTGAATGCCAAGACACCAACCCCGTGTCCATTTGATGAGCATGTGTCCAAATATTTGCTATTCTTGCGCGTGACAGCATCTTTAATAGCTTGGCGTGGAGTAAAAGTGCGAGTTCTAGCGCTCGTGAAAGGCGAGACACCCGCAATATCAAAACAAACATCTTTACCTCCTTCCCAATTATACACTAAAATGTCAGCGGGTTTCAAGTCATTACTGTTGTTCGATAGAAAGCCTAGTGAAACTTCTTTTCTGGCAACAACCCCTGCTTTATAACATCCTCACTCAACTCTAATAATGTAGTGAATGCCAAGACACCAACCCCGTGTCCATTTGCTGAGCATGTGTCCAAATATTATCTATTCTTGCACGTGACATCAGCTTTAATAGCTTGGCCTGGAGTAAAAGTGCGAGTTCTAGCGCTCGTGAAAGGCGAAACACCCGTAATATCAAAACAAACATCTTTACCTCATTCCCAATTATACACTAAAATGTCAGCGGGTTTCAAGTCATTACTGTCGTTCGATAGAAATCCTAGCGAAACTTCTTTTCTGGCAACAACCCCTGCTTTATAACACATGTCTGCGGTAGAGTCTCGAACCATGTCATGCCTATATTTTAGACCCACTTCCTTGGCACAATGTAAGGCGTGGTCACCGTAGATATCCATAGGTCGCTGGCATATCAAACACAAGCTGTCTTCAACAATCAATGGCATGGCAAGTCTATATTGCAAAACAGACTTGAACTGCCTAGGCCCAACAGCTTGGTGTAGACCATGAATATGAATAGCTTTCAAAAAGTCCATATCATGCTCTTTTCTGTTACACAACCAAATGAGGGATTCACGTTCGCTCAAAGTAAACCTAGAGGGTAAGGATTCCTTGACAACACCAAAGTAAATTGCCGCCAAAGACTTCATGAAATGGGGGTCGGCGTCATTGATGTTAACCTCAGAATTAGATAACCCACAAACTTGTGTAAATACCTGAAGAGCGTGTTCAAAGTTGCGGCTTAAATTAGCTGAAGGAGAGAGCTTCAAGATGGTGTGTTGCAATTGTTGGGTTTGAGCAGTAGATTCCAAATAGCAGTAGGTGCATGTATCAGCCATTGTGGATACTCCCAAGCCTCCATACTTCATGGGCAAAGTGGCTAAGCGCTGCTGGACAAGACCAAAACCTGCATCATCGCCAACTATGATATGTCTCAGGTATTGAAATAAGTGCTCAACAAAGCGGGAAGTTGCAGCATGTATAGCCAAAGGACTTGTTGTCCTGAGAGTGAAATAAAGTCTAGAGACGCCAATGCAGTTACGCAAGAGTAAAAGTTCACACTGAGGGTCTTGCAATTTCCTGATCTTTTGCACCAGCTGAATGGTTTTATCAACCCTTTTGAGAACCATGTTGCTACAAAATTACGTATCAAGGCCGACTGGACCTCATAACAGCTTTACGCCAGTTGAAGCTTTACTAATATTTGCAGGAAAGAGACCATCTTCATTGCACCTGGGATCTGGTGAGAGCCAAAAGAGTTCAGTTTTCGAAATGTTTAGATGTAAGCCCCTCTTAGGTCCTTTAGTTTGTATGATTTGCAAGGCCTTCACCACCTCTAGCGTATCACCTGCAATTGTACCATCATCAAGGTACCAGGCATTAAAGTCCAAGGTACATTGTGAAGCAATTTGAGTAACAAGGGGGTGCAATGCAAGCACAAACAATAGGGGACCAAGTGGGTCACCCTGTTGGACACCTTTAGCTGATGAAAGAACTGCAGCGTTGTAATACAATCTAGTAGGTGAAGAATAACAAAACTCGACCCATTTTGCAATGCTTGGGAAGTGATTTCTAACTTCACGAATCAAAGTAGACCTGTCTACAAGATTGAAAGCATTCGAAAAATCTATGAGCATCATGGTCTGTGTGTTGCAATCACCATTCATCTCTAATAATCTGTTAGCCGCGTGTAAAATGGCTTCACCACCACATGGAATACCAACACCAAATTGGTGAGTACCCAGATATGAAGTGACTTTCTTGCATACTGAGGTAGCAGCCAGCTTAGAACACAATCTTCTCCAGATTGTGCCAACATCGATTGGCCTAACACCACCACCTGGTTTTAGCAACGGAATCAAAGGCGCACTAGCCACATACTCGCCTATAATTGGAGGACAAGCACCAGATAACCAGAGATTAACCACACATGTAATCGAATCAAGTAGTTCATCTACAACAACTGTAGCATTACCACTCAGAGCATCAAGGAGATGCTGAGCTCTTAAGCCATCTCTCCCGCATGACGTGCCTTTAGGAAAGCTTTTTAAAGCAGACAAAACTGATTTAGCATCCATAGATAAAGGAGGTGATGAAATATCCTCAGCATGTGTATGCGGAGAAGGTCCATCTGGATGTTTCTGCTGAAGCTCAAACAGTGTGTCTGGATTTGGTGGTGCTATACCATTCGAAGAAAGGACTTTGATAGCAGCAGAGTAATGGCCATATCTAAGCTTCTTTCTGCACGCTGCTAGGTTAGTATTCCCCTTCTTCGTCTTGCTGTCTTGCTTTAGATTGCTATTATGCTTAGACAGGTCGAGAAGCTTCTCAGCCATAATGATACATGCATTCGGTTCTTTCCATTGTTGCAGAGCATGATTAATTGTAGCAGTTTGCATTTTCTTCGTCATATCAGAATGCTCTTCCATAGAACATTTAGGCACATAAAGATTTAAAGTGCATGGTGGTAGCAAGAGGAGTTGTAGCCAAGCATCTAAGTCATTGGGTTGTGAGATAACCTTGTCTAATGAGTTTTTAAAGTTTTTGAAAAACTTAAACGACATTGAGGATGAATACTCACAACGGTGGTGATTTGTTTTTGAAAGATCATATTGAGCATATCCACATTAAGACCCCTTGCATCTTCATCAACCACTGTAGAAGCAGTTGCAGTGCTTGCTGAGTTATCAGTAGGAGTAGATTGAGGTCTCATAGTATCATGTATAAGAAAATCTGCACCCCTACCATTAAATGGTCCTGCAATGACAAACCTAGGGAGATGATTTCTGCAAGGCTTCCTCCAAGCATAAGTATGCAAACATTTAATGCATAACCAAGATTGCATATCAGACAAGGTTCTCTCCCACACATCAAAACAATTCAGATTATTACGAATTCTCTCGCTACAGATTTCTTTGGCAATCGCAGTAGGAAAGTGCCTATCATTTATGTGCCGAAGGATTGCACTCCTTGCATATCCTCTACCCCCAACACCACTGATACAACCATCAAATTTTTTAAAGGGACAAGGGACCTTGTCACTCTGAGATGATGATGTAGTTGCAAACTGAGACGATGAAGGCGAGCCCAAAGGTGAATCTAAAGATGCATCATTGCTGCACTGATGAAACTCATTAGCAGTTTGATTAACACAACCTTGAGGGATGGAACACAAGCATTGTGCCTGACTAGACCTAGTAACACTTGGCATAATAATTCAGAGAAACTAACAACAGTAACAGCAATCACAACCTATAAAACTCAACAAGATTGCGCTAATATCAAATGAATTCACAAATCAAACACAATGAGAGAACCAAAAGACAATTAGGACCCAAGGAATGGGAAATTAAAAGTTCAAATTAGGTAAACAATCCCAATTGAACCATTAAAATACCATTTATTGACCCTCTTACTTTCAATTCTGCAAAACTTTATCTTGAAGATTGATTCACATAATATGAAGTAGCACCAGTAATAACAAGCCCCATCCCCTGCAACAGCTTTAATCCTAACCTTTAAAACCCTAATTATCCCAATTCACTCCTGGGGAATGAGAATTAGATTAATTAAAGCCCTCCCTTGCAATCAAACCACAAAACCCACCATTAATTCAACATCAATTTCACACAACTGCCAATCTTTTTCGAAAAACCTGAACCCTAGTTTTCACAGAAACACCTCTATCAAACAAAAACAAACCCAGGCCATATCGACTCTAAAAAACTTCCTAGATTCAAAAAACTCACTACGTTTGTGATGCGTGTCGTAACCACAACAAATTAATTAATATTTTTCCACCTAATTAACAAGTAATATAGTGTAGTCAAGTTCGTTCCCACGAGGAGCAAGAGATTCTTAGTTGTAAAAATTGTCACAAAAGGGGGGTTATAAAGCAAAGAAAATAAACAAAGCAATTCAAAGGTAAAGTTGAAATCAATAAGAGAGACAAGATCAAGGAATCCTTCTTTGTTGCAAAACAATGATTCAAGTTATGTTCTTTTCCACTTTTATTAGTCACAGATTATCACCAACCGTAGGTAAAGCAACTAGATCAGTGTTAAACCCCTAAATCCCTTGTATCACCGGATACGGAAGTTCTCGACTACCGGATTCTATTTACCAAACCACCTAGTAGTAGATCACTCAAGATGTAATTTAAATAAACGCATTAAGATTTATGAATTTATTAGGTTGATATTAGTAGTTAGACTCTTAGATCAAGGTCTACTTGCTAACGTTGTTTTCACACACAATTGCTCCTCGGAATCCCTCCGCAAGGTCTCGTGTTTGCTACTTATGTAAAGAGTCAAGAAACGATTACTTATCCCCTAACTTTCACTAGCTTTAGATCAATTAACAAATCAATTTAGTTGGCCACTCAAACAATCTATCAATCAATCATGAATGAATAAACATTCCTATTAGTAAAAACAAGCGATAATCATGTGAAGAACTTCAAGATAGAATTGAAAACAAAACTCAAATCATATATTAAGAACTAGGAATTCATCCTCAATCAATAATAAAATTAGCTACTCATGTTTTTGAAATTCACACAAATAATTAAAAGGAGAATTTTTCAAGTTCACACAAATAATTAAAAGAAGAATTTTTGAAAGGCAAGAAAAAACACAAGTGTTGTGTGTGTAAAGGTGTATAGAAAAGTAGAGAACTTCTCTATTTATAGGCTTCAATGCTCTCCAAATCTTCCAAGGAATAGAATCCTTATTCCATAATAATACCACTTTCCCAAATTTGAGCCTAATTCCAATTTCGAATTCAATTCTCCAAAGCTTCCAAGTTTTCATCTTTTTCCCAAATCTAAATATTCACACCCATGAGAGAATCTCACACAAAATTCTGCAATTTTGGTCGCCTAAAAAGTCCATGGAGTTCACCGGAATCCGGCCAGAAAAGTCGCCGCTGGTCACCTGAGTGCTGTAGATGGTAACGGAATATTTTGTTCTGGTGCCGTTATAAGTAACAGTCAATATGGTCAACCGTTAGTCAACTGGGTCAAAGAGGTGGGTATTCAGACACCGAGTTAGCATCTTACTCGGTCTTACTGGTTAAGTCGCAGAGAAGGATCGGTCATCGGCTAACTGAGTTAACTCGTTGGAGTAGAGAATCCGACAGAGTTTCTTTTGTTTTCTGGGCATTTCTCAGGCCAAATTCAGGCCTCTTTTTGGTCTTCTCCTGTTAAGAACCTAGCATACATCTAATGAATCATTCATTCTCGCAATTTATCAGCACAACAACTTCAATTAGCCACAGCTGCACCATCAACATCATCCTGGGACCACCATCAACTCATCAGCATTCAACAACAACACTTTCCCCAATTTCAGTTCAATAAATTTCCTTACCACCAACAACAGATGCATCTCATTACTGTAAATCAAATCGAACCCATTCTGCCATTTGCTTCAAAACTAAATTCAACCAAAACCCATTTTCTTTATCCTCCATTGCATCACTTCAGCTGCACTTTCTCTTCAAAACCCATCTTACCGAGCCTCAACAGCGGTAGGAGCCCATTTTCTTCCCTGGATCTTCTATAACATATCAACTCACCACCACGAGAGGCAGGAAAAATTTCATCATCATTTTCGCATCTTCCTTCAATTACTTGAGATGAACCCTAATTTCTTCATTGCTTCTCGATCCCAATCGATTCCAGCAACAGGTCTTGCTGATTCCTCTTCTTTACATTCAATAGCAAAGCATCGCCATCTCTCGAATCTTCCATCCTCCATCAAGAATTACTCCAACAAAAACCCCATTCATCCACAAATCAATCTTCATCAATTTCAGCCACGGACCCCTTTTCGATTTCCAGCAAACCCTAAGTTCCTTCCTCCAAATAATAACAGAACCACCTTCATCTCCATTGAATCTCTCAAGAACACCAACACCCTCACTTCTTCTCGATCTCTCCTTCTCAGTTTCTGCCATTAATACCTCGAACGGCTATAGCTCTTTCAGATGTAAAATGATTGAGAGAATTGTTCTCTCGATTTATTAGGTTATAGAAGTAGGGTTGGTTATTCAGCATCCGCTCACTGCTAAGGGTTAACCAATTTACAGCCCCTTAACCTCATCTGGTATGTCTTTAGTGCTTCTCCAAAAGAAAGTTGCCCCTTAACCTTGGCTCAGCTCCTTTTAGTGTCTGCCTATAAAATGATAAATTTCTCCCTTTTGCTCAAACTGGGTGATTTCTTCTTCTTTTCGTCCGTGCGACTCCATAGTGGCTATAAGACTCAAAACAAGCGTAAAATACATAATTTACAAGAAAAATAGCAGAGAAAGCATAACCAATGTATAGTAAATACGGTGTATTCTACACCCTATCAAATTCCCCCACATTTAGACTTTGCTAGTCCTCGAGCAAATCAAACTAAAACTTACAACTTCAAAGCGTTCCAACGTCCCAAGCATCCAAAAAGCTATGAGGACATAGAGTTTCTGCATGCTAGTAATAAGAAGTTAGAAATACTAAAGAACATATTCTCATTCTTAAATGTTGAGTGAGAAATAACCACACCGTAATGAAAGAACGCGTGTTTGAGAAACGATCAATAAGCATTTCGCCTCGACTTCTACCTCACCAAAAAGGATTTTATGATAATTGCACTCAAAAAGACGGGTTTTTATGGGTCTCACATGTGTGCAGGTAGGAATGAAGAGAGAATTCCTGCAACACGTTGAATGGTGGGAAGGACACTTCCGAAATCTTTAAAAAAAACCCACATCTTTTAATATTTTGAAAAACCATTTTTCTGACGATCTCTAAGAAAGGAAATCAACCATTATTATCGAGGATGAGATTACTTACTCACCTTCACATCCGATCGCCAATTATGATAACACCACTCTCACGGTATCCAATAGAAACGTCTTCCGCTCCTCGTCCTTATCTTCTTGGTATTCGTCTTTGGCTTCAACTATTGGTGATAAACTCTCGAATTTCGTAATTCCTTGACAATTTGTAACCTTTTTACCTTAAATTCTTGTCGTTTGAAATTTCCTTATAGATTTTCCTTCCCCCACGGCTTTATTAAATAAAAATAAAAACAAAAATTTCTCGTCTTTTTTTTTTTTTGATGTTAAGACAAGAGAAATAATACAAATCAAAGTGAAATAAAACAAACCGTGGCCGTGGGAGAAGTATTTTACCGCTTGATTCTTCACAACTTGTATCGTCTTAAAATCATAAATTTCAATAATTCTCACCTTTTGATTCTCTTTGCTCTCGTAAATAAGTCTTCATACTTGGATATATAGAATTATGCTCATTGTATTGTAAGTCTTCAACATATATGTAAAATCCGCTCATTTGTATGTTGCTTTACTTAAATTTGAAATTTGCTCTTTTTCTCGCTCCGTTGCTTGTAAACCTTGAACGTCTCCAACTTTCCTTGTAGATTTTGATGTCGCTCCTTGTTGATGATGATGGTGTTTCTATGGACCCGTTGTTGTGGAGAGAATGGTGCTAACTGCAAATCGAACTACAAGAAAGAGGCTTTCATCTATAGACGTCACCCTTATGATTGACAAAATTAGCACTCAAGAGATCAAAGAGTAGTGCTGAAAATTGGTATGAAGTTGGGTAGCTCACCATTCTACCCGGAATTAGCGTACGGTGACACACACTCAAAAGAAAGCTCTTTAGTCAGCTACAAAGAATATTTGGTCGGTGCCTCACATGATATAAATACGGGTAGTCTCCACTAATGATTGATCAGCAACTCTAATAATGCATTTCTCCTTGCTCCTAATTTGCATCACCGACATGATTAAATCCATTATTTAACACTCTAACAAGTAAGAAATCCGAATGTAATTCCCTAACACTTCCAAGTTCAATTATGTCGGTCAGAATTCTCTATGTAAATATACCTAGAAGTATGCTAGTGACTCTAAAATCTCTACAAGTTAGAGGTTTTTTTTTTTTTTTTTTTTTTTTTTTGATGTTAAGACAAGAGAAATAATACAAATCAAAGTGAAAAAAACAAACCGTGGCCGTGGGAGAAGTATTTTACCGCTTGATTCTTCACAACTTGTATCGTCTTAAAATTATAAATTTCAATAATTCTCACCTTTTGATTCTCTTTGCTCTCGTAAATAAGTCTTCATACTTGGATATATAGAATTATGCTCATTGTATTGTAAGTCTTCAACATATATGTAAAATCCGCTCATTTGTATGTTGCTTTACTTAAATTTGAAATTTGCTCTTTTTCTCGCTCCGTTGCTTGTAAACCTTGAACGTATCCAACTTTCCTTGTAGATTTTGATGTCGCTCCTTGTTGATGATGATGGTGTTTCTATGGACCCGTTGTTGTGGAGAGAATGGTGCTAACTGCAAATCGAACTACAAGAAGGAGGCTTTCATCTATAGACGTCACCCTTATGATTGATAAAATTAGCACTCAAGAGATCAAAGAGTAGTACTGAAAATTGGTATGAAGTTGGGTAGCTCACCATTCTACCCGGAATTAGCGTACGATGACACACACTCAAAAGAAAGCTCTTTAGTCAGCTACAAAGAATATTTGGTCGGTGCCTCACATGATATAAATACGGGTAGTCTCCACTAATGATTGATAAGCAACTCTAATAATGCATTTCTCCCTGCTCCTAATTTGCATCACCGACATGATTAAATCCATTATTTAACACTTTAACAAGTAAGAAATCCGAATGTAATTCCCTAACACTTCCAAGTTCAATTATGTCGGTCAGAATTCTCTATGTGAACATACCTAGAAGTATGCTAGTGACTCTAAAATCTCTAAAAGTTAGAGGTTTTTTTTTTTTTTTTTAAATACATGCTTAACCACTCCCCCACACTTAAACCTTACATTGTCCTCAATGTAATTGAATCGTCCTAGTAAAGTCAAGGTGGGAAATTTTAACATGATATGGAACAAAAAAAATAAACAAAAATAAAAAGCAAAAGGATAAGAAATACAAAACCTATGGGTTGCCTCCCATTAAGCGCTTGTTTTAAAGTCGACGGCCCGACTTAGCTCTTGCTGCACATTACTCCTCCAGAGGGAGTGAATCTCTAAATGGAAGTTTATCCAAATTCACATAAGCGATGTTCTCATAGTATGGCTTCAATCTATGGCCGTTGACCTTGGAAACCGAATTGTCTCTAAGACTAGTAATTTCAACTGCACCATGAGGAAAAACATTAGTAACAACATATGGTCCAATCCAACGGAACCTTAACTTTCCAGGAAATAGTTTAAGGCGAGAATGATATAAAAGGACTTTTTGTCCCACGATGAAGCTTTTACGAGAAATCATTTTGTCATGAAAAAGCTTGGTCTTTTCCTTGTAAATACGAGCATTCTCGTAAGCATCATTACGTATCTCCTCTAGCTCATTTAGTTGTAACTTCCTTTGTTTCCCCGCTTCATCATACTCCATGTTGCACTTCTTTATCGCCCAATAAGCCTTATGTTCAAGTTCAACCGGAAGATGACAAGCCTTGCCATAAACCAACCGATATGGAGACATACCAATTGGTGTCTTATACGCAGTTCTATACGCCCAAAGTGCATCGTTGAGCTTAAAGCTCCAATCTTTCCTTGTGGTATTCACCGTTTTCTCAAGAATGGACTTGATCTCACGATTTGAAATTTCCGCTTGTCCACTAGTTTGTGGATGGTAAGGCATACCAATTTTGTGTGTTATGTTGTACTTCTTGAGGAGAGCGTGGAAATCCTTCTTGAAATGTGAGCCCCCATCGCTTATCACCACTCTTGGTGTACCATGCCTATTGAATATGTTTTCTCTTACAAAATCACAAACAACTTGAGAATCATTAGTTTTGGTGGCTCTAGCTTCCACCCATTTTGAAACATAATCCACAGCAAGAAGTATATAAAAGTTTCCATTCGAATTGACAAAAGGGCCCATAAAACCGATACCCCACACATCAAAAATCTCAACGGAGAGAATTGGTGTGAGTGGCATTTGATTTCGAGCACCTAGATTGCCCGTTCGTTGACATCTATCACACGATTTACAAAAAAATATGAATCTTCAAACAAGGTGGGCCAATAAAATCCACTCTCGAGAACTTTGAGAGCGGTACGTTTAGAACCAAAATGGCCACCACAAGCAAAAGTGTGACAAAATGAGAGAATGGATTGAAATTTGGAGTTAGGTACGCACCTTCGTATTATTTTATCAACGCCATATTTCCATAAGTATGGTTCATCCCACACATATTGCTTAGATACCTTCTTAAGTTTCATCTTTTGGAAATTGGACATTGTACTAGGTACCTTTCTTGTCACCAAGTAATTCACTATATCCGCGTACCAAGGTGTTGATTCTTCCAAGGAGAAAAGTTGCTCGTCCGGAAAGCGGTCTTGTAATGGAAGTTCTTCTTGAGACATAACAAGTCTACTAAGATGATCCGTAACGGTATTCTCCACACCTCTCTTGTCTCGAATTTCTATGTCGAACTCTTGTAGCAATAAAATCCACCGGATTAGTCTTGGCTTAGCTTCTTTCTTCTTTATTGAGTGTCTTAGTGCGGCATGATCGGAATACACAATAACCTTTGTACCCACCAAGTACGATCGAAATTTTTCCAATGCAAAAACTATAGCCAATAACTCCTTCTCCGTGGTAGAATAATTGATTTGTGCATCATTAAGGGTCCTAGATGCATAATAGATAACATGGGACAACTTTTCCACTCTTTGACCCAAAACGGCTCCAACCGCATAATCACTAGCATCACACATTAATTCGAATGGAAGATTCCAATCCGGTGATTTGATAATTGGCGCACTTGTCAACATTGCCTTCAATTTGTCAAAGGCATCCTTGCATTCCTTGTTGAAGTCAAAAGGCACCTCCTTTTGTAATAACTTGCACATCGACATGGAGATTTTGGAGAAATCCTTGATAAACCGCCTATAGAAACCTGCATGGCCAAGAAATGAACGAATTTCCCTCACCGAAGTGGGATATTGTAAGTTTCTTATTAAATCTATCTTTGACTTTTCCACTTCGAGCCCTCGAGAGGACACAATGTGACCAATTACTATGCCGTGGTTTACCATAACGTGACATTTCTCCCAATTGAGGACAAGGTTTGTGTCTATGTATCGTTTAAGAACTAGTTCAAGGTTGTCTAAACAACTATCAAAAGAATTTCCATAAACACTAAAGTCATCCATAAATACCTCGATGATGCGCTCCACATAATCCGAGAATATACTTACCATGCATCTTTGGAAAGTAGCCGGCGCATTGCAAAGGCCAAACGACATCCGTCTATATGCGAACGTTCCAAACGGACAAGTGAAAGTGGTCTTCTCTTGGTCCTCTGGTGCAATAACAATTTGGTTGTATCCCGAATAACCATCCAAGAAACAATAATAAGAATGCCCACCGCTCCAACATTTGATCAATGAAAGGTAAAGGAAAGTGATCCTTTCGGGTTGCGGAATTAAGATTTCTATAGTCAATGCACACTCTCCCCCCGGTTTGAACTCTTGTAGGAACAAGTTCATCGTCTTGATTTCGAACAACCGTGACTCCGGATTTCTTTGGTACCACTTGTACCGGACTTACCCACTTGCTATCGGAAATTGGGTAGATTACCCCACACTTAGCAATTTGAGTATCTCTTTCTTCACAACCTCCATCATGGGAGGATTAAGCGTACGTTGAGCATCACGTGCCGGCTTCCACGTTCTCTTCCATTAGAATCCTATGCATGCACATGGATGGACTAATGCCTTTGATGTCCGCAATTGTCCACCCAATAGCCGTTTTGTGCTCTCTCAAGACTCTATTCTTCCTTGTAATATAATTGGCTATCCTTATTGATGTAGAATAACAATATTCCATCTTTTCCATTCCCATACTTGCCTCTGTTATTGATCTTGATGGAAGATTTTAGGCGTTATCAAAGCAAACGGTCTTCTTGTACCTGTGAGGATGACGACACATTACATTGCATTTTACGGTGGTAGTGGTAATGTCGCTGTTTCTCCTCCCTTTAGAAAGTGATTCAGACTTCCCACGATCAATCATCACGAGAATAATTCTCTTTATGTTTCTCTGATCGTTTGTTTGATGCCCATGGAAGCGATGGTAAGAACAAAACTCATGACTTCTATCCTTTGGCGGTGGTTCCATTCAACGTTCCAAGGTGTCTTGGTACATTTCCATCACAAGTATAGCTTCCCAGGATCTTTTCAACGCTAGCATTGGTGGAGGCATCTTAATCTGCTCCCATATTGTTACGTGATTTCTCGCCCTTCACGGTTATTTTGCCTTCGTCCACCATAAGTTTCTTGCACATGATCACAGCCTCTCTGAATCTTATTATTTTTACATTACGGTTGTAATAGTTCCTTTCACGTTCAAACTCTTCTTGATCATGGCTTCCCATAGCTACTATCTTCTGGCTGTCCTCATCATCTTTCGAAGAGAGCATTCACAAATGAGAGTATGAGATATCTCTCCTCAACCCGATCTGCCATTTCGCTACACATGGTCCTCCATCTTCTTTGTCCAGCTGCCTTAAGCTCTCGCCAATCCTTTGTTTCACCCGAATACATCTTCAATGCACAGTGCGAGGTGTTATTACTTATGTATGCTCCCGGGGAATGTGGCTTGTAAATGGTTAAATGATGTGATTGTGTTCCTTGTGAGACCTTCAAACCACTTTAGTGCTTCTCCTATTAAGCTTGATGCGAAATATTTGCACAATATGGCATCATGATTCTCCATTGTAACATACATCTCATATAAGCCTTAATATGTTGTATCGCACGGGTTGTTCCATCAAAGATGTTGGTTAATGCGGGTAGATTACACTTAGGAGGTATTCCTCCCATCGTACTTCTAGCGTGAAGGGATTCTTGCGTTCGATGGCTTCGTCCGATTGTCTCCTTCCTCCTTCCCTTCTATTGTTCGGTAATCCTCTCATTTCGACTAGTTCTCTTAAGATTTGTTCATTTGCCTGAATTTGATTTCTCTTGGTCTTTTTAGCTCTGCTTCTCTCCTTCTTCGCTCGTGCCTATTTTGACCTTCTTCACATTCGTTATTTTCTCCTCTTCTTTCCCAGCGATGCTCTTCTTCGTTTCTTTCTTCAATTCGCACGCCATTATATCGGTTGTTCTCTCTTCTTGGTTGCCTCTCGCTCTCATCATCTGCACCCTCTCATATTCTTCGTTGATATTTCTATTGTTACGATTTTTGTTCCCTCCTTCTTTCGCGGTTGTCATGGTTATTACATGTCGGATTGCTTCTTCCATCTCTTGATTTTTATTTCCGTTCTTATTCTTTCTCTCTCGCGAGCTAGTCGCGCTTGTTCAATGTAGTGTCTCTCAATGTCATCCTCGATCTCTCGGTTTCTTCTCAATTCTTCTCTCCAGTGTAGAATTATTCTTCCTTGAGCCATTTGGGTCATTCGGCCCTTGGGTTGCATGTTTCCTTGATTTTCCTATTTCGCTCATTTTGAAGATTTTGGTGAGGAATATAACGATCTTCTATTTCCCCTCTTCTCTCGCCATGCTCTGCGTTTGGATTTTGTGTTTCTTCCTCGGTACTTTGTTGGTAAAACTCTCCTTCTTTCTTCTCTTGTTCGATCTAGAACTTGATCTCACGCTACTTCTAGATCTCTTTGCTTTGCAATCTCATATTTTCCATCCTCAATTCATGATTTTGTCTTGTCAAGTTTGCTCGCTCCTCTGCTTCTAATCGTCTCTCTTCGTGTATTGTTTGTCTCAATCTTTCTAGCGCTGCCATTTCTTCGTTTCCTGAATTCATTTCTCCATTCATCCCTTGCTCTCCTTGTCCATTGTTCACCATTCTTTGCTCCTCTTCTCTCTCGTCTTGAGAATCGAGACCTCCAAGTATGCACACTCACTCTATCATAATCCACGCCGCGTTTGCTCGGGGAGATTGGTGGCTGGTTTGACCTTCTCCATCATTTCTCATATTCATCCTTGATGATTCTCTGTTTCATTCCTCCTTTCTCAGCAAGTCTCCCACTTCTTCTTACAATCGTTGGTTGCCCTTGTACATTTCTTCTTCTAGCCATCTTTCTTTTCAATGAATTCTTGAGTATCTTTTCCAAATCTCTTCTCTGTTAATCCAAATTCTTTCCAATTTCTCGTCAATCACTTTGTCTTTCGTCCTGTTTCTAGCGCATATGTAGTAGCGAGGAAATCCCACACTACACCCCTCACTCAATTTGCTTAATTAAGTCCTTAAAAGATAGATAATCAAGAAGTTTTATTAATTAGTTCCATGAAATCTCTACACAGGAAAGTAAGATTACACTTAGAAATTAAATCACTCTTAAACTTTCTCTCTCCTAATGACTTGCCCAACAACTCTCCAAAAGATCCCCCCTTACAACAGACCCGCTCAGCCCTTTATATAGGGTAATACATAGTGGGTGGCACTAAGCCGTCCTTTATTACCGGGGAATGTCTCGCGAAGTGTCGCAAGTGTGTGACTATTCAATCTCGCGACACTTCTTAACCCTCGCCCGGTTCCATGTCTTTCGCTGTTTGTGTGTCGTTATTCATCGCGTCGTTTATTTTTAGGCATGCACGACTTCCTCGCGACATCGTTGTTTATTAACCCCGCGAGCCCTGTACGTTGCGATATTATGATCCTACACCGAATAACCATCCAAGAAACAATAATAAGAATGCCCACCGCTCCAACATTTGATCTATGAAAGGTAAAGGAAAGTGATCCTTTCGGGTTGCGGAATTAAGATTTCTATAGTCAATGCACACTCTCCCCCCGGTTTGAACTCTTGTAGGAACAAGTTCATCGTCTTGATTTGAACAACCGTGACTCGGATTTCTTTGGTACCACTTGTCACCGGACTTACCCACTTGCTATCGGAAGTGGGTAGATTACCCCCACACTTAGCAATTTGAGTATCTCTTTCTTCACAACCTCCATCATGGGAGGATTAGCGTACGTTGAGCATCACGTCCGGCTTCCACGTTCTCTTCCATTAGAATCCTATGCATGCACATGGATGGACTAATGCCTGATGTCCATAATTGTCCACCCAATAGCCGTTTTGTGCTCTCTCAAGACTCTAAGCAAGCGGTCTTCTTCGGTGTGAGGTTCTTTGTAATTATCACCGGAAGCTCATCTCCATCTCCCAAGAAAGCATACTTCAAATGGTCCGGAAGTGGCTTCAATTCTAGCTTAGGCGCCTTCACAATATATGGTACAAGTAATTCATCATTCATGGGTAAAGAAATATATGAAACATTACCCTTTTTAGCTTCTTGTAATGCCGTCAAGGCACCACACATCTCCACCAAATCCTTGGAGATTTCAACATCCAAGTTAGACAATCCGTGGATGTCCAATTCAATGCTCTTTTGCAACACCACATCAAGTTCATCCTCTTGACTCAATTCCACCATTTGTTGCGCTAATGAACTAACCATATCAATGGAGTAAACGGAATGCACATCACTCGGGTAGCACATGGCTTCAAATATGTTAAAGTGTATTATCTCCTTGTCGAATTCCATAGTGAGTGTACCCTTATCAACATCAATCTTCGTCTTTGCGGTCTTCATAAATGGCCTCCCAAGAAGTAAAGAAGTAGATGATCGGTTCTCATTGTTGTCCATATCCACCACGAAGAAAGCAACCGGAAAAATAAGCTCATTTACTTGCACTAGCACGTCTTCTACAAGTCCCTTTGGATATATGTTAGACTTGTTTGCTAATTGGATAATAACTCTTGTCTCTTTCAAAGGTCCAAGATTCAAGGAGTCATATATTTCGGCCGACATGACACTAATGGAAGCTCCCAAGTCAAGTAAAGCATGTTCAAACCTTTTAGTACCAATAGTAATTGGCACCGTGAAACCACCGGGATCCGTGCACTTTGTAGGCATCTTCTTCAATAGCATAGCCGACGCACTCTCGCCAACTTTAGTAATTTTATTATCAAGCAACCTATCCTTCTTTGTGCATAATTCCTTCATGAACTTCGCATACCTTGGCATTGTCTTGATGGCCTCGATGAATGGGATGTTGATTTCAATCTTCTTAAAGATATCCATGAGTGCCTTGTCTTGAGCTTCTTTCTTGGATTTAGCAAAACGACTAGGAAAAGGAGGTGGAGTAGTGAAAGTAGGAACCGGTTCCTTGGATTGGTTGGTTGGTTTGAATTCTCCTTTGGTGCGGCTTCCTCCTTGTCTTTGACTACCTCTTCACTAGCTTCTTCATGATGACATGGACCCTCCACTTGTCTTCCACTTCTTAAAGTAACCGCATGAACATTCTCTCTTGGATTCACAAATGGTTGTGAAGGAAGCTTCGTGGATGCTTGAGATTTCAATAGGTTCACATCGGTCGCCAATTGTCCCATTTGATTTTGTAAATCCTTGATGGCCGATTCATTCTTTTGTTGGCTTTGTTGTAACATAGAAGTAAGACCTTGCATGCCTTGCATTAACGCATTGAGCTTGTCATCATTCGAAGAATCACGCTCCTTGACTTGTTGTGGTTGAAATTGTTGTTGAGGTTGGAAGCGTGATTGTCGGAAACCACCTTGTTGCGCATATGGATTAGGAGCCGCCGCTTGCTTGTTTGCATAACTAAAGTTAGGATGATCCTTCCAACCGGGATTATAGGTATTGGAGTATGGATCGTACCTTGGCCTTTGATTTGGATATAAAGCATTTACTTGTTCGGTCTCATCATCCGGAATAATTACCGCGGCCATCCTTTGAATCATTATCTCCATGTTACTCATCCTTTGATCAAGGTGTGATGATGATTCACTAACTTCATGCACTCGCCTAACCATTGGTTCATCTCTTGTGTAGAATTGTTGCGAGTTTGCAGCCATAATTTCAATCAACTCGGTAGCTTGGGTCACCGTCTTGTTCACTAGTGCACCACCACCCGCGGCGTCAAGAAGAGACCTATCACTTGGGTGGAGAGCTTCGTAGAAGTATTGGAGTATCATAACATCGCTGAATTGATGGTGTGGATAGCTTGCCACCAACCTCTTGTATCGCTCCCAACATTCATACAACGACTCTCCCACATGTTGCTTCAACCCACAAATCTCCTTGCGAATTTGAGTATCTTTTGATGCGGGAAAATATCTCTCGAGGAAAAGTTTCTTCATCCCATTCCATGTTGTGATACTTCCGGAAGGCAAATAATACAACCATTCCTTAGCATTGCCCGCCAAAGAAAACGGGAAAGCTTTCAACATTGCTCCATCCGCATTAGTCTCCGGTAGAAGCATGGCCATAACTATGGTATAGAAGTCCATAAGATGTTTGTTTGGGTCTTCATTCACCATGCCATGGAACTTTGGTAACTCTCTAATCAACCCCGGCTTGATATCGAAGGTTGAGTTAGTTTGGATACACCATTGTTGTGTATCGAGCCTATGAGAAGCTAGGTCCTTGAGTGTACGATCAGCCATTGCTTCTTCTTCTATGTCCGAATCTGCGAACTCACTTGATGAAGAAGGAGGAAGTGGAGTATTAACCGCTCGAATGAAATCCTTTAGTTGAGTGCCGGATCGAAGACGTATTGGACTCGGTCTGCCCTCTTTAAGCATTCACCAAAGATATAGCACCTGAAACAAGATTCTCAAAAACTAAGTTAGATACAATATAGAATCTAACAAAGCAAGAATATAGCAAAAAGAAAAATAAAAACAACTAAAATCGCCCGCTGCTCCCCTAAGAATGCGCGCCAAAATTTGATGCGTGTCGTAACCACAACAAATTAATTAATATTTTTCCACCTAATTAACAAGTAATATAGTGTATTCAAGTTCGTTCCCACGAGGAGCAAGAGATTCTTAGTTGTAAAAATTGTCACAAAAGGGGGGTTATAAAGCAAAGAAAATAAACAAAGCAATTCAAAGGTAAAGTTGAAATCAATAAGAGAGACAAGATCAAGGAATCCTTCTTTGTTGCAAAACAATGATTCAAGTTATGTTCTTTTCCACTTTTATTAGTCACAGATTATCACCAACCGTAGGTAAAGCAACTAGATCAGTGCTAAACCCCCAAATCCCTTGTATCACCGGATACGGAAGTTCTCGACTACCGGATTCTATTTACCAAACCACCTAGTAGTAGATCACTCAAGATGTAATTTAAATAAACGCATTAAGATTTATGAATTTATTAGGTTGATATTAGTAGTTAGACTCTTAGATCAAGGTCTACTTGCTAACGTTGTTTTCACACACAATTGCTCCTTAGAATCCCTCCGCAAGGTCTCGTGTTTGCTACTTATGTAAAGAGTCAAGAAACGATTACTTATCCCCTAACTTTCACTAGCTTTAGATCAATTAACAAATCAATTTAGTTGGCCACCCAAACAATATATCAATCAATCATGAATGAATAAACATTCCTATTAGTAAAAACAAGCGATAATCATGTGAAGAACTTCAAGATAGAATTGAAAACAAAACTCAAATCATATATTAAGAACTAGGAATTCATCCTCAATCAATAATAAAATTAGCTACTCATGTTTTTGAAATTCACACAAATAATTAAAAGGAGAATTTTTCAAGTTCACACAAATAATTAAAAGAAGAATTTTTGAAAGGCAAGCAAAAACACAAGTGTTGTGTGTGTAAAGGTGTATAGAAAAGTAGAGAACTTCTCTATTTATAGGCTTCAATGCTCTCCAAATCTTCCAAGGAATAGAATCCTTATTCCATAATAATACCACTTTCCCAAATTTGAGCCTAATTCCAATTTCAAGTTCAATTCTCCAAAGCTTCCAAGTTTTCATCTTTTTCCCAAATCTAAATCTTCACACCCATGAGAGAATCTCACACAAAATTCTGCAATTTTGGCCGCCTGAAAAGTCCATGGAGTTCACCGGAATCCGGCCAGAAAAGTCGCCGCCGGTCACTTGAGTGCTGTAGATGGTAATGGAATATTCTGTTCTGGTGCCGTTATAAGTAACGGTCAATACGGTCAACCGTTAGTCAACTGGGTCAAAGAGGTGGGTATTCAGACACCGAGTTAGCATCTTACTCGGTCTTACTGGCTGAGTCGCAGAGAAGGATCGGTCATCGGCTAACTGAGTTAACTCGTTGGAGTAGAGAATCCGACAGAGTTTCTTTTGTTTTCTGGGCATTTCTCAGGCCAAATTCAGGCCTCTTTTTGGTCTTCTCCTGTTAAGAACCTAGCATACATCTAATGAATCATTCATTCTCGCAATTTATCAGCACAACAACTTCAATTAGCCACAGCTGCACCATCAACTCATCAGCATTCAACAGCAACACTTTCCCCAATTTCAGTTCAATAAATTTCCTTACCACCACCAACAGCTGCATCTCATTACTGTAAATCAAATCGAACCCATTCTGCCATTTGCTTCAAAACTGAATTCAACCAAAACCCATTTTCTTTCTCCTCCATTGCATCACTTCAGCTGCACTTTGTCTTCAAAACCCATCTTACCGAGCCTCAACAGCGGTAGGAGCCCATTTTCTTCCCTGGATCTTCTATAACAAATCAACTCACCACCTCTGAGACCGACAACAACTTCATCATCATTTTAACAGCATCACCAGACCATTACGTACTGCATCTTCTCTTCAATTACAGAGATGAACCCTAATTTCTTCATTGCTTCTCGATCCCAATCGATTCCAGCAACAGGTCTTGCTGATTCCTCTTCTCTACATTCAATAGCAGCATCGCCATCTCTCTGAATCTTCCATCCTCCATCAAGAATTACTCCAACAAAAACCCATTCATCCACAGTCAATCTTCATCAATTTCAGCCACCAGATCCCCTTTTAGATTTCCAGCAAACCCTAAGTTCCTTCCTCCAAATAATAACAGAACCACCTTCATCTCCATTGAATCTCTCAAGAACACCAACACCCTCACTTCTTCTCGATCTCTCCTTCTCAGTTTCTGCCATTAATACCTCGAACGGCTGTAGCTCTTTCAGATGCAAAATGATTGAGAGAATTGTTCTCTCAATTTATTAGGTTATAGAAGTAGGGTTGGTTATTCAGCATCCGGTCACTGCTAAGGGTTAACCAATTTACAGCCCCTTAACCTCATCTCTGGTCTGTCTTTAGTGCTTCTCCAAAAGAAAGTTGCCCCTTAACCTTGGCTCAGCTCCTTTTAGTGTCTGCCTATAAAATGATAAATTTCTCCCTTTTGCTCAAACTGGGTGATTTATTCTTCTTTTCATCCATGCGACTCCATAGTAGCTATAAGACTCAAAACAAGCGTAAAATACATAATTTACAAGAAAAATAGCAGAGAAATCATAACCAATGTATAGTAAATACGGTGTATTCTACACCCTATCAGTTTGTAAGAATCACACCCTGAAAAATCCCAACTTGTAACTTGAATCTCGACAGAGAGAAGAAGAACAAAGCAGAAGAGAAGGTAAGAAAAAAAAAACTAAAGAAAAAAAACTACCTTCAATCGACGAAAGAGAAATTCAAGTCTTCAAAACCTTATTATTTTTTTTATTATTATAATTTTTTTTTTTGGAAAATGATTGCCGCAAGGGCTTTTATTAAGCAATATAAAATGTATTACACATAGCAAGTTGGGAGGGCTGAGAGGCGAGCAATGAGTTGCGCCCCAACACCTTTCTGAATAATAATACCCAATCTGTAAAAAAAAGAACTTCCTAAATTATTATTTGCATCGTGTGCAGCCATACAGTTCTTCAGTCTCTTCAAAAGTGTAATGAAGTCTTCTCCAAGTTCCCCAAGTGATGAGAAAGCTAAGACACTAAAACCATATCCATGAGTCAAGCATTTATCAGCATATTTATTCCTCTTACGGGTAATAGCAGCTGAAATAGCGTGACCGCGTGAAATTACGGTACCCACTGCCAGCAAAGGGAGAAAAACCAGTGACATCAAAACAAACATCACGCCCGCACTCACAATTATAAATTAAGATGTCAGCAGGTCGCATAACATTATCTTTGCTAGATAAAAAACCAACAGTAGCCTCTTTTCTAGCAGCCACGCCAGCTTTATAGCACAAGTCTGCACAAAGATCCCTCACCAAATTATGCCTGAACTTAAGCCCAATATCGTTTGCGCAATGGAATGCATGGTCATCGAAATGATCCATTAGCCTGTTGAAACAAGCACATGTGTTGTCCTCTTCAAATAAAGGTATGCCGAAACGATATTGGAGCACAAACCGGAACTGCCGAGGGCCAATAGCTTGATTAAGGCCAGCAATTGGAATAGCTTTAAGGTAGTCTTGTGTATTTGCCAACCTATTACTCTGCCATAGGATACAATCTCGCTTAGTCATATGAAATGTGTTAGGAATCTCCCGTTTGATAGCCTCAAATAAACGAACTGCCAGAAAATGCATAGGCTATGGGGCAGCGTCTTTGATGCTAAAAGTCGAAGGAGATAAATTACACACATTCATATAATTTTTGAGTGCATGCTAATAGTGGGGGCTGACATCAGAGTTGGTGTTGTTGCCAAGGATCGTGTTCTGCAAATGTTGCGTCTGGAAATATGAGGCTATATAGTAGTACTGGGATATATTATATTACTTGGTTTTATTATCTGGTTTTGTTATCTGGTTGTTCGTATTTATTGTTATTTATTATTAGGGGTGAGCAATATTCAGCGTAGTGTCAACCTTTTATTCCTATAAATAGTGGTGGATAAATTTGCTTAAGTTGGTATCTTTCAAGTTTCTTTCATTGTCTTTGTTGTGAATTGTGATTTGTTGCAGATGGCTCGCCATTTACATGGGTATGTTTTGGCCTTGGCTCCTGTGCCAACGTTGGTCATTCCTTATGAGAAAGACTATGAATTAGATCGTTTGTTGTTGGTAAAGGTTGAAGTAGAAATGCTTAGAGAAGTCAGGATGGCGAATAGAGCAGCTACCCGCGCGCAATTTGATGAGCGCGCAGTACGAAACGTATTCAATGGCTTAGAAGATGCTGGCATCCGGACGAGTGACTTTAGAAGTACAGCGCGTGCTGGATGATGAGCACGAAAGTGCGACGCATTTTAACCCATAAATACATTAGCTGGGACTCATTTTATCACTAATAAACTTGTTTGTAGGTATTTTTAGGAAATAAACATTTTTGGAAGAATCGACTCGAAAAAGTACTAAAGGCACCCCGAAGGAGTGTTATAGGCGTCCCAGAAATATGTTGGAAACACCCCAGAAAAATTACTTAAGGCACCCCAAAGGACACATGTTATTCGGACTCCAACAACGGATAAGGGGCGACCACTGGATAAGGGGTGACTTTCTTCTCAAATTCAAATTTCGAAATTGGCGGGAAAATAATGTTTATCACTGTCGAATTTCAATCAAGAATTCGGAGGTGTTATAGGGAGACTAAATGGCTGAAAATTTATGGGATTGTTCCTGGGACATATATAAAGCTATTACAAGTGTTTTGGTCGATCAAATTTGGCTGAAAAATCCGTGAGAAGAAAACAGGGCAGCACGTGCATGAGAGGAACAGTTCACGGGATTACATGTGTTTTTGAGAATTTAAACGTGTTCTGCTCATGTCTGATGACTCGAGCAACACTTTGGACCTTGAAAAAGATAAATAAGGAGATTTTGCAGCTGTAGAAATGCGTGAGAAGCTAAATCAGGGAAGAAAATATTCCCAAAATATTTTCTTTACTGCCCGAGTTCAATGAAGAATATTGAGAATTATGGCGTGATTAAATGAGGCTGAGGAGTATAAATATCTTTCTTTGGGATCACGAAGAGATCATGGAGTGACGGGGAGTCAACGAGAGGGTTTAGGATCGAGAGAAATTAAGTTGCAGAGAAGACCCGATTCTTTGGTGAAGAAGGAGACGAAGAACATAGTGCTGCCGAGAACTGTCGTTTATCAACAGTGTCCGCGACAGTTTTTCGTAACACTTGTTCTGAGCTTCGCAACAGAGTTTGAATTAAGCTTAAATTGTAATAGTGTTTCTGTAACGTCTATAAAGCGTTACGAAATTCTGGATTTAATTATTTTCTCTCTTTTCTACTTTTGTACACATTTTTTGAGCAATAAAAAAAATTATTTTGAGAGTGTCTACATCATGAGTAGCTAAACCCCATCACTGGGTCGACGGAGGAAGCCGAACTTCATACATGGGTGAATTTATTTTATTTTCTATTTGACTTTTGCACTAATTAAAATAGAATTATGATTTGAAAAAATTAGTTATCATTTTATTAGATGCGTCATGCTTTCTTAGATGTTTGATGTCCCATGCTTACGATTTATAACTAACGTTTGGAGAATCTACCTTGGCAAAAATAAGAGTCCATGTTTTTATTTATTGAACTATAATTGTTGAAGAATAAATAATTGAACCTATTGATATGAATTCAGTGGAATTCTAGTCCCAGTAACTCTCGCTTTTATTATTTTCATTAAACCTTTAAATTTAGTCTCAACAACGTCCGAGTGAACGACAACCTTATTTACCACTATCCTAAATTTGATCAATTTTTGGCGCCGCCGACGCGGATTTGTTTTCCGATTAATTTTTAGGTTTATTTTATTTTGTACAATATTTTCTTTTCATTTTATTTTTTTATTTTTTTTCCTTTTTATGCGTTTCTTTTTGTATTTCTTTTCAGGGACTTTTTGAGGATGATGACTTCTTCTGAGGAGACGTCACCTACGATGACGCTGGAGGAATATAAGCGTAGAAAGTCAAATTATCAGGAAACCTCATATGAGATGACGCTTGCTGAATATATGCGTAGGCAATGGTATGGAGTTTCTGCTCCACATGAGGTAAGTGAAGAATCACATCAAACTATATATGAGAAGTACTAAAAACACACACCGCCTAGTTTGGAACAAAGATTGAGAGTTCTTGAATGTCAAAAATTATTTGCTGATGATGATGAATCTGGTAGTGACTCTCTGTTCCAAACAAAACATATATATGACCCTGTGGATGATTGTGTGGATGATTCTCCTAATTCCATAGATGAATCTACCTCACAAGATTATTCACCCGACTTAGAGGTTGTTTCTAGACCCCTAGACTTCCAAAAGTTTCCTAATTTAGGGTTATAATTATGTGCTTCTAAAGTGTTGTTGGATTACTTTGCATCTAAGTACCCAGAGGACTTGCCTATTCCTGATATCGTGCATGAATCAATTGATATTTCCCCAGTCTCAATAGAATCCCCATATTTTGTTCTTTACGCACTTCCATGTGCAGTAAAAACTTGGTTTAGGGGTAAATCTTGGTTTTTGATAGTTTCAGTGTCCCCATATTTTCATAACATACTTGTGAAGCTGTCATTTGTAAATGTTGTATTTTGGGTTGACCCCCAAATTTTCAGGCTGTTAATTTTTGGAGATCCGTTTTTCTACATTCCAGTAGGTATAATTATTTATTTTTGTTTATTTTATTTTTGAATTTCCCATCTTAATTTTTACGTTGGATGACTCAATTACATTGAGGACAATGTAATATTTAAGTGTGGGGGAGTGGTTATTAACTTTTTATTTTTCTTTTTCAGGATTTTTTGCATATCGTGACCAGCTGTGTAGCGGGTCTAAAAAATAAAAAATATTTATATTATGACCAGCTGTGTAGCGGGTCTACAAAAAAATAAAAATAAATTATGATTGTTAGGGTTATGACCAGCTGTGTAGCGGGTCTTTTCTTTTTTATGCATATTATGACCAGCTGTGTAGCGGGTCTCTAAAAAAAAAAAGTGTATATGGCATTTGTCATGACCAGCTGTGTAGCGGGTCTAAGTCTTTCTTATTTTATGACCAGCTGTGTAGCGGGTCAATTTTCTGTTTTGCTCGAGGACTAGCAAAATGTAAGTGTGGGGGAATTTGATGAGCACGAAAGTGCGACGCATTTTAACCCATAAATACATTAGATGGGACTCATTTTATCACTAATAAACTTGTTTGTAGGTATTTTTAGGAAATAAACGTTTTTGGAAGAATCGGCTCGAAAAAGTACTAAAGGCACCCCGAAGGAGTGTTATAGGCGTCCCAAAAATATGTTGGAAACACCCCAGAAAAATTACTTAAGGCACCCCAAAGGACACATGTTATTCGGACTCCAGCAACGGATAAGGGGCGACCACTGGATAAGGGGTTACTTTCTTCTCAAATTCAAATTTCAAAATTGGCGGGAAAATAATATTTATCACTGTCAAATTTCAATCAAGAATTCGGAGGTGTTATAGGGAGATTAAATGGCTGGAAATTTATGGGATTGTTCCTGGGACATATATAAAGCTATTACAAGTGTTTTGGACATATAGGGAGACTAAATGGTTGAAAAATCCGTGAGAAGAAAACAGGGCAGCACGTGCATGAGAGGAACAGTTCACGGGATTGCATGAGTTTTGGAGAATTTAAACGTGTTCTGCTCATGTCTGATGACTCGAGCAACACTTTGGACCTTGACAAAGATAAATAAGGAGATTTTGTTTGTAGAAATGCGTGAGAAGCTAAATCGGGGAAGAAAATATTCCCATAATATTTTCTTTACTGCCCGAGTTCAATGAAGAATATTGAGAATTATGGCGTGATTAAATGAGGCTGAGGAGTATAAATATGCTGCTGGGATCACAGAAGAGATCATGGAGTGACAGGGGAGTCAACAGAGGGTTTAGGATCGAGAGAAATTAAGTTGCAGAGAAGACCCAGTTCTGCTGGTGAAGAAGGAGACGAAGAACATAGTGCTGCCGAGAACTGTCGTTTATCAACAGTGTCCGCGACAGTTTTTCGTAACACTTGTTCTGAGCTTCGCAACATATTTTGAATTAATCTTAAATTGTAACAGTGTTTCTGTAACATTTATAAAGCGTTACGAAATTCTGGATTTAATTATTTTCTCTCTTTTCTACTTTTGTACACACTTTTTGAGCAATAAAAAAATTATTTTGAGAGTGTCTACATCATGAGTGGCTAAACCCCATCACTGGGTCGACGGAGGAAGCCGAACTTCATACATGGGTGAATTTATTTTATTTTCTATTTGACTTTTGCACTAATTAAAATAGAATTATGATTTGAAAAAATTAGTTATCATTTTATTAGATGGGTCATGCTTGCTTAGATGTTTGATGTCCCATGCTTACGATTTATAACTAATGTTTGGAGAATCTACCTTGGCAAAAATAAGAGTCCATGTTTTTATTTATTGAACTATAATTGTTGAAGAATAAATAATTGAACCTATTGATGTGAATTCGATGGAATCCTAGTCCCAGTAACTCTTGCTTTTATTATTTTCATTAAACCTTTAAATTTAGTCTCAACAACGTCCGAGTAAACGACAACCTTATTTGATCAATATTTGGCGCCGCCGACGCGGATTTGTTTTTAGATTAATTTTTAGGTTTATTTTTATTTTGTACAGTATTTTCTTTTCATTTTATTATTTTTTTTTTCCTTTTTATGCGTTTCTTTTCAGGGACTTTTTGAGGATGATGACTTCTTCTGAGGAGACGTCACCTACGATGACGCTGGCGGAATATAAGCGTAGAAAGTCAAATTATCGTGAAACCTCGATCTCGAGATGACGCTTGCTGAATATATGCGTAGGCAATGGTATGGAGTTTCTGCTCCACATGAGGTAAGTGAATAATCACATCAAACTATATATGAGAAGTATTACAAACACACACCGCCTAGTTTGGAACAAAGATTGAGAGTTCTTGAATGTCAAAAATTATTTGCTGATGATGATGAATCTGGTAGTGACTCTCTGTTCCAAACAGAACATATATATGACCCTGTGGATGATTGTGTGGATGATTCCATAGATGAATCTACCTCACAAGATTATTCACCCGACTTAGAGGTTGTTTCTAGACCACTAGACTTCCAAAAGTTGCCTAATTTAGGGTTAGAATTATGTGCTTCAAAAGTGTTGTGGGATTATTTTGCATCTAAGTACCCAGAGGACTTGCCTATTCCTGATATCGCGCATGAATCAATTGATATTTCCCCAGTCTCAATAGAATCCCCATATTTTGTTCTTTACGCACTTCCATGTGCAGCAAAAACTTGGTTTAGGGGTAAATCTTGGTTTTTGATAGTTTCAGTGTCCCCATATTTTCATAACATACTTGTGAAGCTGTCATTTGTAAATGTTGTATTTTGGGTTGACCCCCCAAATTTTCAGGCTGTTAATTTTTGGAGATCCGTTTTTCTACATTCCAGTAGGTATAATTATTTATTTATTTATTTATGTTTATTTTATTTTTGAATTTCCCATCTTAATTTTTACGTTGGATGACTCAATTACATTGAGGACAATGTAATATTTAAGTGTGGGGAAGTGGTTATTAACTTTTTATTTTTCTTTTTCAGGATTTTTTGCATATCGTGACCAGCTGTGTAGCGGGTCTAAAAAATAAAAAATATTTATATTATGACCAGTTGTGTAGCGGTCTACAAAAAAAATATATTATGATTGTTAGGGTTATGACCAGCTGTGTAGCGGGTCTTTTCTTTTTTATGCATATTATGACCAGCTGTGTAGCGGGTCTAACTCTTTCTTATTTTATGACCAGCAGTGTAGCAGGTCAATTTTCTGTTTTGCTCGAGGACTAGCAAAATGTAAGTGTGGGGGAATTTGATTAGCACGAAAGTGCGACGCATTTTAACCCATAAATACATTAGATGGGACTCATTTTATGACTAATAAACTTGTTTGTAGGTATTTTTAGGAAATAAACGTTTTTGGAAGAATCGGCTCGAAAAAGTACTTTAGGCACCCCGAAGGAGTGTTAAAGGCATCCCAGAAATATGTTGGAAATATCCCAGAAAAATTACTTAAGGCACCCCAAAGGACACATGTTATTCGGACTCAAAGAACGGATAGGGGCGACCACTGGATAAGGGGTGACTTTCTTCTCAAATTCAAATTTCAAAATTGGCGGGAAAATAATGTTTATCACTGTCAAATTTCAATCAAGAATTTGGAGGTGTTATAGGGAGACTAAATGGCTGAAAATTTATGGGATTGTTCCTGGGACATATATAAAGCTATTACAAGTGTTTTGGTCGATCAAATTTCATTTGAAAAATCCGTGAGAAGAAAAAACAGGGCACGTGCATGAGAGGAACAAGTTCACGGGATTGCATGAGTTTTGGAGAATTTAAACTTGTTCTGCTCATGTCTGATGACTCGAGCAACACTTTGGACCTTGACAAAGATAAATAAGGAGATTTTGCAGCTGTAGAAACGCGTGAGAAGCTAAATTAGGGAAGAAAATATTCCCAGAATATTTTCTTTACTGCCCAAGTTCAATGAAGAATATTGAGAATTATGGCGTGATTAAATGAGGCTGAGGAGTATAAATATGTTGCTGGGATAACAGAAGAGATCATGGAGTGACAGGGGAGTCAACAGAGGGTTTAGGATCGAGAGAAATTAAGTTGCAGAGAAGACCCAGTTCTGGTGGTGAAGAAGGAGACGAAGAACATAGTCTTTGCGAAGAACTGTCGTTTATCAACAGTGTCCGCGATGTTTTTCGTAACACTTGTTCTGAGCTTCGCAACAGATTTTGAATTAAGCTTAAATTGTAACGAGTGTTTCGTAACGTCTATAAAGCGTTACGAAATTCTGGATTTAATTATTTTCTCTCTTTTTTACTTTTGTACACACTTTTTGAGCAATAAAAAAATTTATTTTGAGAGTGTCTACATCATGAGTAGCTAAACCCCATCACTGGGTCGACGGAGGAAGCCGAACTTCATACATGGGTGAATTTATTTTATTTTCTATTTGACTTTTGCACTAATTAAAATAGAATTATGATTTGAAAAAATTAGTTATCATTTTATTAGATGCGTCATGCTTTCTTAGATGTTTGATGTCCCATGCTTACGATTTATAACTAATGTTTGGAGAATCTACCTTGGCAAAAATAAGAGTCCATGTTTTTATTTATTGAACTATAATTGTTGAAGAATAAATAATTGAACCTATTGATATAAATTCAGTGGAATCCTAGTCCCAGTAACTCTCGCTTTTATTATTTTCATTAAACCTTTAAATTTAGTCTCAACAACGTCCGAGTGAACGACAACCTTATTTACCACTATCCTAAATTTGATCAATTTTTGGCGCCGCCGACGCGGATTTGTTTTTCGATTAATTTTTAGGTTTATTTTATTTTGTACAATATTTTCTTTTCATTTTCTTTTTTTATTTTTTTTCCTTTTTATGCGTTTCTTTTTGTATTTCTTTTCAGGGACTTTTTGAGGATGATGACTTCTTCTGAGGAGACGTCACCTACGATGACGCTGGAGGAATATAAGCGTAGAAAGTCAAATTATCAGGAAACCTCATTTGAGATGACGCTTGCTGAATATATGCGTAGGCAATGGTATGGAGTTTCTGCTCCACATGAGGTAAGTGAAGAATCACATCAAACTATATATGAGAAGTATTACAAACACACAACGCCTAGTTTGGAACAAAGATTGAGAGTTCTTGAATGTCAAAAATTATTTGCTGATGATGATGAATCTGGTAGTGACTCTATGTTCCAAATAGAACATATATATGACCCTGTGGATGATTGTGTGGATGATTCGCATAATTCCATAGATGAATCTACCTCACAAGATTATTCACCCGACTTAGAGGTTGTTTCTAGACCCCTAGACTTCCAAAGGTTTCCTAATTTAGGGTTATAATTATGTGCTTCTAAAGTGTTGTTGGATTACTTTGCATCTAAGTACCCAGAGGACTTGCCTATTCCTGATATCGTGCATGAATCAATTGATATTTCCCCAGTCTCAATAGAATCCCCATATTTTGTTCTTTACGCACTTCCATGTGCAGTAAAAACTTGGTTTAGGGGTAAATCTTGGTTTTTGATAGTTTCAGTGTCCCATATTTTCATAACATACTTGTGAAGCTGTCATTTGTAAATATCAGTATTTTGGGTTGACCCCCAAATTTTGTGTTGTTAATTTTTGGAGATCCGTTTTTCTACATTCAAGTAGGTATAATTATTTATTTATTTATTTTTGTTTATTTTATTTTTGAATTTCCCATCTTAATTTTTACGTTGGATGACTCAATTACATTGAGGACAATGTAATATTTAAGTGTGGGGGAGTGGTTATTAACTTTTTTTGTGTGTAGCGGGTCTAAAAAATAAAAAATATTTATATTATGACCAGCTGTGTATCAGGTCTACAAAAAAAAAATGATTGTTAGGGTTATGACCAGCTGTGTAACGGGTCTTTTCTTTTTATGCATATTATGACCAGCTGTGTAGCGGGTCTCTAAAAAAAAAAAAATGTATGTGGCATTTTTCATGAGCAGCTGTGTAGTGGGTCTAACTCTTTCTTATTTTATGACCAGCAGTGTAGCAGGTCAATTTTCTGTTTTGCTCGAGGACTAGCAAAATGTAAGTGTGGGGGAATTTGATGAGCACGAAAGTGCGACGCATTTTAACCCATAAATACATTAGCTGGGACTCATTTTATCACTAATAAACTTGTATGTAGGTATTTTTAGGAAATAAACGTTTTTGGAAGAATCGGCTCGAAAAAGTACTTAAAGCACCCCGAAGGAGTGTTAAAGAAATATGTTGGAAACACCCCAGAAAAATTACTTAAGGCACCCCAAAGGACACATGTTATTCGGACTCCAGCAACGGATAAGGGGCGACCACTGGATAAGGGGTGACTTTCTTCTCAAATTCAAATTTCAAAATTGGCGGGAAAATAATGTTTATCACTGTCAAATTTCAATCAAGAATTAGAGTAGGTGTTATAGGGAGACTAAATGGCTGAAAATTTATGGGATTGTTCCTGGGACATATATAAAGCTATTACAAGTGTTTTGGTCGATCAAATTTGGCTGAAAAATCCGTGAGAAGAAAACAGGGCAGCACGTGCATGAGAGGAACAGTTCACGGGATTGCATGAGTTTTGGAGAATTTAAACGTGTTCTGCTCATGTCTGATGACTCGAGCAACACTTTGGACCTTGACAAAGATAAATAAGGAGATTTTGCAGCTGTAGAAACGCGTGAGAAGCTAAATCAGGGAAGAAAATATTCCCTGATTATGGCGTGATTAAATCAGGGAAGAAATTTTCCCAGAATATTTTCTTTACTGCCCGAGTTCAATGAAGAATATTGAGAATTATGGTGTGATTAAATGAGGCTGAGGAGTATAAATATGTTGCTGGGATCACAGAAGAGATCATGGAGTGACAGGGGAGTCAACAGAGGGTTTAGGATCGAGAGAAATTAAGTTGCAGAGAAGACCCAGTTCTGCTGGTGAAGAAGGAGACGAAGAACATAGTGCTGCCGAGAACTGTCGTTTATCAACAGTGTCCGCGACAGTTTTTCGTAACACTTGTTCTGAGCTTCACAACAGAGTTTGAATTAAGCTTAAATTGTAATAGTGTTTCTGTAACGTCTATAAAGCGTTACGAAATTCTGGATTTAATTATTTTCTCTCTTTTCTACTTTTGTACACATTTTTTGAGCAATAAAAAAAATTATTTTAAGAGTGTCAACATCATGAGTAGCTAAACCCCATCACTGGGTCGACGGAGGAAGCCGAACTTCATACATGGGTGAATTTATTTTATTTTCTATTTGACTTTTGCACTAATTAAAATAGAATTATGATTTGAAAAAATTAGTTATCATTTTATTAGATGGGTCATGCTTGCTTAGATGTTTGATGTCCCATGCTTACGATTTATAACTAATGTTTGGAGAATCTACCTTGGCAAAAATAAGAGTCCATGTTTTTATTTATTGAACTATAATTGTTGAAGAATAAATAATTGAACCTATTGATATGAATTCGATGGAATCCTAGTCCCAGTAACTCTCGCTTTTATTATTTTCATTAAACCTTTAAATTTAGTCTCAACAACGTCCGAGTGAACGACAACTTTCTTTACCACTATCCTAAATTTGATCACTGGACAATACTATCTCTGCTAAGAACAAGACTGAGCGATTATTCCAAGAGTCAATAATTATGATGACTGATATTGATCAAGCGATAACCGATTGTCGCGCGTTTATCACTCAACAAGCGGGTCCTAATCTCCGCGGGTATGTTTTGACTTTATGTGATGTGTCCGCTCTTGTTCATCCTACCGATAAGAAGGCGGAATTAGCTCGTTTATTGGTGTTAAAGGATGAAGTGGGGGATGTTACAGACTCATCGATTGATTGCTTTGGATAAAGCATGCAAAGCTTATGAGGAGCATAAGGAAACACTTGGTATGGCTCGGGTAGCCCATGCTTCTGATGATGTTATGCGCAAGGTTCATCAAGTGCTTGAGGAGGTGCGCAGTGCTTATACCGCCTCTACTACTCAATATGGTGAAGTGCTCTTAATGATGCAAGATTTGGATCAAGACATCGCGCATTGCCGCTCGTTTATAGCTGAGTGTTCTTAGGAGGATTGCCATCATCACCTTTTTTTTTTGGGATTCGTAAATGTTTTCTTGGGTGTTGTGTTGTTTGGTTATATATATATGAGAATCATTTTGGTTTATCAAAATAAGTAGTTGTCTCTTGTCTCATGGCTAATCGTGTGAGATTAGTTTTGGAAATAAGGTACCTAAATCGCCTTTTAGAAGTAACGTGTCTTACGCGTGATATGTTTAATATCGAGAACTCTTGCTGGCATGATCGGTTAACAACGGCAGACCATCGTGTGATGAAAATTCAAAGTGAAGGAGGACCCCCTGATATAGTTCTTCTTGAATACCGTGGTTATTGTTGCGAACATCGTTTGATTACTCATTTCCGGTGTGTTGAAGCGGATCGTACTGTGAGATTTGTTGAAATGGCTCTTGCTGAAGCTCACGGGGCGCTCCGCGCGCTACCTTGATTTTTTTTTTTTTTTTTTGTATATATATTGTTTTATGATTATCAGAGAAGAATGATTAGAAATCATGGGGGAGTCAATCAATGCATTATCTTTGTTCCTTAGAAAACAGAAAATAGAGTTGTTGCAAGCCACTGTTACTGGGAATGCTCGACTTGTACATGATTGTGAGGATATGTTTGAGGTAAGTCAGACGCAATACCTTCACACAATGAATTTATATGTGGATCGGCTAAGTCCTTATCGGGTCAACCCTTCAGTAGAGAACGCCATGACCTCGGATGAGGCGTTTGGGATATTTTCTGATGCTCGTGCCCGAATGGAGCATCAAGAAAATGAATTAGCTGTTGCACATGGTAGGTTAAGACGCGCGCGCTCAGTATTTGCTTCGTTTCTTTAAATTTTATGTATCTTAGTAGGCTTTTATCCGTGTAATGCTTTGTTCTATCTGCTTGTGTATCATTCCAAGCGTATTTTACCCGTCTGCTAATGAATATATCAATCTCATTACCCTGGATTGACTTTTAGTAGTTTCCTACGAAATATCATTGCCCACAATTCACTTGGGACTTTACTCTATCTATACTCATGCTTGGTGCTCTGTCTATTCTGTCCCTGCTTGGGGTTATCATGCATTTTGTTGCTCAAAGTTTAATCATAGTCAGGACTAGCACTCATATTATGTGCTGTGCTTATGGCCCAGCTATACTCGAGGCTAGTACTGCATTTCATTGGCTATGCACGGAACCTAGCCAGACTCTGGGATATTGGTGCACTTCATTGGTTATGCACGGAACCTATCCAGACTCGGGGCTATTGGTGCACTTTATTGGTCATGAATGGAACCTAGCCAGACTCGGGGCTATTGGTGCACTTCATTGGTCATGCACGGAACCTAGCCAGACTCGGGGCTATTGGTGTACTTCATTGGTGATGCACGAAACTTAGCCAGACTCGGGGCTATTGGTGTACTTCATTGGTCATGCACGGAACCTAGCCAGATTCGGGGCTATTGGTGCACTTCATTGGTCATGCACGAAACCTTAGTCAGACTCGGGGCTGTTTATTTTAACAAATTGTTAAGATAAGAGTACTCATTATATTAGTGATAATCAGCCGTCCGACTTACATTTAGTTATCACGCGTAATAAGCTTTTAACCATTTACCATTGATAGGGGTGTTGATCCGGGACCCGCTCATCTGCTGAGATAGTAGTATCCACTTTCTGCTGCTTCGCTAATCTTATAAGGACCTTCCCAGTTTGCGGCAAACTTTCCGGCCTTTGCATCTCGCTGAACGTGCGAGGCAATTTTCATGACTATATCATTTACTGAGAAAGTTCGTTTTTTTACCTTCTGGTTATAGTATCTCGTTGTCCTCTTCCTATATTTATCAGCAAATCATTCGGCTTTAGCTCTTCGCCCCTCTAGAGTATCAAGATGGGCAAATCGACTAATCTCGTACGGAGTGGTGAGGCTAGCCTTGGCTACTCGCGCTGACGGGATAGGAATTTCCACTGGTAGTATTGTGTCCTCCCCGTATACCAAGGAATAAGGTGAGGCTCCGGTTGAACTCCTTTTAGAGATGCGGTATGCCCATAGTGCAAGCGGTAACTGTTCATGCCAGCTTCTGTGATGATCATGTACTGTCTAGCTTAATATCCTCAACAATGTTTTGTTAGTAGCTTCCGCCTGTCCATTTCCTTGAGGGTAATAGACGGTCGAAGTATGAAATTTAATGATGTATTGATCCAGCAACTCCTTGACAGTTTGGTTAACGAATGAGGTGCCATTATCCGAGCGGATGATCATTGGTGCGCCAAATCGACATATTATATACTATTTGATGAAGGCCGCGATAGTGGCTCCGGAGTAATCACGGAGCGAGATGGCTTCTACCCATTTTGAAGAATACTCGGTTGCGGTGATGATATATTTATGTCGCCCGGAGGAAGTCGAACTAATATGTCCAATGATGTCGAGTCCCCAGCTATGGAAAGGCCAAGGGGTGACGACACTATGTAGCAACGTATGTGGGGCACGAATTAGTGGTCCGTGGATTTGACATTGATGGCACTTCTTCACATGCTAGGCTGTATCAAATTTCATCGTGGGCCAGTAAAATCCTCCTTCATACAATTGCAAGAAGAGTTTCCTCATACCCTATGCTCCGCCTTATGGGATGTGGTCATTACTATCTCTGCCTCTTCCTGTGATAAACAACGCAGTACCGTATCCCCATAGATTTTCCTATAGAGCATTCCTTCATTCATATAGAATCGACCAGACTTCCGCTGAATCTTGAGCGCATCTTGTCTGTTTTGTGGCAGACGTTCATGCTGGATAAAGTCTATGTACGGCTGCCTCCAATATTCTATTTCTGCGTTACAGACCTCTATTTGTTGTGGAGACGCTAGGCAGTCTTCACACTTATCTTGTATTACTGCTGCTTGAACTGCCATGTTCGGCCAGTACACACCCATCCTCTGTAGGCGACGATAAAGCGGAATTCCTCCAGTTTTTCCGCAGGATTTTATTTGAACGCGTCTTAATATTTCTTGTGCCTATATTTTTCCTACACATCGTAATAAGGCTCCTCCGGGTGTTCGGTAATATAGCGCTCCTCGCATTATGACGAATTGCTTTAGTACTTTAGTGGGCAACAATTGTTCGTCCTCTTCTTTAGTTAAATCCTGAATATAAGCTGCTCTCCAGTCGTCCTTTTGTTCAAATGTTGCGTCTTCTTTCCACGTACTTGGTAATGCCCTATTCTTCACTACCACTGTCCCTTCGTCCTCTTCATTCAATTGCATTTTTGCTGCTAGAGCGGCTAGTGCATCGGCATGGCGATTAGTGGTTCTTCCCGTATGCTCGATGACAGTACTCCCTCTCTTTGCTATCAACTCTTGGACTTCCGTTCGATAGGGAGCTAAATGCGTCTCTTTCACCTGAAAGTCCCCTGATATTTGGCTTGTAACCAACTTTGAGTCTCCCTTTATGTCTATCGTTCCTAAATTGAGTTCTTCTGCCATACGCAACCCCAAGATCAGCGCTTCATATTCCGCCATGTTGTTGCTGCACTCGAAATCTAACTTGAAGGAGAATGACAACAAATCTCGTGTGGGTGTTTCGAAAACTATGCCGGCCCCTCCGTGAGAACCATACGACGATACGTCGAAAAACATTGCCATCGTTCCTCTTCCTCAATTTCCGCGACTTCTCTAGGTATCTCCTCGCTTATTTCCATCATGTCTGTTCTTGGAAATATGGCCAATAGGTCCGCAAACGCTTGTCCGTGCACTCCTTTGGACCACTGATACTTCAGTTCGAACTCGGATAGTTGTAGTAACCATCGAGTTGTTCTGCTGGATAAGACTGGATTCGTAGATAGGTAGGCGATCAGATTGGCATTTTCTACCACTATGGTCTCATGAGCGAGCAAGTACGATCGCAATTTCTGCGTGGCATATATGAGCGCCAAACATGCTTGTTCCGCTTTTGAGTATCTGATTTTCGCGTCTCTAAAGCCTCTACTGATGTAATGAATCAGACATAGCTGATCATTGCCGAGGTCTTGAGCTAGCAATGCTCCGACTTCCATGTTGGTAAAAGTTATGTACAGATATAGGGGCTCACCCTTAATTAGTGGTCGTATGACTCGTGCACTGATCATGCATACCTTAAGTTTCTGAAAGGCTCGCTCTTGATCATCTCCCCACTCATACAACTTGTTCTTTTTTATTAGTGGTGAGAAGACGGATAGTAATTGGGCCAATCTTGGGATGAACCTCTGGACATACGATATTCTTCCTATGAAGGTTTGTAATTCCTTCACGTTTGCGGGCGGCATCATAGTAGTTATTGCTTCTACTTTTTTTGGATCGATCTGTATTCCTTCGTTCGTGACAACGAATCCTAGAAATTTTCCGGACGTAACGCCAAAAGCGCACTTGAGGGGGTTCATCTTCAGGTGATATTTCCTGCATTTGTCGAAGACGCGCTTCAGGTGGTCTAAATGATCTTCTCGCGCCCTGGATTTTACCACAATACCATCTATGTACACCTTCATTATTTGGTGCATCATATCGTGAAAGATAGCCACCATCGCCCGCTGATAAGTTGTTCCGGCGTTTTTTAGCCCGAAAGGCATCACAACATAATAGAAGTTTCCATATGGCGTCTGGATGGCTGTTTTATGAGCATCCTCCGCAGCCATCCTCACTTGATTGTATCCGCTGAACCCATCCATAAAAGAGAACATGTCATGTCCGCATGTGTTTTCACCATCACATCTATGTTTGGCACCGGGAAATCTTCTTTGGGACACGCTCGATTCAAATCTCGGTAGTCGACGCAACATCGGACTTTCCCATTCTTCTTAGCCACTGGTACAATATTAACCAACCACACGGGGTGTTAGATTAGTCTGATAAATTTGGCTTTAAGCAGCTTTTCCACCTCTTCTTTGATGGCGAGTTCTATCTTTTCCAAGAAATTACGGATTCGCTGTTTAACTGGCTTGTATTCGGGTGAGAAACTAAGGTTATGCGCGATTATGCTGCAATCCAAGCCAGGCATTTCATCATATGTAAACACAAACACATCTTGGTATTCGCGGAGCAACGTAATCATCCGTTCTTTCTCCTCTCCGTGCAGGTGTTTGCTGATGCGCACGCAACGGGGATGATACTTTGAACCAAGGTTTATCTCTTCTAAACCATCCAGTGTTGAGTCGACTTTCACCTTATCCTCGGGTAGTTCCTTCATCATTTCTTCTTCCGAAATTGGAATTTCCGCTTCCTCCTGTAATTCTTCCTCTATCGGGGTCGTCTCCGCCATTTCTTCATCTGCTGATGACATAGCGCAATGGTGTTGGAAATGAGAGACTTCCACGTCTGATTGCTATAAGCGGTAGACATGTCATTCTTCCGCCCGTGAGAAGCGCTTGAACTGAGTGCTCTTAGTCTCAGCTATTTATCTTTTACTTCCCGCAGCAGGCCCCATTCGTGACGGGATGAACACTGATTTCCCTTTTCCTTTAATTGCTCTTCTGGTTGGAATTCTTCCCACTTTGGGAGAGGTATAATATGCTCCGTCTGTTCTTCTTGATTCAGGAAGGGCTGCTTGTAGAAAACTACGTCAGCCATGTAAGCCTCTTCCGGCCCAAAGGGGTTTCCTGTGGATGAGATCCGGTACTGCTTTCCTCCAATATTAGTTTTGACACATTGATGATATGTCGATGCTACTACTTTGTGATTCAAGAGCCATCCTCTTCCGAGCAGTATGTGGAACGTGGTGTCATCCTCAAGAACATAGAAAAGGGGTGAGCGCTCTGATAGGTACGATTTTTAACATCAGATGTACTATTCCAATTGCCGTCTGGGTTTGTCCCCAAAATCCTCTTACAGTTGTTGCGCGCATCTTAATTTCTGATCGCGACACTCTTAGAAACTCCAACGTATGTAGGGAAATTAAATTGAGTGAGACTCCGCCATCTATAAAAGCTCGCTTGAGTGGTTGTTTATTAATGAGGGTTGTTAGGTATAAGGGGCGAAGGTGCTCTCCCGGGTAGCATATGTCTTCATCCGTAAAAATAATGGTTTCCTTAGGCGTCGGATTGTACGTATTCCCGGATGCAATTGCGGTTATGGCTTTAGATGCTTCGCAGATTTGGTTTTCGCTAAAACCTAGAGAGTCGAAAAATTGTTGAGCCAGGATAGTCTGAGCAAACTTACTGGCAACTCCATTTGTATCCGGAAAGACCGCTATCTCGGAAGCCTCATATGTTTCCTCTTCTCCTGTGTCTTCCCAAGGTCTCCAGGTTTCACCATCGAGGGGATCATGTGAGATCATCATGACTTGGTGTTGAGGTTGCAGAGATCGTTGTTGATTCTCTGGTCCCCTATATCTAGCTCTCCTCTAGCTCGCTTTCTTTGCACGATATATCGAAGGGAATAACACTCCACGGTCAGATGATGCACTCTTCTATGGTAATGACAATATCGTTCATGCATCTTGTCCTCTGCGGTTGGTTCTGCGGATACTGGTGGAAAGGTCTCCTCTTTGTTTGATACCCATTGGTCCAAGAGTCCTATTATCTGTTCCTTATTGCATGACAAAGGAGGCGGTGGATTAGACCTTCCTCCATCTGTTCTTCCTCCTCTTCTTCCAGACTGCTCGCGATAAGAGCCGAAAGAAACTCCGCTTTTCCTCTGTCATTTACCGGTACTTGGTCACTAAAAGCAGGTGCGGACGCGGCATTGACAGAATGTTGCTGCCATATGTGTCTGCCTCCTCCTGAATGCGTAGCGTCTGCACAATCTGATATCTGAGATGCCGCCTCTTCTTCTTCCACAAAGGTTTGGAGCTTGAAATTTGTCAGATTTAACCGGAAAACATCATCCATTCTTCTGATGCAGACCTCTACTAGGCGTTCCTCCGGGATATCTTCGTGGCATTCTAATGTGAAATCTCGAAAACGGGTAATGTATTTTCCGATCTCTTATCCTACCCTCTGGGTACACCTTCCTAAATCTATTTTTTTAATCCTTTGCGCAGAATAGAATTTCTTCAGGAAAAGTTGTCATACCATGTAAAGGCATTGTCTGTAAGTGACTTTGGGAATTCTTGCATACAAAGACTTTCATCCTGAGCATAGGAATTCATTGCTGATATGAAGCGACTCACATGCTCTCGTGAATTCCCTTTTCCTCTGTATGTTTTAAATTCTGGCGATGTATAATCCTCAAGATACAAGTAGTCGACAACTTCCACGGTGGTTCTAGCGAGTCATACGCGTCATGCTTTGTCACTCGGTAGTTAGTTTCCAAATATTTTGTGATCGCGTCTTCCGTCATTCCTTGAATAGTATTCTTCGCGCTGACCACTCTGGAGGTTGTCACGTTTTGCTCCCTTACTCTCTTCAGGAGCCCACGTAGTTCTTGCTGCCTTTTGATAGACGCGTCTAATTCCTCTTGCATCTCGGACACCTCTTGCTCGCTTGTCTTAGTTATGGTATTTCCTTTGAGAGTCTATCGTTTCTTCTGGGACGTTCCCGCGCCCTAAGACGCTCCTGCTCCTTGCACAATAGGGGTGGTAACCACTGCTCGGAACCGTATCTTTTCATCGCTCTCTCCATGCACGTCTTCTATAGAAACATGGTCCAAGTTTTGGGGTGCTCCGCCCGCTGGTACTTCCTGGCTCGCACTTGGGAGTATATATCATGCTGGCAAAGAGGCTAAGAACCTCCCACTGTGGTCGCAATGTTGATAGGGTAAATCGTGGGAAGGAGGAACTAGCCCTAATCACAGAAAGTACTCCCAAGGTGTAGAGAGGTTTAATGGTGTCTCTAAACATACTTGCTTTCCCTTTTTATGGATAAGTGCCCATAAGATTAATATATTACTAAACTACCATTTCCCTCTCCTCCAAGTTATTAACAAACCCTAAGAGGTTTCTCTTTCTCTCTTGGGCTAAAGCCCAACCATTTCAATATCCTCTTTCATGGGTTAGGACTACCCCAACCTTGTGGGTTAGGCCTAGTCCCCTAGTTTTTCTATCCTAAAAGGACCCTTAATAGGTTAAGGGGCTATCTATTTTGGAGTAGTTATTTTCATGTATCAGTGGGTTCTTACTAGCTAACATTGGTTGGCAGGTGCTTTGACACCAACTAGTTTATCATTGCATACAAAAGATCTAAGTGGATATATAGATACCTTTTGGTTCGTCAGTCATTGAACACATCTCACCAAGTGTGAAGAAGGTACTTATCTTGTAACTCCTAATTACACGTTATATGCAAGTTCATGAAAAATGGATATGCCATATGCATGTGCAACTCTAAGTTACACTAGTTAGATGCATGTGTAATTTCTAGTTACACTACCCAGATACATTGTAACTTCTAATTACACTTTTTTTAGATGCATGTGAAACTGATTTATTGATGTGTGTGTTGTTCTTTTAATCTCATCAAAGTTGATTTATGCATTGATGTTTGTACTATTTTTTTTAATTACGCTAATCTCATGGATGCTTATTTTGTTTGCAGATATGCAAGCATTTTGAAATCGGTAATGACAAAAAGTGAAGGGAACATTTATGGGATTTCATTTTACATATATCGTGTTTTAGCTCGTTTATTGTGTTCAATAACGATTGATAAACAAATAATTATTGTAAATGAAATTAATTAATATTTCAATAATAACTGAATATATGTTTCTTTTTTGACGTGTAAATGTTGAGATACACATCCATGTACATGTGTAACTTTTGGATACACATTCATTATGGATGTGTAACTTCTGGGTACACGTGTTATATGCATGGGCATATGGATGTGTAACTTCTGGGTACACATCCCATATGCATGTGTAACTTTTAATTACACATGCCATATGCCTAGCTATATGTAACTGTTTCATGTGATATGGATGTGCAACTTTTGGGTACACATGCCATATAAAAGTGTAACTTCTCGTTACATTTGGCATACGGATGTGTAACTTCTCGTTACACATGCAATATGGATATGTTGGGAGGTGATGGTGGTGGGAGGCGGTGGTGGTGGATGATGGTGGTCGACGACGGCGGTTGGTGTTCGGAAGTGGTGGTGGGCGGTGGCAGTGGTGGTGAGAGGCGGTGGTGGTAGAGACATCATGTAAGGACCCTCAAGGGCGTCAACGCTATTAGACCGGTCACGAGTCGATCTAGAGATGCTCAAGAGACGATTTAGTCGCTAATGACTCGATTAATTAGAGACGAACGTTAATTAATATAAATTAATCTAACAACGATCTAGATAAAAAAACTAGTACCATCGGTTAGATCTCGAAAAGTTATGCGAAATGGACTACTCGAATGTGTCATTCGGATACCGGACAAACAAAGAAGATATCTTCAAATATGTACGAAGGGTAAAATTATCATTTCTCATCATAACCGCCTAGATGCCCTTATCCATTTCTCGGGTGTCTTTAGCAATCTTGGCCGGCCTTATCTCAAACGAGGAGATAAACTCGTTATTCTTTTCTTCTTCTTCATTCTTCTTTCTTCTTCTTCTTTCTTCCTCTTCCTTTTGCTAGTGAAACCGAGAGATGAATCGAGATTTGATCTGAGAGAATCAAGTGATTAAACTGTATACATGATGAAGGGGATGTTGTGGATGTGAATTATGAGGAAGATCAGTTTGGGTTTAGTTTTAAGTGATAAACAAAGAGAGTTAGAAGTTAGGGTTTCAACGATTTGGAATTGGTTGGAGATTTATGAGAAATCGAGAATGGAAGTAAGTAATTGATGGGGGGTTCTATGTATTGGGGACAAAGAAGATTAATTAGAGTTTGATTCTCAAACCTCAGGGAAGAATCGAAAAAATTAGGGTTGGTAAGATGAACTCAGAGAAGGTATGTGAGATGAAATTAAGAGTCTATAGTAAAGATTAAAGATGGGTTTGATTGAATTGAAAATTTGGATTAATACTTTGAGCTAGAGCATGAGAAGAAGAGATTGGATTATTTTAGGGTTCTTTGAGAAGTGATGAAGATGATGGAGATTAAGAGAAGAAAAATAGAATCAAGAACAGTTGGTGGTGGTAATGATTCAGGTTTTGATTCAAACTCGGAATAAAAGGTAAGTTAATTTATGGATTCTTCTACTTTGAAATTGTCTAAGTAGAGTTCAGTAAGAAAGTGATGGAGTTATCATTGGTGTCGAACTGGTTGATGTTTGAGCAAAGCTGGTTTGAGGTAATTATGTAGGATCAGAATATCGCAACATCGACGCCCTTGCGAAATCCATAAACGACACATTGCGAAGACATCGCAGACGAGTAATATAAATGACGCAACGGATGACGACAGCCAGAACACGAGAAAGATATGAAGACCTAGCGAGATTAGGACAACTTGCGAGGTTTTACATTTGTACACTTGCGAGAATGTCGCAAGTCAGATCCGAAAATAAAGGACAACTTAGATGTCATCCATAATGTAATGTCCTATATAAAGAGCCGAATAGGCTTATGAAAGAGGAGGGATCTTTTTAGAGAGTGGAGAGAAAGTTCAGAGGAGAGAGAAAGTCTAGAGTAGCAATAACATTCTTGATTTCACTTCCTTCTTGTAAAAATTCTAACTCAATTAATAAAGAAATTGGTTATTGATCTTAAATATGTGTTAGATATTATGAATTTTTGTGAGGTGTGTATTGTAGGATTTCCTGCAATTACATATGGCGCTAGAAACAGGGACTGAAGATTAAAGATTGGAGATTGCTGTAAAGATTGTTCAAATTAAGAAGATGATTGATAAATTGGTTAAAGTAGAGAAAATCAAAATCAAGGAACGTAATAGAAAGTTGGAATGTAGTTTGATTACAAAAACAGTGATTAATGAATTTCATGAAAATATCAGAGGGAGAATACATAAACGAGATTTTGAAGGAAAGAAAATCGTAACAACGGAGAAAGCGTCACCTATGAAAGAATGGGAAAAACAGAAGATTACATTCACAGCAGCAGAGATGTCAAGAGAAAACTTAAACCACACATCTCCTTTGGTAATCACAGTAACCACACAGAAAGAAAAAGAAAAATCAGCAAAAATTATGGAAGAATGGGCGGTAAACAGAACTCTAGTTGATACGGGGAGTTCGGCGAATATAATCTTTTATCATGCATACAGAGGAATGGGATACAAAGATGAAGAGATGTCTCCTTCAACTTATCATATTCATGGCTTTGGTGAATCTATAACAAAACCAAAAGGAGAAATAGAGGTGCGAATTTTGCTGGGAGATATTGAAACACAAACGGCATTATGCGTAGTGGATATGGAATCACCATACAACATGCTGTTGGGAAGGCCATGGATTCATGCGATCAAAGCTGTAGCATCAACATTACATCAATGCATCAAATTTCCTATGCCAAGTAGGATTGGTGAAATTAGAGGGGAAACCGATAAAGCGAAATTATGCTATCAAATTGAAGTAAAACAATATGAAGGACGTGCAAAGAAGCGAAAAGATCGCAGAAAATTGGCGAAGGAAGCAAAGAAAGAAGAGGAATTTATAGCTTATATGATAAGAGCAGAGGAAGGAAAAGGGATACCCAGCGAAATTTTGGAAGGAGGAACTGAGCTTGCGAAGGAGATAAAAGAACCCACACCTATGGGAGAACCTAAGGCCAGTTACACTGCGGCAGAACCAACGAAGGAAGTGAATGTTGGGAGCGAAGAAGAACCAAAAATACTAAAAATTGGGACCAAGATGGAAGCAGATGAAGAAGAAAAAACTATTGGTCTTTTGTGAGAATTTAAGGATATTTTCGCATGGAACATGAATGAGGTGCCGGGGATAGACCCATCTGTGGCATGCCACATATTGGAAATTGACAAAAATGTAAGGCCATTCAAACAAAGAATCAGAAAAATTGCGACAACGTATCATCCTCAAATAGAAGAAGAGTTGCAGAAGATGCTTGATGCAGGGATTATAAGACAAGCAAAATATCCAGAGTGGATAGCAAATATGGTCGTAGTACCAAAGAACAAGAAAGGGATAAGAATTTGTATAGATTTTACTGATTTAAATAAAGCTTGTCCGAAGGATAGTTTTCCATTACCGGATATTCCACAAATGGTCGAATCAGCAGCAGGAAATGATAGAATATCTTCTTTAGACGGATATAAAGGGTACAACCAAATTCCTCTTGCTGAAGAAGATCAGGAGCATACTGGTTTTTTCGCTCCCAGAGGGTTATATTGTTACACAAAAAAGCCATTTGGTTTCCGAAATGCTGGAGCAACATACCAGAGGATGGTAAAAAGGGTGTTTGCGAAGTGTATACACAAAACATTGGAAGTATATGTAGATGATATGCTAATAAAAAGTAAAGAAGCAAAAAATCATGTCCAAGATCTGAGGGAAATTTTTGAGCAAATGAGACATTTTAACATCAAGGTAAATCCAGAAAAATGTATTTTTGGGGTTGCATCGGGAAAATTTTTAGGTTATATTGTATCCAAAGAAGGAATACAAGTTGATCCAGAGAAAGTGCAAGCGGTTCGCGACATGCCAGCACCGGCGACGGTAAAAGATGTACAAAAGTTAAATGGACTCTTAGCTTCGCTGGGAAGGTTCATTTCGCGATCATCAGATAAGTGTAGACATTTCTTCAATATACTCAAAAAGGGGGTGAAGTTTAGATGGACAGACGATTGTGAGAAAGCTTTTCAAGGAATAAAAGAACATCTGGCGAACATATCTATTTCGTAAAAGGCAGAACCGGGAGAAGAATTATTAATCTATCTTGCAACAACTTCGCATGTATTAAGTGATGTGTTATTGCGAGTAGATGCGTGAATTGAAAAACCAATCTATTACATCAGCAAAACATTCAATGCTGCAGAGAAAAATTATTCAAAGATTGAAAAATTAATTTTGGCATTAGTTTATGCAGCATTTAAACTTTGAATATACTTTCAGGCGCATGAAATAAGGGTACTAACAAAAATACCAATCGAGTCAGTAATGAAAAACTCAAAAAGATCAGGTAGAGTTGAGAGATGGAATGCACAGATAGGACATTTCAAAATCAAATATGAAATACTATCTTCACCAAAATCGCAAGTTGTTGCAGACTTCTTAGCAGAATTTCCTTTAGAAGATGATGAAGCAGTGGAAGAAATGATGGATATAGAAGAAGAACATGGGAATCCAATAGATCTGTTAACAGAGCCAAATAGATGGGAAATATTGGTGGATGGATCATCAAATGGGGAAGGTAATGGAGTTGGAATTGTTTTGATTTCGCCAGAGGGCAACAAAATGGCTTTTTCCTTCAGATTGGAATTTGCATCCACTAATAATGAGACAAAATATGAGGCTGTGATACATGCCCTGAAATTCGCAATAGAAATGAAGTTGGAAAATGTAAGAATCACCAGCGATTCGCAACTAGTCATTTGTCAAATAAAAGGAGAATACACTACAAATGAATCATCCATGAAGAAATATAAAAAACTTGTTGAGGAATTATCAACGAGAATCCCAAAAATTAAATGGAGACACATATCAAGAAAAGATAACAGACTCGCAGATGCCTTTGCTTTTATCTCAAGTATGATGACGGACCCAGCTGCGAGATGCATAAAGATACAAACACTTTTATCACCATCAATCAATAAAGAAGAAGAAGAAGAGGTAGATTTAATGATAATAGAAGATGGAGAACAAATACCTAGTATTGAAGATTGGAGAGCAGAACTTCATGCATACCTGAAAAGAGGAGAAACACCAAGAAATAGATTGGAGGCGCACAAATTAAAAAGTCGTGAAACAAATTATGAACAAAGGGATGGGATATTGTACACAAGATCTTTTAATAGACCATGACTCAGATGTTTAACACGAAAAGAATGAGAAGAAGTACTAAAAATGTTACATAGTGGGGATGCTGGCAATCACAGTGGTGGAAGATCTTTGGCATACAAAGCGAAGATGCAAGGTTATTATTGGCCCTTTATGCACGAGGATGCGAAGCAAATATCAAGGCGTTGCGAATATTGTCAAAGGCACGGAAAGAAAATACATGCACCAGGAGCACCATTAACATCTTCAACAAGTGTATGGCCTTTTGGAAAATGGGGTTTAGACATTGTGGGACCATTCCTACCAGGAACGGGGCAGAGAAGATATCTGATTGTCGCTACAGACTATTTCACAAAATGGGCTGAAGTAAAGGCAGTACAACACATTCGCGATAAAGATGTTTTTACATTCATATTTGAGAATATCATATGCAGATTTGGAATCCCCACACAGTTGGTGTCCGACAATGGAAAACAATTTGAGGGACAGAATATAGAACTGTTACTTAATGCATTTAAGATAAAATGTGGAAAGTCAACTCGTTTATACCCTCAGGCCAATGGACAAGCAGAAGCAACAAATAACACAATCGCAGATATATTGAAGAAGAAATTAGAAGGACATAATAGAGCATGGTGTGAACAAGTGCATAATGCAGTATGGGCTTACAATACAACCAGGCGAGAAGCTACGGGAATGTCACCTTTCTGCTTAACATATGGAGTTGAGGCTGTACTACCAACAGAAGTTATTATTCCAACAACAAAGAGAGAAGCTTGGGAGAAAAATCTTAGTGCGGGTAATATTTTAATCAAACTAGATGAGTTAGAAGAAAAAAGAGAAAGAGCTCTACAGCATATGGAGAATTACCAACGCAGATTAGCCAGAGAATATAATAAACGTGTTAAGACACGCGAATTTCAACCAGGTGATTTGGTACTGAGAGAAACACCAATATATCAGCGAGAAAGTAGTGGCAAGCTTGCGAAAAAATGGGATGGACCTTATATCATTAAGGATATAGTTGGAACAGGGGCATATAGATTGATGGATCCTGAGGGTAAAGATGTGGGCCACAGATTGGATAGACCATGGAATAGGTTATACTTGAAGAGATATTACCCGTAAAAAATTGTGGGAAAAGATTAGACTGCGAAGTAATGTATGATTGAAGCGAAATGAATTTATATGAAAATTTTGCGAAAGAATCATTGCGAGATTGCACAAAATAAAGAAAGAACATGCGAAAATCTCGCACAGAAAATACCAAGAGATAATCAAAAATCAATGACATATCAGAAAGGGGCGATCCTGCTATGGCGTACACCCTAGTTCGCGAAATCAAAATTTCGCAAGAGGCAAATGTAAGACCTAAAGTACGTCATAAAAGGGGGTACCTGTTAACATGGCTCGGGGAAAAGGTTACACCGCCCATGGAACCTGAGTCATGGAGAATTGGGGTCAATAAAGCCCATCCAGGAGAGGTACCTTGGATTTTCAATCTAAGCTTATGACTTAGATTGGACGACCCAGGGTCTCTTCTAAGGAGTCATCATTTGACCAAGGCGCCGAGGTACACGGTTGAGCCAAGAGTGCCTGGGGCATTTGAAGTGTCTCGGCCATTCTTGGCAAGTCTCGGCATATGCTGCACTCGGCCTGAAGAAAACTCCACTTAGGGCGCAGTCTCGTAACCATAAGCCCTATAGGCAAAAGGGATAAGAGGCTGCGAAAACAACTGGTTGTTGTTGAGACCGGATGGGGGGGAGCTAGCCTTGTATGGCAGAAGTACGCCTCCTTGAAGGGGCAACCAGGGGGATGATAAGGGCGGCACCCTCCATTAGGGAGCTGATAAGTGTCTTAAGACGCAAATGTCATGAGGCTTTATTTTCGCAAGGAAATTTAGGCTTGTCATATTTGTGCGACAATCCTGAAGAGGCAATAATACAAAAAATAAAGATAAGACGAGATCAATGGGTCAATACATGAAAATGTAAAGACGTCCTGTGATTTCGTCGCAAGACGGCAATGTCATGGGGCTTTATTTTCGCAAGAATTTTTAGGCCTGTCATATTGTTGCAAAAAAAATTCCAAATAAAAGGTTAAGGCAAAGTCAATGGGTTTTTGCATGCAAATGCAGAGACGTCCTGCGATTTTGTCGCAATGACAAGAGGTGGCGCAATAAGACCTTTAACTAGGAAGGCAAAATAAGACCACATGATTCAATAAAAGATTTATAAAAACTAATTATCATTTATGCAGGTCATCCATTGCAAGAAAGATAATGAGAGGCAGTATGGGAATTATTCAACAATGGGCATTATCTTTCTCGCAGATAAACATAATAATAAAGAAATAAGTGCACCTCAGAGAGGACTGAAATACATCATATGCAAGAAGTTATGTAGGTGAAGAGGTTCAAAGAAATAAATTACAAAAGAAGTTCAACTCTCAACATCAACTTTTTCGCAAGAAGGAGATAATGGACATCCTTCATTAATTTTATCACTCTCGCTAGCTTTCTCGATCTCGCCAGCTTTCCCAGCTTCGCCAGTTCTTCCTTCATTTTGGTTTGTTTCAATTTCTCCTCCATCTGGATTATTATGAACACCTTCATCATTTGGAAGAATCTCTTCTTCATTTGCGATGTCTTCGCCACTTTCATAATAATAATCGCTGTCCGGAGTACCAGGGACTTCATCATCATCTACTTCCAAAGGTTCGATGGATACAGGGGAGAGAGATCTGGATAATAAAATTTCATTCACAATAACTTCAGCCCTAAGATGAACTTGTCGAAGAAGTGCCTTCTGGTGATTCCTACTTTGGATATCTTTGGAGTAAGAGAGATAATCAAGTCTTCTTTCTGCCCGATCGCGAGAACGAGCAAGAGAAGTAGCAAGTAATGCATTTTCCTTACGAATCTTGGCGAAGTTAGATTCCAAAGTAGAAAGAGAGGAGCGAAGATCTTTTTCAGATTCTGCAACAATAAAGAATAAAGAAAATCATATAGGCGAAAGATTCGCAAGTAAAAAGATAAGACACAGTAAAAAGACATAACAAAGAAAAAATGGTTGTGGCAGTCAAATTTTATGACTACCTTCCTTTTGTGAGATAAGATATTGAGTTAAAGCCAATCAACTGTTCTCCAAGTGATCCATGGCATTGTCAAACTTATCACCAACCAAGCCTTTTAGCCGAGATCGTAAATTTTTTTCATTAGAAATAAGTAAGGTGTTTTGCTTCGCAAGAGAGGTGTAGGATTCTTCTAGTTTGGAATATTGATCCTTGAGTTGACTTGCTTTTATGCTTAAAGCTATTTTACCTTGAATAAGTTTATCCCTCTCCGCAGAAAATGATTATGTTACTTCTTTGAGTTTATTTCTCAATAAGCAGAGAGATCGTTCTTGATCATTACATACTTTTTGGGAAATGCTAAGTTCTTGCGAGGAGATCGCCACCTTATTCAAAAGAACTCGTTTCTCCTGAGATAGGGTTTGATTCTCATCTGATAAAGTTTCCAACTCCAGATTAGCTTTAGTCAAAAAGTAAGAGAGGCGAGACAATTCATTACTTAATAAATTTTGCTTTTGGACTAATTGAGCATTCTCCTTGGTAAGGTTATCTATTTGATCAACAAAATACGTATGAAGATTATCTAATTGGTTATATTGATCCATCCAAGCATCTCTATCCATGCGGGCTTCCTCAGCGACGGATTCAGATTGATATATCTCCATTTTTCGTTTCTGGTTTAAAGCTTAAAAAGGGGAGTAGAAGTTTAAAAAAAATAAAAAAAAATAAAAAAAAAATCACCTTTTAGTTCCTCATTCTTCCTGCGAAGATATTCTCGATCTAGCAAAACGTTTTGAAGTTTTTGATTCTCAAGATGAAGAGTGATTTCAAGGTCATAGCTTGGAGGTTACTTTTCAAAGCTTAAATTTCCTTCTCCAAAGATGTTTGCGAAACCATTCTATCAGAGCCAGAATATTTACTTACAACCTCGCAAACACCAAATTTGATAGGATCAGTGGAAGCTTTCTTGACATCATCGAGAAGAGCGGATAAAACCTTGAAGGCAATATCCATCCCTTCTAAATTTTCTTTAGTAAAAGGGAGAGATTCAGATGATGAAGTGATGATGGCAGAAGATGGGAGAGTTGAATCATCTTTAGCCATATGTATGTCATCGGAAGACGAGATTTGATGAAGGTTAATGACTGGGGTTGAGGCAGTGTTAAGAGAAGGGGCATGGACAGTAGAAGAAGAAAAGGGTTCAATCGCAACAGGGTTATTGTCAGGAATTTCATTTATAGAAAGATTAGTTATAGGGGATGAATCTGCAACGACATTTTCGCAAATGAGAAGAGGGGATTCCGCCTGCGAAGATGTCGTAGGAGGTGTTTTTGAAAGTTTAAACAAAGGAAATAAAACAACTGTTTCAATATTTTTAGGATGGCGAGGTTTTTTGGGGGGCCTCTCGACATTTGCATCACCCTGCGAATTTCAAATTATGTAAGAAACAGAGGCAACAATATTGTTATTAAAAGAATAAGTGTTTCTTAATACCTTGCTATTCGCAGGCTTCCTTTTGTTCACAACGAATTTTTGCTGCGAACTCTTGGGAACATTAGGGTTCTGAATTGCAAACTTGGTGCTGGAAGTGTTTTTGCTGAAACAGAAACAATATGGGAATTATCTAAAGATGAACAATATCAAATAAAATAATTTCAGTAGAGAAAATCAATTTTAAGAAGATCAGTTTCAGCAAAATAAACAAACCTTGATGGCTCCATGGGAACAGTAGCAGAAAGATGAAGAGGATTTACGAAAAGATGAACAATGAAAAAATTGCAGACGACAAAAAGAAAATTTACAGATGAAGAAGACCAAGTAAAAGAAAGAAGCCATTTTTACGATCGATCTCCTCTTAAATAGACAAAAAGTGATGACCGGTTAGCATTTAAAGTGCCGATGAAAAGGGGAAAATTTAACACGTGTAAACGGTTGTGCTTAATTTACGGAATCCTGTCGGTAGAAAGAAATGAACAACTACGGCATTTTGAAAAGATTAGTTCTCATGACATTCTCTCCTTCGCAGAGAAGACATGAGAAGAGGCAAGATGTAGGATCAGAATATCGCAACATCGACGCCCTTGCGAAATCCATAAACAACACATTGCGAAGACATCGCAGACGAGTAATATAAATGACGCAACGGATGACGACATCCAGAACACGAGAAAGATATGAAGACCTAGAGAAATGAGGACAACTTGCGAGGTTTTACATTTGTACACTTGCGAGAATGTCGCAAGTCAGATCCGAAAATAAAGGACAACTTAGTTGTCATCCATTATGTAATGTCCTATATAAAGAGCCGAATAAGCTTATGAAAGAGGAGGGATCTTTTTAGAGAGTGGAGAGAAAGTTCAGAGGAGAGAGAAAGTCTAGAGTAGCAATAACATTCTTGATTTCACTTCCTTCTTGTAAAATTTCTAACTCAATTAATAAAGAAATTGGTTATTGATCTTAAATATGTGTTAGATATTATGAATTCTTGTGAGGTGTGTATTGTAGGATTTCCTACAATTACAAATTACTTTCTAAGTAACTTAGTAAAGCTGTTAATTTCAGTTAATGAGTTTATAGATCATGGATATTGATAAGTATGTTATGAAGCTGAAGTTTATAATTTACAATATGTTAAAGAATGGTGTTGTGTATAGTCTCAACTGAAATTTCAGAGAAGTTTCTGGTAATAGAAATTGTGATGGAGTTCTTTATGAGATGTGGAGTTGTATTGAGTTTCAGCTGAAGTTAATTGTATTGGAATGAGATATGGTGTCGGTGTTGCAGGTTCTATAAGAATTGTAAACTGGATTGTAGTAGTATTACAGGTGCATTGGCTGGGTTTCTGGTACAAGGTGTGATTGGTTAATTGGTGGGATTATGTTTAGTTGCAGATTGTTTTAGTGTTGAGCTAAGTGAATTGTTAGTGGTGACGGTGCTGCAACTCATGGAATTGAGTATCTGGTGGTATGTCAGATTATTCTTAGCATGAAACTTGATTTGTAATTGATGGCACCGATCTTGTAACTGTGAATGAGCTATAGCATCTGTTTGTGTTAGAATGAACGTTGGTTCTGGTAAGTGGTTGAAATGGAGTTCTCAAGTGGAGTTTGGATGAGCAGTACTATATGAGTTAGAATTGGTGAACAAGACAGAAATGAAGAAGGTATGTCCATGGAATGAAAATGCTATCAGTGATTCTGTAATGCAGCTGAAGTAAGTAGTGTTGTAATGCTAGGAATGGTGATTGTAGAATCACTGTTGGATAATCTCTTTGAAAGCCTACAATTGAAGGTAAGCAGAGTTTGAAGTTGTAATTGAATCCTGAAGTTTGTTTAAAAATAATTGTATATATGCTGAAATGCTAAAATGGAAGTTGAGAATGTAAGAACTATAGTCGAAGTGAAACTGAAATAGAATTAGGTCTATTAGAATTTCCAGTCAGTCTAGCTAACTTTCCTGACTCGGTTAATCTGACTAAGTTGAGTTAACCTTGTTAACCTGAGTTGAATCAGTTTGACTCACTGAGTCAATGACCAGTTGACTCGCTTGACCTTGGACTTTGACTCCTGACCTGACCTTTAGACGTTGACCGTCAGTTGACGCCGTGGACTATTTGTGACCGTTAGTTGACCCGAATGGACCGGGCCTTAGATTAATGGGCCGGGTTTGGTAGACTTGGGCTTAGGGCTAGTTTTACTAGTTTGATGATTTGGACCCCTTATCCTTCGGTTTCTTCTACATAGTTGTAGATATTCTTAAGACTTTACTAATGAACTATAGAACCAATCTAATTGAATTAGCAAACCCTTTGATATATTAAAGGTAGAAATTGAAAGAGGTATAAAATCATAACTGGGCTTAGAACCATTAGATGGACTTGTGTGAGCCTTGTATGAGCCCTTTGGCTAATCTCTTAGAGTGCTTGTATGATTAACAATTAGTTATTAACAATGATCGATTCAAAGGATGAACCGGTGGATCGTGGATCTCAAGGTAGGCGTGGCTTGTCATCAAAAGAGGTGGGAATTTACATTTGACTCTTTTGTGACCATTGTTGTTTTCTTTTACAAAAGCTTATGTTTAACAAACTCATGCATTGTCTATTTGTGCATTCCATACATTGTTTATTTTGCATTACGATTGTTCTGTTGATTCTTTGAATCTTTCCACGATTTGGAAAGGACTATTAATGTTTGTTTGTCAATATGAATTTTGATGGGAAATAATAAGTTCCACCTGTGGTATATAGGGTACGCTCCTTCACATTTATATCTACTTACTTTCAGCTTTTATGCTTATGAGGCGTGGAACAAAACGACATCGATATTATTATTAGGTGTGGAACAAAACAACATCATTATTATACATTGTTTGAAGAAGGAGTTTGTCCATATACATGTTTGTTTATTTCAGTGACATGGTCACTTTTTGATGTTTGGGAAAACATGTATTGTTTTCCAAATCTTGCTATTGGTTACTTGAAAGTTAAATGTTATTCCTACTGGGCACCCCTTTTAGGGATGATGTGCTCACCCATTCCCACTTTCAGTTTCAGAGACAGATCAGAGTTGCGCAGTGAAAGCTTCAAGGGTTGAGTTCGTTAGTTGGTTAACTTCGGCTATGTTTATTATGTTGTATATTATATTTGTAAACCAAATGACTATTGTATATGTATCATTTGAGAGGAGTTCTTATATATATATATATATATATTCAGAGCGGGGCTAGTTTTTGGGTTAAGTTTTGTAGCATATTTCTTAATTGAAATGTTAAGTATATGATTTAGATCCTTAGTGCCTCTTTGTTTAGTTAATCTCTCAGCTGCTAGCTTTGGGGGTGCTACAGTGTTGGTATCAGAGCTCACTATTAGATCTTACATGGGAAATAATAGGATTAGCCAGTGCCAATTAGTGAACTAGATTAGTTTAGAACTGGGTTGGGTTTTGAGATAAATCGTAATCATTAAAAACTATCAATAACTAAAGATTTGTTCGGTGTATTAATTTGTTTGTTTAGTTGTGTATATATTTTATGAAGTGAAATTTTTAGGTTACGCCAGTTATGATAGAAGTTCAGTGATTCGTTAATCTTAGTAAGTTAACATTTTGTTAATCCAGCACCGGGGAATAGTGAAGGTTGTATTTTCTCTGTTCGTAGGAATGCATTGTTGGGCTTGGCCAACCTTGAAAGGGCAACTGCATACAGAGGATGACCGATCATAGAAGTATGATATAGTTATTCTAACAAACCGGTGATTATAATTTCACTTAGAAAGATTTGTAGGATCCTTCTTCGTAAATAGATTCAATCATATTTTTGAAATGGAAAATTGGTATGACGAACTTAAACTGTTAGAATTTAAATTAGTATTATATTGATCATAACTTTAATTACAATCTCATTAACAAATATATGACGGTAAAATAATGATTAGGATTAAATAGCTATTAGCGCGTATGTAAGGTTAATTTACGTAAATCAAACTAATGATAAATTAGAAATACATACTTTTGCTTTTAAACCAGAAAGTTAATGTCAGACTTATTAGGTTAAGACTTAAGAACCTGCAAATATTTTGCATAAAATAAAAAGACTAAATTTCTTGGTAATCTTATACTCAAATTTTCTTTAGTTCAATAACTGATTTAGTAAATCATTAAAATTAAACGATTACACATGAAGAGATAATAATAGTATTTGGATGCTTAGTACAAAAATAGATTTGAAGGAGAATAAACTCGTATATTAATAGAAAAAAAAAATCTAAAGACTATTAGGACATATTAAAATTTTATGCAGACTCAAATGTAAGTCATATCAGTTCCCAATGCCAATACTTAACAAGATATACTGTGCGAATTCAATAGGAATAATAAAAATCTATTATATCAATCTTTACGTGAATGATGAATCATATTTAAAGATTAAGACTTAGTATACCAACTGGCCAATCAACAAAACAATAACGATAGTAGTAAGAATGACGAGAATAATGACAAGATTATAATAGTATTTTGAATAATTAAGTTGATAGCAAACCTGTAACATATTATATTTAGAAAAGATTATATATTGTATAACAGTCAAGTTAAAATATTAGATACTATAAATTGAAGTGAAATCAAATTTGAATTAGTTATATGGATAAATATATAACAAACATGAAACTGTATCTTATTATTACTAAGTATTAGCACAAAGAACTTAGACATACTTATTTATTGGAATATAAATTTAAAGGATAAGCCAATTGTATTATAATCTAATAGTTGATAGAGATTAAAGAATAGTTAGTCTAAAAATTATGATCGCGTAGACAATCCAATAGTGAAATTAGTATTTGTTAGATCCTGAATATCATTGGGCCGACCGACCGGAGGGTCCGAAGGGTTCAAGGGAGGGAGTCCCTTTTATGGCTACTTTTTTGTCAAATAAAACATAACACAAAATTACAATTTGATAAAAAAATTGATTCGGTGGTAGTTTTTGGGAGCTGAAAAGACTAAAACACCCTTATACTTGAAAACAAGTCCTTCATTGTCCCCATCTATATTTCATTTCCGCCCCAAAATTTCAGCTCTTAGTAATAATCGTCACGACTCATTCCTCCTCTGCCACCACATCTAATGACAGTACCTGATTTCTTCACCTACCACCACCATTACCATCACAATCACAACCTACGCCACTCCAGAACCACCACCATAATAGTACCATCTCCACCACCACCATAACAGAACCAACACAACAATACCACCATGCCGCCACCATCCACCAACAGGCAACAACACAACAACACAAACAATACCACCGCCACTAGCAGCGCACAATCACCCCCAATCACACCTTAACCACCACCATCGTCCTTTCCGTCGCCGCCACCACCATCGCCACCTCCGCCGATATCTAGCATTGCAGTCTTCACAGCCACCACCAGTACCACGACTCCCAACAACACCACCACAACCACCAGTAACAGAACCACTTCCGCCGCAGCCAGCAAATACAATTTCTTCTACCAGCAACAATACTCACTTCCGCCACTGCTGCCAGCAATTTTAACTCACAATTTAATTTTTAACTCATAATTCAATTTTCACCAAAAAAAATCTCTGTTATTCCTTTGCCACCAACAACATTCATTCCTTCACCCCATACATCATCACCAGCGCCATATCCGCCACCATCACCAGCTAAGAAATCATGATAGAAAATTTGAATCAAACATTAACCAAATAAACTTACTCTCTTCCTCCACCACCATCAGTAGATCATTCACAACCACATCCCGGTAACTCAAAATCACCGTTATCACTATCTTTAGTCCTCAAGTCTAAAGACAGTTCACCAAAGCAATGTGATGAACAGGTGCAGGATACTGAATTATGTAGTGGTGCAGGTTAAGAAGTAGTGCAGTGTAGGATAAGGTGTTGTACTGTCACACATGTTATTCATACGTGTGTATTAACTGTCATTTTACTATTACCAAGTCTGTATAAAAACCTGTCTTAACAGCTTTTGTCTGTGTGTAACGTTTCTCTGAGAATCAATCAATCAGTTTGATTGTTTTCATCACCATTTCTACCATGTCATTAAAGTCACTGTCGCCACCGCCGCCATCTCCACCACCACCACTACTATTTTTTTTTCCGAATTGATTAACTTTAACCAAATCAGAAGCTCCGAATTTCTAACAAAACCCACCCATTTGAACGAATTTGATTGATTCCACTAGCAAATTTTTTGCAGCACCTAACAATTGAATTGAAGAACAACTAAATTGCTTGAATAAACGAAAAAAATAACATATCAAAAAAATCATAGTTTTCAGAAAAAATACCGTCTCAATTTTCAAATTGAGCACACACAACCTATAATCATGAAGATAAATCATAATTAACGAATCCCATACCTCCAATTACCCGAAAAATAACTCATGGGTTTAAATAAATTCATGAATAAGTGTAGATTAAACTATTAGTTAGGGTTTGCGGTTTGGAACTTCTGAAAGACTAACGCCATGAGCTAATAACTTTTAAGGTTATTTCTTATTTTTGATGAGTTCTTATATTTGATAAATTTGACATGAGATTACTGGTAATGGTTGGTTTTCTGAGCTACGTTGAGGCTGCGAGGAGGAGGAGGATGAGAAAAGTTTGTTCAAAAGATTAAACAAGATTTAGGGTGTAGTTAGCAAGATTTTGTAATTTGAAAAGTTTCCAAAATTGGACACGTGGTGTTAGATGTTGTAATTTGACGGCTGTGATTTTCCAAACCATGCATCTGGATCAAATGTATAAAGGGTAAATTTATTAAATACCCTTAGTTTTGACACCCAATAAATATACCCTTATACAACAATATAAATACCCCTATCATTTAAATACCTTATCCCTTAAAAAACATATTACCTTAATACCCTCACTTACAATATTATTTTCCATTTAAAAATCTTATCCATTAAAAAATAAAATTCTCTATTATTTCACATCACCAGCAGCACCATTTCACCACCACCAACAGTACCGCCGCCACCACCACTCCACCACCACCACCACTCCACCACCACCACCGCCACTCCGCCACCACCACCACTTACTAAATACAACCACCAATAATATTCCACCACCGTCACACACCACCACCTCATGTTGTTGCCGCCGCCGCCACCGCCGCCATTAATATTTGGTGTCAACAACTGAAGTTGATCCAAAAAATCAAAAGTTCAAAAATATTTGTCAAATTTGGTTGTTGATTCCATTTTTCCATTGTTGATACACAAACATTGGTTGTTGACTCCCTAAAACTAAGGTCAATTTCTATTGTTGATACACAAATATTTGTTGTTGATTCCATTTTTCCATTGTTGATACACAAACATTGGTTGTTGACTCCCTAAACTAAGGTCAATTTCTATTGTTGATACACAAATATTTGTTGTTGACTCCTTACACAAAGATTAATTTCTATTGTTGATACACAAATTTGGTTGTTGATTCCATTTTTCCATTGTTGATACACAAACATTGGTTGTTGACTCCCTAAAACTAAGGTCAATTTATATTGTTGATACACAAATATTTGTTGTTGATTCCATTTTTTCATTGTTGATACACAAACATTGGTTGTTGACTCCCTAAACTAAGGTCAATTTCTATTGTTGATACACAAATATTCACGTTATGCAAATCGATCGACAACGGTAGTTGATCCGCTGAAAAAGGCATCAACAACATGAGTTGATACAAAACGAATGATGTAATCACCACTACCACCACCACCCTCACTACTACAACATAATCCACCACCACCACCCCAACAAAATCCCAGATTTAGCTTCTTACAACTCATGAGTTACCAACAACACCATCATTTCATCAGCAGCAAACCATTCCATCAGCAGCAAACCTTCATACCCTAATTCAACTTCAAAAACATTAAAAATCCCTTTCTGAATATCTCCAATTCGAGTACAAAACTCAAACCTAATTCAAACAAAACCTAACTTCAATTCCTGTTAAAACTCAAATACATCATCTCTCCCATTTCTCCTTCACCTGATTGTTTATTGGTTTGAACATGAACATCATCTATGTGAAATTAAATTTTAACAAAACCCTAACATCATTCATACTCACCGACTCATTCTTCCTTCCGCGTCTGTGAATCAATGGCAGCAAACCCATTTTCTTCCCTAAATTTTCTCGATAGAAACTAAATCCAGCTCTCTATGAATCAATCAAACGTTGATTCATCTCCTCAATTTGAATCTTAGATCCCCTCATTCTTCAATTCACGACAGATGAGCAACAAATGAGTATCTACCCTCTCTGTCAAAGCAGCAACAGAGAGAGAGAGAGAGAAATCTTATTTCTTCGATTCATGAATCCTAAACGCAAAAGCATCGATCTCTCTTCTTTACCATCCGTCATCACATGGGATAGCAGTGGTGGTTGCGATGACTTTAAGATATTTTCCAGATCTGAAATTTATTTTTTTGTTATTGATTTTCCATTGTATTATCCATCCGTAGTGGTGGTAGGTGGTAACGGTGGTGGTGGTGGTGATGGTGATGGCAGTGACACTGGTATTGGTGTTGGTTGTGAGATGGTGACGGAGATGGTGGTGGTAGTGATGGAGACGGTGGTGGAGGTTTTCAATTTAGTTTTCTCTGTTCTCTGAATACGGAAAGAAGAAGATTAAAGGAGGAAGGTTAAATGTGGAAAGAAGAAAAACGTTAATGGACCCTGATGGGCATGTAATTGGAAAGAGGTATTTTTATTGTCTCATAAGGGTATTTGTGAAGCCCTTGAAAATGAGGGTTATTTATATAATTCCCACATGTATAAACTGGCACCAAGGCCAGTAGACCACTAACGAAAAGTAATATGGATAGGTCGGTAATTAAATCAGAGTATAGGTGGTCATTTTTGAAATTAAACAGAATTTACAAATACCAGATTTAGGTAAACAGGTGCACCGATAAGTTGGCCTTCCAGCACAATCACAGTCGCCGCGGCTACCGCCACCACAAAAATATTCCCTCAGTGTATATACTTTTTTTTAATTTCATTTGAACATCGTTACCGTCATCATGCCAGGGGTGTTCCGTCGGTCGGCCCTCCTCACCGTGGCAGCGGTGTTCTAGCGTAGAAACTTTATTATAGAGTATTTTCTAATGTACTTAGAACCAGTAGTTTATTTGAAATAGAAATTAGTCTTTGAACCTAGAGCCACAAATTATAGATTTTTAGTTTTAGAAAGCCATATAGGTTTGTGTTTCATTTCATGTTGCTGTGAACTCATTTAAAATGAGTTGAGTTTTCGCATCGTTTGTAAGTATGGGCAGTACTTGCATTTAGAAGAGAGATAGTGTTTCTCTATAAGGTGGGGAGTTTCGAAGACTAGAAGGGTGGATCAATTTTCGAGGACGAAAATGAATAAGGTGGGGATAATGTAAGGACCCTCAAGGGCGTCAACGCTATTAGACCGGTCAAAAGTCGATCTAGAGATGCTCAAAAGACGATTTAGTCACTAATAACTCGATTAATTAGAGACGAATGTTAATTAATAGAAATTAATCTAACAACGATCTAGATACGAAACTAGTACCATTGGTTAGATCTCGAAAAGTTATGTGAAATGGACTACTGGAACGTGTCATTCGGATATCATACAAAGAAGATATCTTCAAATATGTACGAAGGGTAATTGTCTTTTCTCATCATAACCGCATGGCTGCCCTTATCCGTTTCTCGGGTGTCTTTAGCAATCTTGGTCGGCCTTATCTTAAACGAGGAGATAAACTCGTTATTCTTTTCTTCTTCTTCATTATTCTTTCTTCTTCTTCTTTCTTCCTCTTCCTTTTGCTTCTGCTACTGAAACCGAGAGATGAATCGAGATTTGATTTGAGAGAATCAAGTGATTAAACTGTATACATGATGAAGGGGTTGTTGTGGATGTGAATTATGAGGAAGATCAGTTTGGGTTTAGTTTGAAGTGATAAACAAAGAGAGTTAGAAGTTAGGGTTTCTGCGATTTGGAATTGGTTGGAGATTTATGAGAAATAGAGAATGGAAGTAAGTAATTGATGGGGGGTTCTGTGTATTGGGGACAAAGAATATAAATTAGAGTTTGATTCTCAAACCTCAGGGAAGAATCGAAGAAATTATGGTTCGTAAGATGAACTCAGAGAAGGTATGTGAGATGAAATTGAGAGTCTATAGTAAAGATTAAAGAAGGGTTTGATTGAATTGAAGATTTGTATTAATACTTTGAGCTAGAGTATGAGAAGAAGAGATTGGGGATTATTTTAGGGTTCTCTGAGAAGTGATGAAGATGATGGAGATTAAGAGAAGAAAAATAGAATCAAGAACAATTGGTGGTGGTAATGATTCAGGTGTTGATTCAAACTCAAAATAAAAGGTAAGTTAATTTATGGATTCTTCTACTTTGAGTTTGTCTAAGTAGAGTTGAGTAAGAAAGTGATGGAGTTATCACTGTGTTGATGGTGGATTTTCATTTAAGGTTAAATTTGTAAATAACCGGAAAGCTCATACGCTGACATCTTGTAAAAGATAAAGCCATTTATAAGTGACGGATACTCCTCACTTAATTCACCAAGAATGGAGCATGTAGCAACAATCCCATTCTGTGAATACATGGACATGAAATTCCTCCCGAGGTTGGAGCATGTAGCAACAATCCCTTCTCGTGAATTTCATATCGGCCTTGTATTTCCAGTACTCATTATCGGTGTGGCATGACGATCGAGTGTTACTCTTACTGAGTAACACGAACCTCCAAGCACTATAATGAATCATTATCGATGTGGCATGACGATCGAGTGTTACTCTTCTGAGTAACACGAAACTCCAAGCACTATAATGAAATCATGTACGAAATTCCCGTGTGTTATACTAGCCCGAGCCCGATTCTCGGTGTGTTATACTAGCCGATTGAGCCCTCTCGGTGTGTTATACTAGCCCGATTGAGCCCCTCTCGGTGTGTTATACTAGCCCGATTGAGCATCCGACTTGACCATATCGGTCCGGATATGATCCGATCGCAGATCATCCAACTCCACAAGCATGATTGGACGACCCCAGATCAATTCCATCACCCCCAAGCGGTATGGAATACACACGGCCGACCCCGCATGGTCGACCATTGGCCTTTGCTGCCAAGAAACCGTCCATACCAAGCATTATGGGCGGAAAACCTAAATTAGGGTTTGCGGCATATTACATGTGCCGCAAAACGGTCTCAACCATCCATCTTCGCAGGTATAGATGGAGGGTGTAGATGTAGACTCAAAGGGCCGGAACATGTCGACACAATCACCATGTGACCGCCTACACACTTGACCAGTCGGTCAAAACCAACCATGGTTGGTTGCAACACAATCGTCCACCTGAAATGGCATGGTCGCGCGGCTTTGAAAGCCAAAATTAGGGTTCAAGCCATCACGCGCGTCCATCTTCTCCGGCACGAATGGAGGGTCACATATTAGATTAAGCAGGTCCGGTCATACCAGCGTGACCACCGTGGGCCCATCTACCTCTTCATGCGGTCGGCCAAGGCATATCATGCCTGGCCAATCCAAAACGCCCGCTCAAACATGCATGGTTACACTTCCCAAATTGCAAATCGATCTCGACCACTCAACTTCACCGGACGAATTGGGTGGCTTAGATCACGTTTTCATGGGACGGTGAGACATGGGCGTGAACATCAGCCTACCATCTTCACGCCAAACCAACTGGCCAAGACCGACCAAGCCAGGTCGTCTTGGAAAACGCGCCGGAAAAGAGTATGGCGCGCGGCTTCTTGCGGTATCAAACTTCCGTCGCAAAATCAATCCCGACCACTCCTCTTTGACGGTCAAATTGAGTAGCCCAGATCGCGCTTTCATGAGAGAACGGAATACAGGCACCTACACCATCATGCCGTCAACACGCATGTATGGTCGGTCCTCTCCAAAATCCTTCCCATGCTTGGCTTCGACCAAGCTGAAGAGTGATGCTTGCGCACCTCTTTAAAAACCCTAATTTCATCAACGGTCGCAGATGAGTGTCTCAAACATCATCTCATCCGTCCGACTTCACCAGCTTGGTTATACAACCCTGGTCGGGAGTTATTTGGTTAGTGAGGAGTCATTACCCATCACTTTACCACACCGTAATGCAAGACACAGCATAAAATACACACGATACTTCACAAGTATCGACTTTCGAATAACGCAGATTATTCAATTCAGCATTACATGCTATCTTTCGTGGATCCACGATCCACATTCCAGACATCAATCATGTCACAAACTGGGGATACTTATCTGGGGTATTGGTCATGTTCGCGGTTTACTTTGAGGTTTCGCAAAGTCTTTGATTAGTGTCCACCGAGATTGGATTTCTAACATTGTTTGTGCTCTCTCTCTCTTGAGCAGTTTTTCAACATCTCTTTTGTAACGCGCCATCACAAGAACGTGTTAGGAAGTCATGGACGGTTAGAGATGAACAGGAAAAGTGGGCAAGACTAGTGGTCGTGTGTTACCGACACACAACTCCACTACTCCATCATTCCACTACCTCCACTTCCCACGAGAAACGTGAATGAGGCTCAATGACTTGTATAAATAGGGTCTCCGCCTATTTCCAACGTTGTAGCTAAACAGATTTGTTTATTGACAAGGAATAACGGAGAACAACACAAGTTCGAGGACGAGACAGAAAATCAACATCCAGAGCCTCCTTACATTAACCGTAAGCCTGCCCACTTTTCTGTCACAAGTCATAAGCAAGCCAACACTTTCACAATCTCAACACCTTCTTCGCTTCCCTCCCTAAGATCAACCCCATCTCCTTCACTTTGTGACGAGTTAAGAAAATAATTGAAAACAAGTCCGGAACGGCCATTTCTTGGTTTAGGCCGGACTTGCCCACTTCTTAATCACAAGTCATAAGCAAGCCAACACTTTCACAATCTCAACATTGATCTCTCGAACCTACAAGCACTCTCGAACCTACAAGCACTCACCGCTTGTGATGCATTTGTTGAAGGTTTAGATTCATTCCTCATCCACACCCCAAATTACCAAATTCTGCAGGAGTAATTTTCACCCATCAACAATTGGCGACCACAGTGGGAGATTAATCTCTCGGTCGTAAAATCAATTTCTTTGAAATCCGATTCAATTTCATCAATTTCAAAAAGGGTAGATCTTAGAACCAATTCAATCAGCAATTCATTCCAAGATGGTGGAACTGAGGTCCGGATCAGCAATCAACTCGATGGAGCCAAGCATGGATGACACTTCCGGTGTTGATGTACCCGTCAGTGGAGCTACGGCGGTCAATACATCTCGTGGAGCTGTCACTTCTATCACCAACACTAGCGGAGCGGAGACATCCCAGTAGGTGTAACACCTCCCATCACCGAGCGAGCAGCCGCAAATCCTGGCATCTCTTCGAGCGTAACGCCTCCAGTGGTTACAGAGCAACAACTTTCGCTCCTCCATCAGGACGAGGAGCCGGAGACACAAGAGGAAGGCCGCCGTCTAGTACCATTGCATACTTGATGGAGAAACAGGAAATTCTTGCTAAAACTCAAACAAATATGGCCGCAACTCAGAAAGAGGTACTCACTTTCCTTAAAACTTTGACTGAACGATTGCCGCAAGATTCACGGCAACCCTTGGAGTCGGCGAGAGATGCATTCAATACACCCGGAGCAGGTGTTTCCACTCGGACTCACATGAATGAAGAAACTCGTGTTGCTCCTGAGCGCCAAGGGGAGAGGCCAGTCTTCCAACTTCATTACGCGTGAAGATCTAGAGCGACTTCTCCAAAATCGAGGAAAAGGGGACCGAACGGACGTACACCAACATCAGCCGCCGTACCCTCAAGATGTGCAACGGATTCCTCTACCAAGAGGTTACACCTCTCCCCAGTTCTCCCTCTACGACGGTACCGGTAATGCTCGTGAACACATTTCTCGATTCTTGGAAGCCTTGGGGGAACATGAATACAATCATGTTTTACGCCTAAAAGAATTCTCAAAATCACTCACGGGGAGGGCATACACCTGGTACAACAACATTGCGCCTAACAAACATATCCAATTGGAGCGAGATGGTCAGTGCTTTTCTACAGAAGTATTTCTTCGTGTCTGAACAAATCACGTTTTCAGACCTGGGAAGAATTCTCCAGCGGAACAATGAACATCCCAACGACTTCGTTAAAAGATTGAACCCAAGCATCGGAACATCACGACCCGAATGTTACCGAACGACAATTGGTGGAATCATGCATCAATGGGATGATACCCATATACCGCTCTCGTTAGAGAATCTGGGCTTTCAAACATTCTCTCGAACTCCACGAAGCTGCAAAGCGTTCAAAGAACAACGCACCAAAGCACTACTAGAAAGAACCGAGTTGTTCGAAGTGAAGATTTGCGTGATAGTCGAGGAAGCAGGCGTCTCACAAACAAACAATACAACACTGGCCCTTCTGTGAATGTGGTAAGCGGAGGAGAAAAGAGGAAAGCTTCGATAACGGAACAACAAACCAAGCGAACATCCTCGGCACACAAGACTTCGTCTCGAAAAGGAACAGACAAAACTCTGCGCACAAAACGCCAAAGACACGGGTTTTCCTTTTCCCATGAATGAAGTGATAGAGCTCTTGGAAGCGTGGATCCAAGATGATGCCGTAAAACTACCCCTTATCAAGGCGTCCTCCGACCGAGGAAGAAATAGCAGATCCCAGATCTTGTTGCTACCAGGAGTTCGTCCATCATCCAACCAAAGATTGCAACAAGGTTGAAACAAATATTCGTGGAAAAGGTAGAGACGGGGGAACTCCAGCTTGGAAACGAAGGTGTTCATAGAGATCCTCTACCTATCAGAACCGCATGATTTCGGGGACTGTTCGCAAGACCGTGCAATCTATGATGGAGCACATGTGTGAAATCTTATATTTCTCCAAGGGGCAGCGTCAAGACATATTTGCGGCCCTCAACCACGTTGTGTCAGGTAGACGTTTGCATCCAGCAGCAGTCCAGGAGCCCCAGTCTTTCCTAAAAGACATGAGCAATGGAAACTGGGGACTCCTAACCGTCACTCGTTTGAGAAACGTTGAGTTCGATAACGCGTTGATCGATACGGCTTCAGAGTTTAACATCATTACAGTCAAGACCTTGAGAGCGGCAAAGATCTCGAAGCAAGAAGCTACCCGTCATCCAACTGTGGTCAGGGATTCAGCAGGAGAGCTTAGAGATGCATATGGATACATTGATCTTGAAGTCAAATTGGGTGATGCCTCAACGCAAGCAAAATTCTACATAGTCAAAGACCATCCCAACTACGACATGATCCTAGGAAGCTCTTGGATGCAGGACAACAAAGCCATACTGGAGGTCTGTCCTCTACCGGTGTCAGTACCTGAGAGAATCTCCAACACGCCTTCTGGACCCCCTGATGACTGTTTGCTGCCGCATCGACAACTTTCCGACGTGACACAATTTTCCGGAGAGAGCCTGTCGGCATACACTGAAAGGTTCCGGTCTCAAGTAAGTCTCATCACACAACCCTCCTTGCAAATTACCGCCCCTCATTATGACAAGTCCCGGGGACTGGCTCCAACCGACAAACCAACCCCGGCTAGGAGATGTGAATGGGAAGCCGGCCCTTTCAAAAGTTTTATCAGGAGCATAGAAGCTGTCTTGGTCAAAGACAACAAGGCCAAGGTCCAAGTACGCTCAAACCCATTCGGAATTGGAGACCTAGTGACGAAGGCGACTACATTCAATGTTGGAAACATAACGGTGAAGATGACCACTCTACCTGACTCACCCACCAAAAGAGAAGATGAACCGCACAGTAGCGAGATGTTATCCTAGGTGGCTACCGCAAGCTCATCAACGCCGATAACCTGGAGGGCATAACAATTCACTCACGATGGCTCAAACCTTACCGAACTTAAGATCTTGTGCTACCGCTTTCCAACATTCTCCACACTTTAAAACGCTGTGCTATTTTTTCCAGCGTGTTTCCTTTTGCGATTTCATGTCATGCTTGTAATTCCTCCAAAAATGATTGCAATGCTTGCATTCATAGTTAGGGTTCCAATTTTCAATCCTCAATTTAATTGAAGTATTATTTCCATCCGAGAACCTCTCTACTTCTAAAGACACAAAGCCACGAAACCCTAAGCAAGTATCTCATGGGAAGAAGGAAGCAGTAACGTGTGCACGTAAAGGAAAATGATTGCTATCTCGCCCAACAAAGCCAGGAAGATCTTGCATCGGAGTCCGTAAATGTTCCATCATGATAATTACTTCTTTTATCACGAAGAATCACGTGTGGAGGAACACCCTTGTTCCTGAGAAGATTCATTTGCAATTTTGGCAAAGGATTATAAAAAAAAAAAAAAAAACTTTTGTTCAAACCATAAAACGAAAGGAAAACTTGAACTCTGCCACCGAGTACAAGGGAGATATTCAAATGTACGGAACATGCTTGGAAAAGAAAGAAGGAAAATTCTAATCGCCAAGAGAGTCGGCCTCGCTTTGCATCACTGTCGATTCTCGCTCCATCACCCGTTGATGCGCCTCCTTCGAATCTCCTTCGGTTTTCGCATCGAGCATCTCCCATGACATCACGCTCCATCCTAACATCATCAGCAGGAGCATCAAAAGGCACATCAACATCGGGAGCCGCGCAGTTGCTTTCAAACGTTCGTGCTCGCCTGCAGATCGGAATCAAGGATTATCACGCCGTCCCGAACAGGGTAATCACACTTGCCTTCATTCGGAGGTCGTTCATGCTCAACTCTCCGCCTCTTCAACCGCTGCCGCAAATCTCTCGCCCTTGCGCTTACTAGTGTCAGCAGCGTTTCCTCGCGCCTCCGCCGCTCCTCCATGTCAATTGCGGTGAAAGTGCACAAATACGTCCTCGACAATACGAAGGTGGGAGATAGACATCCCTCGTATAGCACGGCCGACTTCGCGAAGTGGAAGATCAATCCTAGCCATTACTTCTCCATGCGCATGGTTTCGGGCTTGTCAACTTCAAAACTTCTTTTCCGGGGAAGCAACAGAATGAGCGTCTACCGCTTCCATGATAATCGGCGAGAGAAGAAGAGGTTATGAGCATACACAAAAAAAAAAAAAAAAAAAAAAAAAAGAGAGGATCATCAAAACTATCGATCGGCTAATCAGAAAATCGAGTAAAGACTCGAGATACACGGGATATAGAATAAACGACCACGTTGAGATGATTCTTTATAATCTCACAAGTCGATGAGAATCCCGGAAGGAAGAGAAGTCTCTACTTACCACCTATGAAGGCTACTAATTCGGGATAACAATCAACAAGGCTTATCAAATATACCGAGGAAGGCCGTGTATAACTAAGGAAGTACACTGAAGGAGCGGCCGAGCTCATACATGTGCAAGAGGAACCAAAGCGACTCACCGGATCAAGTCCTGCTTCCTTCGCATCCTTAATCAAGACCGACCAGTTCTGTGGAAACGCCGACAATGTGAAACTATCCGGTAAATATGTATTCACTCTAGCTTGGTCATTTCTGCATGTCACCATCTCATGCCTACCACACAATAGTGTAACCATTATATGCTAGGCAGGGGACTTAATGTTGATGGTGGATTTTCATTTAAGGTTAAATTTGTAAATAACCGGAAAGCTCATACGCTGACATCTTGTAAAAGATAAAGCCATTTATAAGTGACGGATACTCCTCACTTAATTCACCAAGAATGGAGCATGTAGCAACAATCCCATGCCGTGAATACATGAAATTCCTCCGAGGTTGGAGCATGTAGCAACAATCCCTTCTGTAAATTTCATATCAGCCTTGTATTTCCAAAGTACTCATTATCGTGTGGCATGACGATCGAGTGTTACTCTTACTGAGTAACACGAACCTCCAAGCACTATAATGAATCATTATCGAGTGTGGCATGACGACTGAGTGTTACTCTTACAGAGTAACACGAACCTCCAAGCACTATAATGAAATCATGTACGAAATACCCGTACAGGCTGATTCTCGGTGTGTTATACTAGCCCGAGCCCTCTCGGTGTGTTATACTAGCCCGATTGAGCCCCTCTCGGTGTGTTATACTAGCCCGATTGAGCATCCCGGACCGACCATATCAGTCCGGATATGATCCGATCGCAGATCATCCAACTCCACAAGCATGATTGGACGACCCGCATCAATTCCATCACCCCCAAGCGGTATGGAATACACACGGCCGACCCCGCATGGTCGACCATTGGCCTTTGCTCGCCAAGAAACCGTCCATACCAAGCATTATGGGCGGAAAACCCTAAATTAGGGTTTGCGGCATATTACATGTGCCGCAAAACGGTCTCAACCATCCACCTTCGCAGGTATAGATGGAGGGTGTAGATGTAGACTCAAAGGCCCGGAACATGTCGACACAATCACCATGTGACCGCCTACACACTTGACCAGTCGGTCAAAACCAACCATGGTTGGTTGCAACACAATCGTCCACCTGAAATGGCATGGTCGCGCGGCTTTGAAAGCCAAAATTAGGGTTCAAGCCATCACGCGCGTCCATCTTCTCCGGCACGAATGGAGGGTCACAGATTAGATTAAGCAGATCCGGTCATACCAGCGTGACCACCGTGGGCCCATCTACCTCTTCATGCGGTCGGCCAAGGCATATCATGCCTGGCCAATCCAAAACGCCCGCTCAAACATGCATGGTTACACTTCCCAAATTGCAAATCGATCTCGACCACTCAACTTCACCGGACGGGTGGGTGGCTTAGATCACGTTTTCATGGGACGGTGAGACATGGGCGTGAACATCAGCCTACCATCTTCACGCCAAACCAACCGGCCAAGACCGACCAAGCCAGGTCGTCTTGGAAAACGCACCGGAAAAGAGTATGGCGCGCGGCTTCTTGCGGTATCAAACTTCCGTCGCAAAATCAATCCCGACCACTCCTCTTTGACGGTCAAATTGAGTGGCCCAGATCGCGCTTTCATGAGAGAACGGAATACAGGAACCTACACCATCATGCCGTCAACACGCATGTATGGTCGGTCCTCTCCAAAATCCTTCCCATGCTTGGCTTCGACCAAGCTGAAGAGTGATGCTTGCGCACCTCTTTAAAAACCCTAATTTCATCAATCGGTCGCGAGATGAGTGTCTCAAACATCATCTCATCCGTCCGACTTCACCCGACTTGGTTATACAACCACAGTCGAGTTATTTGGTTAGTGAGGAGTCATTACCCATCACTTTACCACACCGTAATGCAATACTGCATAAAATACACACGATACTTCACAAGTATCGACTTTATGAATAACGCAGTTATTCAATTCAGCATTACATGCTATCTTTCGTGGATCCACGATCCACATTCCAGACATCAATCATGTCACAAACTGGGGGATACATACTGGGGTATTGGTCTGGCGGTTTACAGCGTGCAACGCGCCATCACAAGAACGTGTTAGGAAGTCATGGACGGTTAGAGATGAACAGGAAAAGTGGGCAAGACTGGTCGTGTGTTACCGACACACAACTCCACTACTCCATCATTCCACTACCTCCACTTCCCACGAGAAACGTGAATGAGGCTCAATGACTTGTATAAATAGGGTCTCCGCCGTATTTCCAACAGACAAGGAATAACGGAGAACAACACAAGTTCAGGCAGACAGAAAATCAACATCCAGAGCCTCCTTACATTAATCGTAAGCCTGCTCACTTTTCTGTCACAAGTCATAAGCAAGCCAACACTTTCACAATCTCAACACCTTCTTCGCTTCCCTCCCTAAGATCAACCCCATCTCCTTCACTTTGTGACCGAAACAAGTCCTGGGAACGGCCATTTCTTGGTTTAGGCCGGACTTGCCTGATTGATCTCTCGAACCTACAAGCACTCACCGCGCAGTGCATTTGTTGAAGGTTTAGATTCATTCCTCATCCACACCCCAAATTACCAAATTCTGCAGGAGTAATTTTCACCCATCAACACACTGGTGTTGAACTGGTTGATGTTTGAGAAAAGTTGGTTTGAGGTAACTACTTTCTCAGTAACTTAGTAAAGCTGTTAATTTCAGTTAATGAGTTTATAGATCATGGATATTGATAAGTATGTTATGAAGCTGAAGTTTATAATTTACAATATGTTAAAGAATGGTGTTGTGTATAGTCTCAACTGAAATTTCAGAGAAGTTTCTGGTAATAGAAATTGTGATGGAGTTGTTTATGAGATGTGGAGTTGTATTGAGTTTCAGCTGAGGTTAATTTTATTGGAATGAGATATGGTGCTGGTGTTGCAGGTTCTATAAGAATTCTAAACTGGATTGTAGTAGTATTACAGGTGCATTGGCTGGGTTTTTGGTACAAGATGTGATTGGTTATGTTTGTACCCAGAAATATTTCCATGCACTAAACACGATGATTTTGGTGTTGATGAGGAAAACAAGGTTAAAAACATGAAATAACATAAAGATGAGAGACACCAATTTTACGTGGTTCGGCAAGTCTTGCTTACATCCACGGACGAATCCCCTTGGGGAGTGATGTTTTTATTCATATCAGAATTACAATGTATTTTTTCTCTCCTAGCTAGCCCCTCTTCTAGGATTACAATTCCCCTTATTTATACAATTCTGAATTGGAGTCTTACCCTCATTATGAGGTAAACATAAATTTCATTAATTTCCCCTGCATGCCTCTTGGCCATGCCCTGCATGTTTCCTGGCCATAAATTGTATTTAGTTTCCTTGCATGCCTCCATACCATAAATTATATTAAAATTTCCCTGCATGCCTTCTGCCATAAATCATATTAAATTTCCCTGCATGCCTCTTGCCATAAATCATATTAAATTTCCCTGCATGCATGTTGTTGACTGAGCTTTGAATGGCATGACCTGCTGGCAGACTGGCTTGACTGATTGACAGGCATAACAGACTTTGACTATCGGGCTTCCCGTCAAATTTATTGATAGTACAAACATCGCCCCCTCTTAACCTCCAAGTTGTTGGTGGTTAAGAATTTATTTTTCCTTCTGTGTCGATCGTTGATGATGAAACTCGCCCCCAAGCGTGAGTAGAGACATTACAACGACGCCCCCAACTGTAATTACCTGCAAAAACTTTTGCTCACGTGCTAGGCGAGACTTTTTTCCACGTGGTGGAATTGTGATGCTCGAGAGCTAGACGAGACTTGAAAGGGATGTAGTGTGCTTACGGCTGGGGCAAGGCTTTTTGCTCGCAACGTAACAAGGCTGTAGCGCTCGCTGCTCGGGCAGGCTGGCTGTTTGCTTGTGTTGAGTACGAGTCTTTGGTCCAATATCGGGCATTGGGATCGTGGTTGAGACGAGACTTTATGCTTGCCAAGGTGCAAGTCTTTCATACTCGTGGGTAAGACGAGATTTTATGCTTGCGATAAGAGCAAGACTTATGTGCTCACGTGCAAGGTGAGGCTTTAGGTGCTTGCGATGTGATGCAAGGCTAAATATTCAAGGGTCTAAGCAATCCGCATCTCCACGAACCTCGAACTCGATCATGTCGTTATCCACGAACCTCGAACTCGATCATGTTGCTGCTCCAAGTGCACATAAAAGTTTCTCGAACACATAAATTTTTGCTTTCATGTTCTTCGCTGATTTTTGCAAGGAATTTCGTGTAGATTTCTTCCGCGCCTCTCTCAATGATAAAACACGATTCTTTCACTCGAATCCCCTTAGTCGGCGCCAATGTTTGTACCCAGAAATATTTCCAGGCACTAAACGATGATTTTGGTGTTGATGAGGAAAATAGGGTTAAAAACATGAAATAGCATAAAGATGAGAGACACCAATTTTACGTGGTTCGGCAAGTCTTGCCTACATCCACGGACGAATCCCCTTGGGGAGTGATGTTTTTATTCATATCAGAATTACAATGTATTTTTTCTCTCCTAGCTAGCCCCTCTTCTAGGATTACAATTCCCCTTATTTATACAATTCCGAATTAGAGTCTTACCCTCATTATGAGGTAAACATAAATTGCATTAAGTTCCATGCCTCGCATGCCTCCATCGGCCATGCCCCGCAATTAGATTTGGTGATTGCACTTTATTTAGACATACTTAGGATAATGTCTTTGGCCATAAATTGTATTTAGTTTTTGTTGAGCATGCCTCCATACCATAAATTGTATTAAATTTCCCTGCATGCCTCTTGCCATAAATCATATTAAATTTCCCTACATGCCTCCTGCCATAAATCATATTAAATTTCCCTGCATGCATGCTGTTGACTGAGCTTTGAATGGCATGACCTGCTGGCAGACTGGCTTGACTGATTGACAGGTATAACGGACTTTGACTAGCGGGCTTCCCGTCAAATTTATTGACGGTACAAACAGGTTAATTGGTGGGATTATGTTTAGTTGCACATTGTTTTAGTGTTGAGCTAAGTGAATTGTTAGTGGTAACGGTGCTGCAACTCATGGAATTGAGTATCTAGTGGTATGTCAGGTTGTTCTTAGTATGAAACTTGATTTGTAATTGATGGCACCGATCTTGTAACTGTGAATGAGCTATAGCATTTGTTTGTGTTAGAATGAACGTTGGTTCTGGTAAGTGGTTGAAATGGAGTTCTCAAGTGGAGTTTGGATGAGCAGCATTGTATGAGTTAGAATTAGTGAACAAGACAGAAATGAAGAAGGTATGTCCATGGAATGAAAATGCTGTCAGTGATTCTGTAATGCAGCTAAAGTAAGTAGTGTTGTAATGTTAGGAATGGTGATTGTAGAATCACAGTTGGATAATCTCTTTGAAAGCCTATAGCTACTGCAATTGCAGGTAAGCAGAGTTTGAATTTGTAATTGAATCCTAAAGTTTGTTTAAAATTAATTGTATATATGTTGAAATGCTAAAATGGAAGTTGAGAATGTAAGAACTATAGTTGAAGTGAAACTGAAATAGAATTAGGTCTATTAGAAATCCCAGTCAGTCTAGCTGACTTTCCTGATTCGGTTAATCTGACTGAGTTGAGCTAACCCTGTTAACTTGAGTTGAATCAGTTTGACTCACCGAGTCACTAGACCTAAGTCAATGACCAGTTGACTCGTTTGACCTTGGACTTTGACTGTTGACCTGACCTGACCTTTAGACGTTGACCGTCAGTTGACCCCGTGGACTATTAGTGACCGTTAGTTGACTCGAATGAACTGGGCCTTAGATTAATGGGTCGGGTTTGGTGGACTTGGGCTAAGGGCTAGTTTTACTAGTTTGATGATTTGGACCCCCTATGGTCCGAATTAGCCTTCGGTTTCTTCTACAGAGTTGTAGATCTTCTTAAGACTTAACTAATGGATTATGGAACCAATCTAATTGAATTAGTAAACCCTTTGATATGTTAAAGGTAGAAATTGAAAGAGGTATAAAATCATAAATGGGCTTAGAACCATTAGATGGACTTGTGTGAGCCTTGTATGAGCCTTTTGACTAATCTCTTAGAGTGCTTGTATGATTAACAGTTAGTTATTAACAATGATCGATTCAAAGGATGAACCGGTGGATCGTGGATCTCGAGGTAGGCGTGGCTTGTCATCAAAAGAGGTGGGAATTTACATTTAACTCTTTTTGACCATTGTTGTTTTCTTTTACAAAAGTTTATGTTTAACAAACTCATGCATTGTCTATTTATGCATTCCATGCATTGTTTAGTTTGCATTACGATTGTTCCGTTGATTCTTTGAAACTTTCCATGATTTGGAAAGGACTATTAATGTTTGTTTGTCAATATGAATTGTTATAGGAAATAAGAATTTCCACCTGTGGTATATAGGATACGCTCCTTCACATTTATATCTACTTACTTTCAGCTTTTATGCTTATGAGGTGTGGAACAAAACGGCATCGATATTATTATTAGGTGTGGAACAAAACATCATCATTATTATACATTGTTTGAAGAAGGAGTTTGTCCATATACATGTTTGTTTATTTCAGTGACATGGTCACTTTTTGATGTTTGAGGAAACATGTATTGTTTTCCAAATCTTGCTCTTGGTTACTTGAAAGTTAAATGTTATTCCTACTGGGCACCCCTTTTAGGGATGATGCTCTCACCCATTCCCACTTTCAGTTTCAGAGACAGATCAGATTTGCGCAGCGAAAGCTTCAAGGGTTGAGTTCGTTAGTTGGTTAACTTCGGCTATGTTTATTATGTTGTATATTATATTTGTAAACCAAATAACTATTGTATATGCATCATTTGAGAGGAGTTCTTGTATATATAGTATATGATTTAGATCCTTAGTGCCTCTTTTAATAGTTAATCTCTTGGATTAGTCAGCTGCTAGCTTTGGGGGCGCTACACATCATTTTACTATATTTTAATAATTTTGGTTTAAATTTAAATTTTACTTGGTATCACCCGGCCTACGGCCGGGCTCAACTTTTTTGTTTCCCATAAAACAAATCTACTTGAATACTCAAATCTATCGCCCGTATAATTAGGTATTTCAGGTAGCATTGGATATGGTTTGAACATGAATTATGTTTTAAACAAATTAAGATTTATCATACAGCTTGATAAAAGATAAGAAGTTGAAAATATCAATTACTCCTAGTAAATTATGGTACATACACTTTGTATGGTTGTCTATGTTGGACACAGTTTGCTTGGATTTTGAATACATGTCCATATTATTAGTGCTGTTACATTTTAATATTAATATGAACAAAATATAAAAGAAACAATTTTGATATAGAATGATGAAGCTTGTCAAAAACATTTAGAAATCAGATTAAAGATGGTTATTCTTGTCACTTCAGACTATGGGAGTATCATATATAAACGGGATAATTGTCCTTTGGTACTCAGGTTTTGTCCAACACTAGGCTTTGGTCTAACATTTGTCCAACGTTAGTGCTTGGTACCTGGACTGGATGTTGAACCATGCTGACTGTTTATGACTAGACTTTTATTATTTTATCAAATAAAAATCCTGCAAAATTATGAGTTTACAAGTCTACCCCTGAATTGGGTCTAGGATCCGATGGTTCCAATCTAAACACTTCCTTCTATGGTCATGATTAATCATTCTCTTTGTCATATCTAGTGCTGGCTAATTCACACCGGGTTTTTTCTTCTCTCTTTTTCTTTCTCCCCTCTCTTAATCTCCCTTTTACTACCGTCTCCGCTGTAATCTTCGTTGTAAATTTTTTTTCTTATTTTTTTTTCGTTGAAACCTATCACAGTATGAGGATTTGATATACTTGGATCAAATGATGAAGAAAATTATTTTTGCAGAGATTTAGAATCTAGGGTTTAATTTTGATGAAAGAAGAAGGCAAAAGGAGGTTATGTGATTTATGTTGCAGAAGTGATTAGGGTTCAGCTAGGATTTTGATGTCACGAAGAACTGAGGTTAGAAAATTAAAACTGAAATTAGGGTTTCGATTTTCTTTGGGATCGATTCAATAGGGTCTCGGTGGAGATTCAATAGGGGTTTCAACTCAGGTTCATGGCAGAATCGATTTAATTTGTGTTGATGATAAAATTGATTCAATATAGGTTTCAATAAGGTTTTCAGTTGAGATTTCAATTTGGGTTCATGACCCTTTGATATCAAATGCTCAGATTTATCTACTTTCAAGTAGTTTATCATCAGTGAAAGTTTGTTGTTTTTTTTATTTAGTTTTTAATGTTTGTAGATATTAGAGATGGGTTTTGATGTTTTTTATTAGATATGGGTTTTGATGGAGGAGATCCAGTACGAACATATAGGAACTCTGTGGTGATTTCGGGGTAAGATTTGGATTGGATTTTAAGATTTTTGGTTGAATTGAATATGGTAGTTGATTTTGGGTTCTAATGATGAATTAAGGGCTTGATTCTGGCGGTGTTGTTGGTGAACAATGAGAAGAATTAGAAGTTGATATGTTCGATTTTATAATGGTGATAGAGAAGTAGGTAAAGATGTTGGTGCTTTGAAGGTTGCTGCTTTTTGTTGTGATGTCAAGAATCTGTAGCCGAGAAGGGAAAATGGTGAATCAAGAGAGACAAAAATTTCAGAATTTTGGTCACTGTTTGAAACATAAAATATGAGTTTGATTTGTGGAGAGTTTGGTTTGATTTTGTACTTGAGAATAAGATCTTGAGTTGTTGCTGTTGAGATTACAAGGAAGAAGCAGATACAGTTTTATGTAAAAAGAATTTCGTAAATATTAAGAATACTCAAGGGTGTAATAGTAAACTCTTAATAATTATATTTTATATAATTTTTTTAATAATTACTTAACAGAAGTTAGAACTTAACTTAGTCGATGCTGGTCAACGTCCAGTCCAGGTACCAAGCCCTAACGTTGGACAGATATTAGACCAAAACCTAGTGTTGGACAAAATCTGAGTACCAAAGGCCAATTATCCCTATATAAACTTCAATGAACCATAAACTTGCAATGAAAGATCAAACCAAAAAAAAAAAAAGAGGTCAGGATAATTGTTATATAAGTTTAAATTGCTTTTTGTTAATAAAATCAGACATGAGATCCAATTCAAGACTTCCTAATTAATTAATTTTATGTTGGTCGTTGAGTAACTCAGTACCATGCGAATGTGCATAGGATTTGTTTGACTCTCGTCATTAATTCTTAATGGCATAGTGGCATTCCTTAGGTCGCGATTCATGCAATCCGAAAGACCATTGGTGCTTCCAATTTCCTCCCTTGAAACAGTGAGATTTACATAAAAAAAAAGTAATAAATAATCATAGAACTTGTTTGGAGATAGCAAGTGGGATCTTGATTGTTGAACTTTTGGTAGTGTTAGCAAGGGGAGAAGCACATATCTTATACTAATATAAAGAAAATAGGTAATTGTTTGGTGAAGCCTTTTCACATGACAATAATACCCCCATTAACTAAGCTTTTAGTTAATATTTGTATATTTACAGGAATGTCATTGTTTTAAAAATAGATCAAAAAAATTAAAACTTAGATATCTTTAAAAATACACATCGGATTTTTGCAAAATTAATATATTTGGAAAGCTCTTTAAATTATCTACGTAATGAGTAAAAACAAGGATATTAAATTTTTATTTTAAGATTTTTTTCTTCTATTATTATCAAATTTGGTGTTGTTAAATCCAATTCAAGCATGTGCATTGCACATGTGGCCTTACTAGTATACTAGAATTAGAATAGGTTGATTATATACCTCATAATTTGACGTATAGATTGATGTAAACAAAGAAGAGATTAGATCGATTAGAAGACGTAGAGTTTGATTAGGATTCCATTTTGTTTAGAAACTCCAAACCTTAATAGTTGGTTACGCCGACTGGGCCTCAGCATCGGCTACGTTTAACTATTTTGCGGGCTGAGGCATGATCTTTACCGTCCAACTTAGAATTGATCTTAGCCGTCTTTTGTCCATCATAGACACCACTTCTTCTTAGAACAATATATATATATTAAGGGTATGAACGTCTTTTAATAATTCAGGGTCTAGATTTAAACTTCTTTTAATTATGTACCTCATAGTATGGGTAACCCATGGGTGGGGCCTTAACCTAATTTCTCCGTCAAATAATCCTATCTTTTTCTAATGGTTCTAGACATACAACACAAAAAACAACCCTAAAACAATGCAGTATAACTTCTTTAAAGTAATACTCGATAATATAATATTCTCTTTAAAATAATAAAATTTTCTGGTCCCGACTCGGGCCTTTAGTGCTAAAATAATAAATTCGATAAAATCATAAAATAATACATTTCATAAGTTCCCTTAAGCATTAATAGGTCCCAAATAATATATAAAATAATAATGCTACTGTAAAAATAAAAAAATAAATTTTATACATGTAAATTTTTCTCCAAATATGATTCAATATTGGTTTGATTTTCTTAAAAATTCAAATCAAGTTGTATTTCATCCCTAATAGTTCGTGGTGCACTCACAAGATCCGGAGCCACGTTGTTATTACAAGAAGAAGTGTTAAAGCTAGTGTGATTGATACTTGGAGTGGTTGTATTCTTATTGCAATTAGTCAGTAATATAATATCTCTAAAAAATTAGTCCATATTATATTTACAAACTACAATTATTATTCAACCTCCAAGCTAGTAATTATCCTATATAATAATAATATATTATTTAACTATAAAATAATAATATATTATTTAACTATAAAATAATAATTTATTATATTATCAATAATATAATATCTCTTTAAAATAATAAATTTTCTTGGTCCCAAACGTATTATTTTATAGAAGTTATACTATATCCTAATGGAGGGTGATGATGAACCTATTGGGAGTAGTGGGTCCCTTGATGAATGTCATGGGACCCAACAAATAAGAAAACATGTGAGTGATTGTTTTAGAGTTATTTTTTTGGTTGTCCATAAAGAATTTTTGATCTTTTTCGGGGTCTCCGTAGTGTGTATACGTTCTCCTGAATAAAGTATACTGTGGGACCAGCATACCCCAACGGTCAAGAGGTGGTGGGACCAACCGTCTAACTAGACGGTGATCTTAGATAATGGAGGAACGGCTCATAACTATAAAATAATAATATATTATTTAACTATAAAATAATAATTTTTTATTATATTACTTGTACAATAATATAATATAAATGCACTACTTATTCCACAAAACAACAAACAACTATTTGCAAATAAGCTCATATCATTCCATCTAACTCACCCAATATTACACACAAGAAACATTTGATTCTAATGAAGATTTGGCAATCACCAAATTTGCGAGACTAGAGTTAGTCCTCCGTAAGGGTGGATTCCACAACCTTTTGGGCTAGGGTTCACAACACTTTTAGCCAAGATGGGAATCCTAACTCAAGAAGTGTTCAACAAGTGCACGATAGGCACATAGGAAAATGCGATACTTGGCTATCCAAAAACCAATTTTCAACGCTCCCCACTTTAACTTGTCAATTGAACAATTTGTAAGTATTTTGTGGTTTAGATCCATGTTGGATCTTTCCAAATTAAACACCACTAACAAATGTAAGTTTGTGTTTTGTTTTTGATGAATGCTACTTCATTCGCATTCGATGCAAGACATACGGAATCCAACAAATCGTCTTAAGAAAACATGTGAGTCACGAGACTATAATTGTTTTCAAAGGCTTGATGCACAGTTATTTTTTTTGGTTGTCCATAAAGATCTTCCATTTTTGATCAAGGTTGTATTTTTTTTCGGGGTCTTTCCCGTTCTTCATTCTAGTGTGTATACGTTCTCCTGAATAAAGTATACTGTGGGACCAGCATACCCCAACGGTCAAGAGGTGGTGGGACCAACCGTCTAACTAGACGGTGATCTTAGATAATGGAGGAACGGCTCATACCAACACGATGACACCATGGAGATATACACTGATCAGGATACCGAAGCACTAAGCAAGCAAGTTCTTACGACACGTGGAGAACAGTGTTAACCAGATGTAAGCTAACGAGCCAATAATTCATACCAAAACTGCATACAACTGACACGTTTCAACACCTTGTTTCTTTATATCAGTTTTGTTTTGGCATCGTTATATATCCTTCTTACCAAGCGTTATCTGGATACTTCCAGAGAATCCAATACGCAAAAAGAGAACAACTTAGAAGAGTGTAGGTAGTTTTAGAAGAAAAAAGCCAGGAAATATTTAAGTAGCTCCGAGAGAACAACAAGAGAAACACTCAGCTAGTTTATTCAGCTTGAGAGAGAGACTAGTGAAATTGAAGCCTAACTGTTGCGTTAATTAATTAGGCATATAATGGCTACTGTTGGAAGAAATTTAGCAGGCCCTTTGCTGTTCTTGAACTTGGTTCTGTATATTTGTGTTGTGGGGTTTGGCAGTTGGTGCCTTAACAAGCAAATCAATGGCATGACTAATTACCCTGGTAAGGATTTATTTTTATTCTTAACAAAACAATAAGTAATTTGCTGGTTTGTACATCTCGGTAGTAGTTACGTGCAGCTCCTAATGACAGTTAAAGACTCGCGTTCATTTTCTGCTACCCTTGCTCATACTAATTAACCCGGCCGAAGACTGGCATGCATGTGTATAATTTCATTATATAACTTGATCATTATCTGCATGCAAGCAAAGGCGACTAGTATTAATGCGACTGTGTAGTGTTAATCATTTGTAATTAATGAATTTGTTTTTATGCGTGTGATTAAAAAGGGTTTGGAGGGAACGGAGCAACATTTTTCTTCTTAATATTTGCAATGTTGGCTGGGGTAGTAGGAGTAGCATCAAAATTGGCAGGAGGAAGTCATATTAGGGCATGGAGAAATGACAGTTTAGCTGCCGCTGGTTCTTCTTCTCTTGTTGCATGGGCTATTACAGCCCTAGCTTTTGGTTTAGCCTGCAAGGAAATTGGTGTTGGTGGTCACAGAGGTTGGAGGCTTAGGGTTTTGGAAGGGCTCATCATCGTTGTCTTCTTCACCCAACTGTTCTATCTTTTGCTCCTTCATGCCGGTGTTTTTAGCAGCAAATACGGTCCGGGATATCGTGACACTGATTATGGTGTTGGAGCCGGAGCTGCTGGTGACCCTGCTCAAAAGGGCGGTGTTGCTTCCAGGGTTTAATAGTCGTTTTGTATATAGCTTAACAACTGCAGTTTGGGTTAGTTAGGTTATGTTCATCTGCATGTTTTATGTACCCACTTCTTTCTATGTATTTACTAGGTTTTGTTTCTTTTCTTTTTTTTTTTCCCTCTAGGTTAGTTAGGTTTGTTTTTCTGTTTCTCTTTTCTTCCCTCTGCTGTTGCAGTTGTGTGCGTAGGTACTATGCAGTGTTCAAATTGCTGTGTAATAATTGGATAGTAGCAAATATGGGTTTTACAAGTTCGTTTGGTTTTAAATATTTACCGTGCAAGGTTGCGGGTCGCTGGCCTGATCGTAGTGGTTACAGTCGTTAAGCCCTAGTGGTCCTTCCCCGTCGGTTGGTGGTATCTTGGAGTACGATTTTTTGCACTCCCGGCGACGCCCCAATCTCATCCATTCTGGGGGTTGAGGTGTCGATCTCATCCATTCTGGGGGTCGCGAGGGACCGTCTTCTTTGCTAGTTTTATCACCCCATAGGGGGTCGCGAGGGACGGTCTTCTTTGCTAGTTTTATCACCCCATAAAAGCGGATTCGTGTTTCTTAGCTAGATTTATCACCCCATAAAAATGGATTCGTGTTTGTACTTGGAAACTCTTCTTCACTGCTGTCATCCCATGTGTTACCTTGAACATTTGGGATTTTACCCTTCATTTCTGGTGTATACACATAATCCATCTTCTGCCACGTGTTGGGAGAGGCCACGTGTTGGGAGAGGTACACGTGGAAGACACGCAACCTCAAGACATCAAGATATGATGCCACGTCTCAACACCCAAGGGGCACCTGTCGTCTACACCTGTCCATCGACATGCTAATCCAATGACTAAGAACCGAGGAGCACTGAAAGAACGAGTCACCGCGAAGTACTGGAGAGCATCCAAGGATCTGCTTTATTCCATCTCGAGGTAGATCCAAGATCAACGGGGAGGGTTAGCCACGCGTGGGCATCTGTCGTCTACACCTGTCCATCGACATGCTAATCCAATGACTAAGAACCGAGGAGCACTGAAAGAACGAGTCACCGCGAGTCACCGCGAAGTACTGGAGAGCATCCAAGGATCTGCTTTATTCCATCTCGAGGTAGATCCAAGATCAACGGGGAGGGTTAGCCACGCTGACGCATTAAGCCTTAGATACCAGCGGGATCAGCGCAAAGATCGAGGGGATAAGGTTGCAACTGTCTTTAATAGTGGACCCCATGTATTATCCCTATAAATACCCCTCTCCACTGAGAGAAGTGGTCGACCAATTCTATGTTAGAGGGTGAATTGGTCGACCCCATGTATTATCCCTATGACTTTGGGTGTTATCCCTATAAATACCCCTCTCCACTGAGAGAGAAGTGGTCAACCAATTCTATGTTAGAGGGTGAATAGAGGAGAGAGTAACTGTAAGAGTAAGTATGAGTATTATCTTCCCCTATCTTCGTTATTCACTCCAAAGTTATTTGAGTACCTTTGTATCCCCAAATACATAGTGAAACAATTACCCCCGTGGATGTAGGCCTCAGTGCTGAACCACGTAAATCATCGTCTTATTTATATTCAACACTTTACTTTATGTCTTAATTATTGCACGTTGATCCCTTACATATCTCGATCGTACGAATCACGAGCTCGAAGGCTCTGAGTCGATGAATCATCGTTTCAACGTAGCTTACTTAAGATTTATTGTCCTTTATAACTGTATGAACGAATGCGAATATTTTTTATGAACACGTGGATGCCATCGTGATTTATGTGTTGACATCTGGTTTCCGTTTTTGTTGGCTTGTTATAAACACCCCCAAAATTGATGAAGGGTTACAAGGAGACTAATCCCAATACGAAGCTTCCTCTCTTTCTAGAGGATTAGCCTCTTTTTATAGGGAAAGCCTAACATTAGAATGCCTTATACGTACAAGACTCGGAAAGCCTAACATTAGAATGCCTTAAACGTACAAGACTCTTGTCATTAGTTGTACACGTGTTTATTTAGACAACCACTAATTATTCTTTCAGGGGAAACCCGTTTTGCCATGTCATCGAAGCCGCCCCCGTTTTTTCCATGTCATCGAAGCCGCCCCCGTTTTGCCATGTCATCGAAGCCGGCTACGCCAAATCTGGGTGCTTACATTAGCCCCTTGACTATGCACTTAGATTTCATTAGATTTCATTCTTGTCATCTTCTCTTAGCCCCTTGACTATGCACTTAGATTTCATTCTTGTCATCTTCTTTCGAGTTGAACTTTCTCGAAGCCCCCTTATCACTATGGTCTTTGTGTAGTGTAACGGATTTCTGGAGTCTTATGGAATACTTTTGTTTTCCTTCCTTATGGTGTATCACGGATGTATACAATCATGACTGATTTTACTAATTATGAGATCTAAATGTAATCAGTAGGATCAACTCCAAAAGGAGAATCCAACGTCTTCTCCTCTTGCCACTTTATCACAATTGCTTGACACATGTACCCCTTTCTGTCACGATCATTTGCCTTCAAAAGTTTTGACCCTTCGTCTTTTCATTATTTTTCTAGTATAAATTCCTTTTTCTCCCGTTATCCTTTATTTCCTTTTCTTTGTCTTAATTCAGAAGTTCTTCTTTCGCTTTCCTCTTTCCTTTCTCACCACCTTTTACCTTCTTCGGTTTCCATAAATCCCACTTAGCTATGGAGCCATGTTCGTCTGGTGCTGGTAAGCAATTGTCAAGGGAAGACTCCGCAAACATGATAAGAATACGCTTGTTTGGTGCAGAAGCTGCCGATACATCAAATAAACAAGGTCGGATTTATTAACTATGATTGAACTACGCACAACCTGTGATATTTCAATTATATAAACAAATATAATACGGAAAAGAAATAACACATACACCAGAAATTTTGTTAACGAGGAAACCGCAAATGTAGAAAAATTCTGGGATCTAGTCCATATTTGAACACCACATGAAAGCAATATGAGAGACAAGATCAAGGAATCCTTCTTCGTTACGAAACAATGATTAAAGTTATGTTCTTTTCTACTTGTATTAAGGCGATTCTATTCAAAAGAACCACATTGAGGTCCGCTTACAAGATGTAATTCCCAGAATGCATTAAGATTTATGAATTTAGGTTTAGTACTAGTAGGACTCTAGCCTACTAAAAGTTAACTTCTTTAAGATCACTCCTTTTAGTAAAAACAATCGATAATCATGTGAAAAATGTAGTTGAGCCCTAATCAAGTCTCACACCAATTAAAGAAAAATCTTAGAAAAGCAAGCAAAAACATCAAGTGTTGTGTGTGTAGAGAGGTGTCGTTTATTCCAGGCTTCAATATTCTCCAAATCTTCTAAGGAGTAGGACTCTGCGCATGTGATTCCCATAGCTTATCTCACCCACAACTAAGAGTTGTTACTGTTGATACATGAAAAATAATACCCCTTAACGAGTTGAGATGCCCCAAAGAATAGAGGTGAACTTGGGTTAAGATGTAGGACTTGGGACTAAACCCAAGCCCAAGTAGAAGATACCCATGAAAGATGGGAGGATAAAGGAGGAATTAATGAAGAAGGAAGGGGTTATGTTAAAGGATGGCATTAAGGGTAATTGTAATTGCAGGAAATCCTACAATACACACCTCACAAGAATTCGTAATATTCAACACATCTTTACGATCAACAATCAATCTCTTTATTAATTGAGTTAGAAATTTTACAAGAAGGAAGTTTAATCAAGAATATAATTGCTACTCTAAACTTTCTCTCTCTTCAAAACTTTCTCTCTCGTCTCAAAAGATCCCCTCTCTTAAGCCTGTTCGGCTTTTTATATAGGACATTACATAGTGGATGACAGCTAAGCTGTCCTTTATTTTCGGATCTGACTTGCGACACGCTCGCAAGTATTCAAATGTTAAATCTCGCAACACTCCTAAATATCGCTAGGTCTTCATATCTTTCTCGTGTTCAGGCTGTCGTCATCCGTTGCGTCATTTATATTACCCATCTGCGATATCTTCGCAATGTGTCATTTATGGATTTCGCAAGGGTCTTGGTGTTGCGATATTTTGATCCTACATCTTGCCTCTTCTCATGTCTTCTCTGCGAAGGAGAGAATGTCATGAGAATTATTACTTTCAAAATGCCGCAGCTGTTCATTTTTTCATATTTTTACGTATTGACATGATTCTCGTACTTTTACGCCAGAATATATTACACGTATCTCTTCCTCCATCCATTTCTTGACACGTCTTTTTCAATTGTTATTTCTCAACCGTTCACGTCTACTCTTCGCATTAAATGTGTTTATCTTTTCGAGAATCCTTCTCTATATATACTTTTCTTATTCTTTTCTTACTTTCTTTCTTATTTTCTCTGCAACTTTTCTTTAATCTCTCTCCGTAACTTCCGCTTCTGCTGCTGTAAATCTTCTTCTTTTCACTTCTTTTGATCTTCGATTTTATCTTCATTCCCATACTCTGAAAATGCCTCCAGTTGGTTGTAAATATGAAGCTTCTCTGGACAAAGTGCAAAAAGATTTCGAAGATAAAGGTTTCACGTTAACCACCGTTCCCAATCAAGAATCTAAATCCATTCTTTCTGCCAAACTTTTTTCTGATCATCGTTGTGATGATCAGGAAATCATAATTTCGCTAGGTCAGATTCTCGCTGGTCTTCCCATTCCTCTCTATGACCCTGATCTTCCCTTATTTTATGAAATTCTTGCTCATGCGAAATTCTCGCGAGCCATCTACCAATTGAGCGGGGATTGTATCCGCTTAATGCTTGAGTTCGCCAACCGCGGTGCTGGTAAGGGATCTTTTTATCCTAAAGAAGTCAGGAATCCTAAATTTGAGGACTTAGAGATATTAGCTGAAAAGTATACAGTAGAGAGCTTCTTCGAAAACTATGAAATAATAAACATGAAGAACGATAGAACTCGCTGGGGTGCTCGCTTGAAGAGAAGAGAAAATGTTGCCAGCGATAAAATACTTATGCAGGATATCGACTGGCATTCTGGCAAGAACAATGTTCCTCGTCATTCCAAAGACGACAGATGGTGCGTCTTTCCGCTAGTTTTGAAAGGACCTTATATTCGGGTTCAAATGTGCTCCCCTGCGAGTCTCGCCAATTATCAGCCTTGGGTTTTTAACTGGCCTGAGAAATCAAAAGAGGTATGCTTCCTAAATTTCGCTCAGTTTATAATCTTCACTCCTTTTTATACCTATTAATCTTGCGAAATTTTCAGATTATCAAGTTGAGAAAGAGCTATAAAAGAAATGCTAAGGCAAGTACCCTAGCAGCACTCCGTTCGATCACGGATGAAGTAAGAAATACTTTTCTTTATTATTTTTAACAATATTGTTGCCTCTGTTTCTTATCTTCATTCGTGTGCGAAGGTTGGTGCTGAAGTTACTGAAGAAGAAGAAAGTTCTAAGGTTGCGAAGACCAAAGGAAAGAGTAAAGGTTCTCTTCGCAGGGAAAAGTCTACTGCCCCACCTTCAAAGAAACGAAAGATTCAGTCCAGCGAAAGCTCTGATGATGAAGATAATGATGATGTTGATACTTATCTCGCAAAGGAGGATTTTCCGACTGAATCTTCAATGGAAAAACTGTCCAGCATCTTCTCTGACTCCATGCAAGGGATTGGAGTACGTGCAAAGCTCTCGCGAGTATCTGTGATGCTCCTTTACTAGAGGGTGATGATTCTCTTCATGGGGTCTCCAGATCAGTGACTCCTAGCTTTCTAAATTCGCTTGGTGTCTTGGTATGTCTTTGTTCCCTTATTTCTTCATAATTTTGATTTTAAGTTATATCTTGATAATTTCTTTACTTTCCTTTATAGTCCGGGAGAGCTTCCTTCGTTGTTGCCTCAGATCTTGAGAAAAGGTGCAGTATTCTCGAAAAGAAGAATCTTCAACTTCGCCAGAAAAATGAAGAATTGGAAACTGAAGCTGCTGCTCTTCGCAAGAGAAAGGAAGAATTTGAAACTGAAGCTGCTACTCTTCGCGAGAAAACTAAGCAATTAGAAGTTGATTCTTCCACTCAGAAGAATAATATTTCTAGTCTTCAAAGTGCCAACCAACAACTTTATGGTATGAGACTTTTCTTTTTTCCTTTGGTTTATTCTCTCATTATCTTCCCTCATCTGATTTACCATTTTCGCAGACGTTTATAATCTTTCTGATGAAGCCATTCTTCTTCACTCGTTCCCTGACCCTATGGATAACAATGCCCTTCTTGATCACCTCAACAATTCTTTGAATAGTTTCTCAAATGACAAGATTAAATCTCTTCCTCTAAATGAACTTCAATCCAAATTTTGCCTCTTAGAAATTGATCATAGATCTAGCTTAGGCTTAGCCAACCAATTTAAGCGTCTCTATCTTAATACTAAAGAGAAAATTAATACTTTAGAACCAAAATCAGTGATCTCATAGATGATATAGATCACATCGGTAGTCAAGGTGCTCAAGTATTAGCGAAATTCCAAAAGACTCTTCTTGAGGTTCAAATTGAACGAGATGAATCTACCCGCAAAAATGCTATACTTAGCGAAAGAGAGAACCAAATTCGCTCCCTTCTTCTCATAAATAATGACGATGAATTCGCTTGGGCTGCGAAAGTTCTAGATAATGCCAGAAATAATTTAGGTGTTAACGTTAGTCTTCAAGCTGAGCAAACGGCTTTGGTTAGGGATATGATTTCTGACAGAGAGGTTGTTAATTGTTCTTCTCTATTTAACTGTTTGTCTTTCATGAAATTGTTGTTAAATTGCTGATTCATTGTCACATATTCGCAGGAGCTGAGGAAAGATTTCGTAAAAGAATTGAAGAACTTGAGTCTGAGAAGGAGCAACTCGCAAAGAACCTTTCTTCTCGAGATGATAAATATTCTAGGTTGAAGAAGCAACTAAAGATTACTATTGCGAATTTTAAGAATGATGCTACTCTTTTTCGCAATCAGACTATTAAAATGGTCTGCGACGACAATAGTATCCCTCATTCTGCATATCCTTGCCTTCTTGAAGAAATCCCCAAGAATGTGCCTTCTCTGGATATCTCTGACAGCGATGCTAGTGAAGAAGAGGAATCTGATGGAGATGAAGAAGTAGAAGGATCTGATGATGATGATGATGATGAAGAAGAAGAATCAAACGAGAAATAGTTCTATTTTCTTCCTTCTCTTTTTGTAATATCTGTACATTCATTCTTTAAGTCTTCTATTTTTGTAATCTTTTGCTGCAAATTTCTTGGATCTTCAAATACAAGTTCTAACTTTGTTGTTCCTTTCTGCACATGTTAGAAGAGCAATTCTTTTTTGCAATATAATTAATAATATATTATCAACCTTTCATTTTATGAGCACGTAAATCTATCATATGAAGACAAATAACATGTTTTTATTCTATACATTCCCATACTTGCCTCTGTTATTTGCATTCAAATGATAGATTAAGCAAGTTACTTTCGAATAGTGATATGTATTCATGCCTCAATCTCGCAGCTGTTGCTGCTAAATTTTCGCAAGTAAGGAAATCTTGGTTTCTTCCAAGATTTCCTTTTTTCTTTTTCTCTTATGTGGTCTTATTTTGCCTTCCTAGTTAAAGGTCTTATTGCACCACCTCTTGTCATTGCGACAAAATCGCAGGACGTCTTTGCATTTGCATGCAAAAACCCATTGATCTTGCCTTAACTTTTTCTTTGAAATTTTTGTTGCGACAATATGACAGGCCTAAAAATTCTTGCGAACATAAAGCCCCATGACATTGCCGTATTGCGACGAAATCGCAGGACGTCCTTACACTTTCATGTACTGACCCATTGATCTCGTCTTATCTTTGTCTTTTGTATTATTGCCTCTTCAGGATTGTCGAACAAATATGACAAGCCTAAATTTTCTTGCGAAAATAAAGCCTCATGACATTTGCGTCTTAAGACACTTATCATCTCCCTAATGGAGGGTGCCGCCCTTATCTTCCCCCTGTTTGCCCCTTCAAGGAGGCGTACTTCTGCCATACAAGGCTAGCTCCTCCCATCCGGTCTTAACAACAACCAGTTGTTTTCGCAGCCTCTTATCCCTTTTGCCTATAGGGCTTATGGTTACGAGACTGCACCCTAAGTGGAGTTTTCTTCGGGCCGAGTACAGCATAAGCCAAGACTTGCCAAGAATGGCCGAGACACTTCAAATGCCCCAGGCACTCTTGGCTCAACCGTGTACCTCGGCGCCTTGGTCAAATGCTAACTCCTTAGAAGAGACCCTCGGTCGTCCAATCTAAGTCATAAGCTTAGATTGAAAATCCAAGGTACCTCCCCGGATGGGCTTTATTGACCCCAATTCTCCATGACTCAGTTCCGTGGGCGGTGTAACCTTTTTTCCCGATCCATGCAATAGGTACCCCTTCTATGACGTACTTTAGGTCTTACATTTGCCTCTTGTGAAATTTTGATTTCGCGAACTAGGGTGTACGCCATAGTTGGTTCGCCTCTTTCTGATTAATTTGTTGATTCTTCTGCATATAAGTTCTTTTGTAATTTCGCAATCTCATCTTTATCATTCATAAAATATATTTTCTTCTTCTGCATATCAACTCTCTTTCTCAATCTCATCTCTGTTATTCATAAGAAAAATTTTCATAATCAATTTTTTTTTTCACCTCCCAATTTCTACTTCGGCAGTCAACAAGTACATTCATTCTTTAAGTCTCTTATTTCTGCTACTTTTTGCCTCTGCATTTTTGAATTTTTCTATCATTTTCTTGTCTGTTGCGAAGCCTTCGCCACTTCTTATCTTCATCATATATTGGTTTCGCAGCATTTCTTCTTCTCCATGTTCTATTACATCTACCATCAATCTTTCACCTTTTTGTTTTTCTTTGATGTTGTGTTTCTAATTCTTCTTCTTCGCAGCTCTTTCTTCGCAAGATTCTATATCAATTTCATAACACTTCTTTACTTCAACCCAATCTCCTATGATGATGCCAACACCAGTGGGATGAGGGAACTTGATACATTGATGGAAAGTCGATGCCACACCTAAAATCTCATGTAACCAAGGTCGTCCAATCAGTGCGTTGTATGGTGATTCCACATCAACTACACAGAATAAAATTTCAGAGGATAATCCTTTCAGTGGAATTCGCATATGAACTTCTCCTTTAGGCTTATTTGAAGTACCGTTAAAACCATAGATTTTGTAAGTTGAAGGTATTAGATCTCCATCTTTCCCTCCCATAGTTTTATAAGTATGATAAAAAAGAATATTCACGGAACTTCCAGTATCGATCAAAATTCTGTTGATTGCCCATGAATTCTCGGCTTCATCATCTTCATCCTCGCTAGGTTTTGGGTTAATCTCCAATCTTACCACTAATGGGTTGTCGTGCATTTCTCCACCCTCAAGTACTTCTTCTGGGGTAAAAGAGATAGTCTGCTTTTGCCATTCTTCCAGTGGCGATGTCTTCACAATGTTCATTATTTCTCTATCATCGGCATCTCTTGCGAAAACCCTGCTGAGAGTGTTATCATGAAAATCTTCAATCGTCTTGTATGAGTGTACGATAGAGTTACAAAATAGATTCTTTGCCTTTGCACCAATTTCAATCACAAATGTTTCTCTTTCTTTTGCTATGTTTTTTTTGCGAATATCTGGAGGAGGTGGTAATGCTTGAGTTTTCGTTTGTCCTACTAGAAAGTGATTTAATTTTCCCTGATCTATCATCCTGAGAATGATTCTCTTTATATTTCTACAGTCATTTGTTGTATGTCGATGGAAATGATGATAAGAGCAAAATTCATTACTTCTGTAGCTTGGAGGTGGTTCACTCCCCATGTTTCATGGTGCGGGTATGTTTTCCATTAGGATTATAGCTTCCCATATCTTCTCCATACTAGCATTCAAAGGTGGCATTTTGATTTCTTCCCATATTATCTTGTGACTTCGCTGTCCTCTGTGATAGTTTTGTCTCTGACCTCCATAAGTTTCTTGCGGCTGATCAAATCTTTGGATTTTGTTATTTCCACCACGGCTATAGATGTTTCTCTCTCTCTCGAATTCTTCTTGATCACGACTCCCCATAGCTACTAGCTTTTGCTGATTATCATCCATTATCCTCTCTTGTTTCCCTTGCGAGGTGCTCGCCACTGTATTTATTAACTTGGGTAACAAGCTTGCGTTCGTTGCTCTTGAACTTGTGTTCGCAATGGGGTATGATTCCATCTCATTTTGCTTTTCCTCAAGAGCAATATACTCCTCTTGAAGTTCTCGCAACTCAGTCATTGTGATCGTATTTTTGATTCTGAAAATTTGAATGTATAACAGATTGGTTGCGAACATAGCGTTGATGAATGACATAATGAGATATCTTTCGTCCACACGACCAGCCATATCACTACACATTGTCTTCCACCTCACAGTTAGATGCTTCAAGCTTTCGCCAACCATTTGCTTCAACCCAAATACATCTTCAATGCCAGGTCGCGAGGAATTGTTACTTATATACGCCCCTAAAAATATAGCTTGTTGAAAGATGTTATAGTATTCTTTGGCAAACCTTCAAACCATTTTAAGGCCTCTCCTGTTAAACTTGATGCAAAATATTTGCACAATATTGCATCATGATTCTCCCATTGTAACATACATCTCACATAATATTTGATGTGTTTGTCTTGCACAAGTTGTTCCATCGAAAATCTTTGGTTAACGCAGTAGTAAATTGCACTTTGGTGGTATTCCTCCTAATTGTACTTCTTGTGTGAATGGAGTTTTCGCAGCTTCCTCTATGGCTTCATCCAGTTGTCTTTTACCTCATTCTCTTTTATTATTTATCATTCCTCTCATTTCCGCTAACTCTCTCAAAATTTGTTCATTTATACCAGAATTTGGATCCATTGGTCTTTTTAACTCCGCCTCTCTTCTTCTGCGTTCATCTCTGTTTTGACTTTCTTGTTCATCATTTTCTTCTCGTCTTTCACTGCGATCTTCTCTCTCACTTCTTTCATGAATTCGCACACCGTTATATCTCTCATTTTCTCCTCTTTGCCGCCTTTCAGTTCTCCTTTGTACTCTATCATATTCTTAATTGATATTAACATTATTGCGATTTTGCTCACGCCTCCTTTCTCGATTATCGTGATTATTTTGTTGAATTGCCTCTTGTAGTTCTTGTTCTTCCACTTTTGCTCTTAGTCTTTCCCTCTCGCGAGCTAGATGTGCTTGTTCAGTATAATGTCTTTCAATTTCATCTTCAATTACTCATTCATTTCTTTGTATTTCTCTCCCATGTAATATTCTCCTTCCTTCTTCCTGATTTTCTTCGCCATCTTGATTATTTCGCTCCTGACGGTGTCTATTTCCATGATTTCTGTTATTTTGCCCGTTTTGAAGAGTTTCAGCACGTTGGATATAACGATCTTCCTTTATTTCTCTTCCTTCGCGACGTTCTTCGCCTGGATTTTGTATTCCCTCTCGAGTTTCTTCATTAACATTTTCCATAGGCAAATTTTGTGTTATTTCTTCTCTAACTAATCTTGAACTTGATCTTGTAGTGCTTTTTGACCTCCTATTTTGTAATCTCATGTTTTCCATCCTTAATTCATGATTTTGCCTTGTCAAATTCGCACGTTCTTCTGCTTCTAACCGCATTTCTTCATGTATTGTTTGCCTCAATGCCTCTAATGCTGCAATCTCTTCATTTCCATGAATTATTCCTCCAATTACTTCTTGGTCTCTCTCCTCTTGTCCATTTCCTCCTAATTGCTGCTCTTCTCCCATTTCATCTATAGAATCTGATCGCCAAGTATGTACACTCACTCTGTCATAATCCACAGTTCTATTTTGTATTGGTGTACGTTGAATTGGCGGTTGAACTCGATTTTCTCTATTGTTCCTTGTATTCATTCTTGAGGATTCCCCCATCTCGTCTCCCCCTTCTCCAGCAAGTCTCCTACTCCTTCTAACAGTTGTTGGTTGTTTTGATGCATGTCTTCTTCTAGCCATTTTTCAATCTTAGTGAATTGTTGAAAATTATATGAAATCCCTTCCCTATTACTCCAAATTCTTTCAAATCACAATATCAATCTTCAATCAGTCCATGTTTCTAGCGCCATATGTAATTGCAGGAAATCCTACAATACACACCTCACAAGAATTCGTAATATTCAACACATCTTTACGATCAACAATCAATCTCTTTATTAATTGAGTTATAAATTTTACAAGAAGGAAGTTTAATCAAGAATATAATTGCTACTCTAAACTTTCTCTCTGTTCAAAACTTTCTCTCTCGTCTCAAAATATCCCCCCTCTCTTAAGCCTGTTCGGCTCTTTATATAGGACATTACATAGTGGATGACAACTAAGCTGTCCTTTATTTTCGGATCTGACTTGCGACACGCTCGCAAGTATTCAAATGTTAAATCTCGCAACACTCCTAAATCTCGCTAGGTCTTCATATCTTTCTCGTGTTCAGGCTGTCGTAATCCGTTGCGTCATTTATATTACCCATCTACGATATCTTCGCAATGTGTCGTTTATGGATTTCGCAAGGGTCTTGGTGTTGCGATATTTTGATCCTACAGTAATATTAAGAGGTATTAGGAAATGTGTCATGAAGTAGTAAAAAGAGGGGCTTTTAGGAAAGCCTATAAAAGAAAGGACAAGGTACAATGGAAAGACAACTCTCTCTCTCTTACTATTATTGGAATTGTGAGGTCATGTGTAGTAGCTAGGACAGGTAGAACCTAAACTGAAATTCACCCCTCAACATTTGGCGACCACACCCGGAGGCTCGTGCCTAGCTTACGATGACACACACAGAAGGCGCAAGCTCAGGCGCGGCAGGAAACCTAAACACACCCCCAATTAACCCAGAAGGAGAGAGAGTAGGTATAGTATCAGACCCAATCACGCAGGCGAGAAAATCAAACATCACGCGCGAAGAAGATAAGCAGCACGAGAGCGAGGAAGCGCCGCTCACTCAGCTTTCCCTCGAGGAGATGCAAAAAGAAATAGAAGAGCATGTACGTAAAGAATGAGAGCTGAGAAAGCTCATGAAGGCGGTAAGTGCAAGGAAAAATGCTAAAGAAGCAACAGAAGATGTAGAGGAAATGAAAAACGAGCCCGCGGCTTTGACATAAGAGGCGATTGCAAAATACCTAGAATTAAATTACAGAATCATTAAACAAGACAATTATAACTTCATGGCGAGTCCTTACTCCTCTGAAATCATGGAATATCAGTACCCTGAAGATTATACTTCACCAAAATTCAAGGTCTAGAATGGCCAAGGCAACGCGAGAGAGCACCTCAGTCGATTTCTGTCTACAATGAATGATCGATCGGCAGATGGGAAGCTATGTCTGAGAGAGTTTCCAAAATCGCTGACTGATACGGCGTTCCACTTGGTACGACAACCTCAAGCCAGGGAGCGTCCATCCATGGTCAGCCATGTCAGCACTTTTTCTCAGAAAATTCTATTCAGGAAAAAGGAAAGTCACAACCATAGACCTGAGCAAGTGCAATCAGCGCATAGGCGAGGAGATAGAAAAATACATCGCTAGATTCCGCCTTCTCACTCTCGATTGCCATGAAGATGTTAAAGAAGAAGCGTTAGTGGAAATTTGCGTCCGGGGGATGACTCCATCTTTTAAAAAGAATCTGGTAAACTTTCGCTTCCCCATATTTGTGGAACTGGAGGAGGCAGCCGCAAGAATCGCCGTTTGCATTGAAGAACCAAGCTCGGATTATGTTTGGAGAAACTCGGTTAACACTGTATCGACCATGCCAAGAAATACCCTTGCAAATAATAATCGCGAGGGTTGGGGAACACAAGCGCTCCCGCCACCTCTGCCTTGCAGCAAGGGACAAATTGTCGGATTATTAGAACAATGGGTAGCAAACAAGGAAACCCAATTGCCCCTGACAAAAGTGGATCCTAGCACTCTTGACAAAAATGATGCACGCTATTGACACTTTCATCGGAGGATACAACACCCTACAATTGACTGCTTCAACCTGCGAAGGATGTTTCAGAAGAAGCTGGAAATAGGCGAGATTGAAATGAACACAGCGGAAGATGGCAAAACCGCCCCACATCAAGTAATGATGCTTTACCATGACGGAGATGCCTGGAGGCCCTGGACCGAGGATAAAGCAGAAGCATGCGAGGTGGATATGGAGAATTCTACTTTTGCTAACACAGACGGCGTGGCTCATCAATTTGCTAAGACAGTATTGGCTCAACAGTTCTTCGATTCGCTCGGCTTCAGCGAAGATCAAATCAAGGAAGCGTCTAAGTCCATAGCAGCAGGGAGGATCCCACAGGGCCTCCCTAAGGAGGCGATCTTATTCACCAACGAAGACATCTATTACCCGGGAGAGCACCTCAGGCCTCTATATCTCACCGTGTACATCAACAGACAACCGCTAAAAAGAGCTTTTGTTGATGGGGGCGGGTCCTTGAACCTGGTTTCGATGCATACATTCGATGTTTTAGGCATACAGTGGTCCGTGATAAGAATACGGGTCACCACAGTAAAAGGGTTTGGGGGCCACGCCCAAACAACTATTGGAATCATAAACCTAGCAATGAAGGTTGGTCCTATCCGAGGGACCACCCCATTTAATGTTCTAGAAGATGACACTACCTTCCATGTGCTACTAGGGTGAGGCTGGTTACTCAACCACAAAGTAGTCACGTCGACGTACCATCAATGTGTAAAAACTAACATAAGAGGCAAGTAGTACCGAATTCCCGCTACAAGCAACCCTTTCGACCCAGAGGAAGCATATATGGCGGATGCAATTTTCTATGATGAGCCAAAAGAAGAGGACGAAATGCCTGAAGCTAAACTCACCCCGTTGCCGAAGTGGGGAGACGAAGAAAAAACAGAACCCACCAAATCCGCGTTCAGTCCGTCAAGTATGGTATTACCAATGGAAAGAAAAAGGAAGCAAGATGAGCAGCCCAGTTTCCAACACTTCTCTAGGCCCGATGGTGGACATGTGGACCGATTATAACAATTAGCGAGGGAATACCTACAAATGAGCAAAACCACGCTGACGAGTTGATAAGTGAAGCGGGGGTTCCCGATGAAAGCATAGAACAAAGCTTGTCTGAGCTTCCTTACAGCACGATTGATGACCAAGAACTGCGCGATCAGCTGGAAAGCGTCACTACGGGAACCAATGAGGAACGAACGCCAAAAGACCTCATCGTGGATGAAATGAAAGAAATCAACATAGGAACACGACAAGACAAGCACTCCATCATGATAAGCAAGAGTCTGGACCAAGAGGAAAGGGCAGCATTGATCGCGTTACTTAAAGAATACAAGGAAATCTTCTCTTATGACTATGACGAAATGCAGGGTTTAGATAGCGACCTCGTGGTACATAATCTAGGAGTATCGCCTGAATTCAAACCTGTGAAGCAGAGAAGCCGCGAGTTTCCTAGGGATACCGCCCTTGCAATAAAGGAGGAAGTGGAGCGGCTACTTAAAGCCAAATTCATTAAGCCAATACAACACCCCACTTGGTTGGCTAACATCGTGCCAGTAACCAAGAAAAATGAAAAGGTTAGGTGCTGTGAAGACTATAGAGACCTGAACCGAGCTTGCTCAAAGGATGATTTCCCGCTGCCAAATATCGACATGACGCTGGACGCGACCGGGAAAAAGAAGAGATATTCTTTCATGGATGGCTTCAGCGGATATAACCAAGTAAAGATGGACCCTGCAGATGCAAAGAAAACCGCCTTCCAAACCCCATATGGCAACTTCTACTATGTAATAATGCCGTTTGGAGTGAAGAACGCCGGTGCCACGTATCAGCGCGCCATGACATCCATCTTCCACGACCCGCTGCACCAGACGGTAGAAGTATATGTTGACGACATCGTAGTCAAGACACAAGAGTCTGAGGATCACATCTCTCACCTAAAAACGGCCTTTGAGAGATGCAAGAAATTCAAACTCAATATGAATCCTCTCAAGTGCGCCTTTGGGTCACATCCGGGAAATTCTTGGGCTTTGTAGTGACTAATGAGGGAATTCAAGTAGACCCGAGCAAAGTCGAAGCAATCACAACAATGGCACCTCCGGCGAACACCAAAGAGTTGCAAGCCTTTATAGGACGAATATCATACATACGACGCTTCGTACATGGTTTAGCACAGCTGATGACTGCGTTCCTTCCCTTGCTGAAAAAAGGTATACCCTTCGTATGGGGAGAGGTACATTGTGCCGCCTTTGAAAAAGTTGAAGCAGTGTCTTGTCAGCCCTAAGATTCTTAGACCTCCGATATGCAGAGTCCCTCTTTATCTCTACACGATATTTACCAGCTCAGCAATTGGTGCAGTTCTCGCGCAAGACATGGGGGGAACTGAGCTGTCACCTATCTATTACGTGAGTCGGGTCCTACGAGATGTAGAATTAAGATACCCACGTGTAGAGCAAGCATGTTTGGCCTTCATATACGCGACTCAAAAGTTGCGCCCCTACCTCCTAACACATGAAACCATTATGGTGGCAGCAGCGAACCCGATAGCGTACCTGGCTTCGAAGCCTGTCCTTACAGGGAGAACCGCCCGATGGTTGCTTCAACTGTCAGAATTCGAGCTCAAGTACCAGCGGCCGAACGCTGTAAGAGGACAAGCAATAGCCGACCTCATGGCCATGTTCCCAGGAGCAAGAGACGGTGAAGTACACGAATACATACCTTGAGAGGTCGCGGCCACGTATGTTGACAAGCCTTGGACCATGTTCTTTGACGGATCCTCTTACGGGTCCGTGGGAGGAGCAGGAGTAGTCTTCGAAGCCCCGCGGGGAGAACTACTCTCATAATCGTTCAAACTGGATTTTCCATGCAGTAATAATGTGGCAGAGTATGAAGACCTAATTTTGGGACTCCAAATGGCGAAAGAGCTTAACCTTGGAGGCGTTGAAGTCAAAGGCGATTCTCGGCTTGTTATGAATCAAATGAACGGAGATTTCCACGTCAAAGAGCCGCACCTAGCCCCCTACCGGGCAGAGGCCCAGAGGCTAATGAGTAAAACGGGATCGACTTTAGATCATACTGGCAGAGGCGAAAATAAACACGCAGATGCCCTGGCGACCTTGGAAAGCAAGGTATCATTAAATAACGAAGAAGAGGGAACAGTTACGGTACGAAGAAAAGGGCTGCCTAGTACTTGGAAAGAGGACTTGTCCTTCGAGGAGGCGGACGAATGGAGAAAGGCATACATCGAAGACTTGACGCGGATGGACGAAGAGCGAGTGATTCCTACTCAAGCCTTAAAGCAGTTCGTGATGATCCAAGGTGCGTTGTATTACAGGGTGGCTGGAGGATCCCTCGCAAGATATGTAAACAAAAGGGAGGCGGAGAAGTTACTCCGGGAACTGCACACGGAAACATGTGGGCAGACCGGTGTCGTTCATCTATACAGAAGGTTTCAAAGGATGGGCGTATATTGTTCAAGTATGTCGGCTCAAGCAGCAACACTCCAAGATAGTTGTTGATAGGTGTCTAAAACACCTAATTTTATATCTAGTATTTATGCTTTCTTTGCTATTATCGTGTGAATTATGTATCTTATGTTTGCTTTTAAGTTTTACAAGCATTTTGGAGTCATTGGAGCAAAAAGAAGTGGAACTCTCTCAAATCTTGGATTTCTTCTCATCATGTTGAATAGAACGAAAAGATGAAGCCAGTGATGAAAGAACGAGGTCATTTCGACTTCGTATGAAGAACTTGTGAGCTTTTGAAGCAAGTTAAATTTGCGAAAAAGAACAGAATTAGTAAAGGCATCCGCTCTTTGGCTTAGGGCACCACCTGATCACATCAGTTTGGGGTGTACAGTTGTGGGGCGGATAAACCCATCTTCTAATAACCTTGAAAATAGGTCGAAAGAAATCAGTCTCATTTTCTGTTGAGGTTTGTCTGAAATTCAAAGAGGGAAGCGATGAATGCACCGTGGATATGATGCCGTGAAGAAGAGTTCGATGGCTGGTTAAATCAAGAAACTGGTGGGTATCTGAGAAATCGATGAAATGGTGTGGAGATTTAAAGACATGGAATTTGAGAAGATTGGTTCAGTTTTGGAGAAGATTAAATGGGTTTGTGTCGAAATCAAAGTTAGGGTTAGGAGATGATATTTCTTGGTGATTTGAAGATAATGAAGTTCAGATTGATTGGATAGTAGATGGGTTCAACTCGGATTCGAGTTTGGAGTTATTTTGGGGATGAAATTAATATCGAATTGAATTTTAGGGTTAAGTGAAGAACAACTTCAGGGTTTAAATGGTGGAGATTCAGAAATCGAATGAAGAGTTGAGCTTTGACAGATGGTGTTGGGTCAGGTCTGGACAGTAGCAGTGAAGATTAACAAGGAATTAGAAGATGCAGCTGTTATTGCCAATTGAAGTTGAACCTGCAAGTAGATTTATGGATGAGTTCTGATGCTGCTGGTGGTGCTCTTACTGGTGGTGATATAAGGCAAGGAAATGGAGGTGTTGGTTGGCCCCAGATGGAAGCAAGCAGTGGAGCTTGCAGTTCAGCTGGAGATGTTAACAGTGCTGCCAAGGATGAACTCAGGGAGCTGACTGAGATGGTTTGGTGAACTGCTGATATTGAATGAGCTGCTGGGATTTGAACTCAGATTGCAGAGCTGGAGAGAGCTGTAATGGGAGTTCTTTAGATGCTGCTTTTTTGCCAAAATGGTCAGAGATGGAGTTTGGCTAGAGCCAGAGGCAAGGAGTCAGATGAAGCTGCTGCTGTTGCTTGATGGTTCTGTGAATGGAATTGAGGGTATGCTGAGTTGCAGGTGACTCAGGTGTTGGCTTGGGTCTGTGAGCACAATGGGTGTGCTGGTGACAATGAAGAAATGGCAGCTGGAGTGCACTTTGGTTTGTTTGCAGTGCTGTGACACAATGGCTCAAGGGTGATTAGGAACTGTAGATGATGAAAGATGTCGACGCCGTGGTGTTGTAAGTTGTTTCCAGTGATGCAGTAGTGGTATTGAGCTCAGAATGAGTCTTTGCTGAGTGAGACATTACAGGGAGTTTGGCATGAGAGAGTGGCTGGCATCTGTGGCTTGTTGCTACAAGCACAGGCTTGGTGCAAGATTGCAGCTGGGTACTATGATGTCGTTGGAGATGCTACTCAAATTGCAGGCCAAGGTTTTGGTGTTGAGAGTGGAAAGAGAAGCTGACATTGCAGGGGAGATGGCTATCAACTGAAGCTGGTGGTTTGCAGAATGGTTGGAGCGACGCAGCTGCAGTTGATATGTGCTGAGAAGGGATTGCTCGCATAACTGGTGGACTTAGGAGTTGAGCTACTGAGTTGCAATGGGTTTGAAAAGCAACAAGGAATGATTGAATGGATTATATGAATAAATAGATGTATGTTAGGCTCTACAGGGATGAATTATTGAATGGCCGGAATCGGCTGGGAACTGATCAGAAACAGTCAAAACTCGTCGGGATCGATTACGACCAAGTTGACTCAGTGATCCAGAGAAGGCTTGGTTGGACTTAGGCCTGAATCGTTTGGGCTAGATAGATTTGGTTAATGGCGGGCTTGCCATGGTTTGTGCGTGATCTAAACAGAGAAAGAAAGAAAGATATAAAAAGAAATTTCTCTGCTAATCTTTTAATCTTTTGCCTCTACTTTTGTGTTCTAGGGTTTAGAAACATGAAACCTTTTCTCTTTCTTCTTGTTATGAACTCCATGAATATGAGCTAGAATTTTCTTTTGGTTATGGATTAGTTGGATTTCCAAACATGAGTTTTTGTTCAATAAATTAGTTTTCTCTCATATTATCGTTTATGATTCACCATTAATATTGTCATATGATTGAATGTTTGTTTTGTCAAGTTGCAAATTGGTAGAACTCACATGCATGTCTTTTGCTAGATTAGGTTTATTATACGCAAAAGTGATAATTCCTGATTTGAAGTAGCATAAATATGATTATAGTTTGTAGTGATATATTCTTATGATCATATGTGAACCATAACCTTTGTTAAATCGGATTAGTGCTTTTACACGTTCGATTGCTTTGATTGGCCTGATTTCATAGAACTTAATGCATCTAGGGAATTAAACTTGATTAGTGCTTTTACACGTTAGGTTGTTCTTTTAGATAGAATTCATATTCGCATCTTTTAATGTGTTTGTTGATGACAAGAGGAGATTAGCGGGATATTCTTGCGATCAAGGTATTCTAGGGCCTTTGATAAAAGTTGAGATTAAAATATCAATTCTAGTTATTGTGTTGAAAACATGTTTGTGATTGAAGACGAAATCCATGACCAATACTTTCTCATCCCTGATTTAATTTGTTTACCTTTATTGTTTGCTTTTATTTTATTTTAGTACATAAAAATCAGAAAACCCCCCGGTGTTATTTATAGGAAACCGAAACATATTGACAACCAAGACCTCTCTGTGGGAACGATCCTTTCTTGCCCTTGCTTCATTATATATTTTGAGTAGTAAGAAAGTGTAATTTATATTTGTGTCGGCTGACAACCGGTCAAATTTTGGCGCCGCTGCCGGGGAGGCAGCGGTTGTCATTTGTTTTTGGTTTCTTATTTTTTGTTTTGTTTTTTAGTTTTTGTTTTATATTCTTATTTTCTGGTTCTTAACATAGTTTTGAGAACTCTTGTTTTAGGTAATTACTATGGATGGAGCATATTGGAGCGATGGATACGGTTTTCAACAACCTCAACACTATGATAATTACCCACCATCTATGGGATACAATCAAAACCAATTTATTGGCTATGACGCATATCCTAGAGAACCTTATGGTGATTTTCATACATACCAATAACAACCTTGTAGTGGGTATGTAAGTCAAGCACCTAGGTGGGATAATTTTACATCTAATTGGCTTTATTCGAGTTGTATGCAGATTTTGAATGGATTACAAGACATGCAACAAAGGCTAGACCAACTTGACCGTGATAGAGAGAACGTCGCACAAACCAATTTTTGGAATATTTCTTCTTACCCGACTCCAGATCGTAGTTATGATCATTCAACCATTCAAAGGGAAGAGTCATGGGAAAGAGAACATATTGTAGTTAATGGTGGTAAGCGTGTGAACGTCAAGAAACTTGCGCAGAAATTATACAAGTTGGAAGATGATGGAGCCTCGGAAGAGCTTATCGATGAAATTAGCAGGACCATTCATATGGAACTTAAACGGCGTCGTGATAAGGGTTGGGAAACCGACGACGATTCTTATTATGGTGAGTCTGAAAATGAAGACGAAGATGATTGTGTTAAAAAGGACCAACCTTTGGAGATATTTGATGACATTAGTGTAGTTGACTCAACTCTTGATCTTTATAATGATCAAACACCTATTCAAAAGGTACTTGAGTATGATAAAACTAGTGTGTTACAAAACTTCCTTGCAACAAGGTTTGAGTCTAATGAAGAGGAGTGTGTTGAGAATGTGATCGGTATGACCAATATTGTGGAAGACCCAATTGAGCTTGAAAATGATTGTAATGATGATGTTAATGTCGACACTTTGGTTAAGGCAGAAACGGACGAAGAATGGTTGCAAGGTTTGATAGAGGACCATGATATACAAGAGGTGAATTATTCACTTGAGTTTTTCAAGGATGAAGAGGATTCCGTGATACAAGAGATTGTGCAAGGTTTGTCTAACCCGTTGCCTATTGTTTCTTCTCCTTTACCTCTTATTGGTTTCGCGATATCCTCCATTAGAGATACTTGATTCTCATACTATGCAGGTTTTGGAACAAGAAACCGTGGAAGTACCCGACTTCTATATTCTTTATACACTTCCAAGTGTGGACAAGAATAAGTGGGGGAAACTTTTATCGGTTAATAGCTTCGTTTCTCTTTTATATTACTAATATTTGTGTGAAGCTAGTGTTTGGAAAACAGGTTCTATGGAAGGATCCCCAACTTTTCCGATTGTTAGTATATGGGGAATGAATCTTGCAAGGATATAGTCGGGCTGACGACTTTAAACCAAGCGCTAAATGGGAGGCAACCCAAAGGTTTTGTATCTCTTATCTTTTAGTTTTTCTTGTCTTGTTTTTATTTTTTATGATTTCTTGTCGCATATTGTTATAAAGTTTCCCACATTGACTTTCTTTGGACGATTCAATTTACATTGAGGACAATGTAAAGTTTAAGTGTGGGGGAGTGGTTAAGCATTTGCGTTGTAATTTTTGAAATTTTCAACTTTTGTGTAAAATAGTGAATAAGAAAACTCCAACTTGTAGTTAGTTTAGAGTCACATAGTATACATGTCGCTAAGATTACATCGAGATTTTCATAATAGTGACTGAACTTAGAGATGACAGAGAACATGATCGGGTTTCTTAATTGTATGAGAGTTAAAGTTGGATTTAACCATCCCAGTGGCAAATAAGGTGCAGACTGAATTCGGTATTAGAGTAGTGATCCCCTATAGTGGAGACTACCCATGTTACATAATGTGAGGCACCGACCTTCAATTCTTTGTACCTGTCTAAATTTGTGCTTTTAGAGTGTGTGTCACCGTACGTAAATTCCGGGAAGAATGGTGAGTTTCCCAACCTCCCACCATAGAAGCACTATTTTGATCTCTTGAGTGCTATTTTTATCAACCATGATGGTGACATCGAATTGCTAACTTACATACCACTTGTCATCTTGTTCGCAGTTAGCACCATCCACCTTATCTCTCTCTACACCAACAGGTCCATAGAAACACAATCATCATCAACAAGAGGAGCATCACAAATTCGAAGGAAAGTTGAAGACGTTCAAGGTTTACAAGCAACAGTACATAAATGAGCAGAATTTTTACAAGTTGAAGACTATTGTACAAGAGCGAAGTTTATAAAGATGAGAGTTCGAGAAGTTTATGATATCAAGACATACAAGTTATGAAGAATCAAGCGGTAAAGTACTTATACCATGGCCTTTGTATTTTATTTTATTTGTATTTTATTTCTCTTGTTAAAAAAAAAAATTTAAAAAAAAAAAGAAAAAAAAATGAATAAAAAAAAAGAAAGGAAAAAAAAAGACAAGAGAAAATTTTTAGGTTCGTTACTAGTTTTTATTATTTTTTTTGTTTTTAATTTTGTATTTGTTTTATTTTTCTTGTCTCATATATATAATAAAAAAAAAAGAAAAAAAAAAGAAAAAAAAAAAAGAAAAAAGAAAAAAAAAAGAGAGAGACAAGAAAAATTCATTGTATCATACTTTGGGATTGTATAGTTCGTTTTTAGTTTTGTTCTTTCAATAAAGCCAATGGAAGAAGGAATATTTATAATGAAGTTTCAAGCAATAAGGAATTAGAGGAAAAAATTACATTGTCAAGATTCTACAAAGTTCAAGAGTTATCATCAAGAGTTGAAGACCGAAGACGAAGATGAAGACACCGATTGAAGACCGAAGACGTTTCTATGGATGCTGTGAGAGTGGTGCTAGCTGCACGTCGAACGGATAACGAGGTAAGTAAGCATATTCCCACCTTCGTTAAGTGGTTGATTTCCTTTCGTAGAGATCGTCAGAAAAATGGGTTTTCAAAAATTATTAAAAGATGTGGGTTTTTAAAACAATTCGGAGGGTTTTGCCTTCCTACCATTCAACGTGTCGCAGGATTCTCTCTTCATTCCTACCTGGACACATGTGTGACCCATAAAAAGTTGTTTATTATTGAGAGCAATTTCATAAAACCCTTTCTTGTGAGGCAGAGTCGAGACTTTCGATCACCCCGAACCCGAGTTTCTTTCGAGAAGGGATGGCTATCTCTCTCTCAACTTTTAAGGATGAGATTGTGTTCATTTATGTGTCTAACTTCTTATGACTAGTGTGCAGAATCTCTATGTCTTCTTAGCGCGTTGGATGCTATCATTTCGGAGAACTAGTAAGTTGGAATTATAGGTTTTGTGGGTATATCTCTAGTAAACCCTCACGAGACTATAACTCGTCCACTAGGGACACCTAGGGGTTTAAAGGCTTGTTATACGTGCTAAGTGTGACCGTCGCCTCGACGACATAGAGTTGTATGCATATTTTATAATTGATTTGTTTGATTTGCTCGAGGACTAGCAAAGTCTAAGTGTGGGGGAATTTGATAGGTGTCTAAAACACCTAATTTTATATCTAGTATTTATGCTTTCTTTGTTATTATCGTGTGAATTATGTATCTTATGTCTGCTTTTAAGTTTTACAAGCATTTTGGAGTCATTGGAGCAAAAAGAAGTGGAACGCTCTCAAATCTTGGATTTCTTCTCATCATGTTGAATAGAACGAAAAGACGAAGCCAGTGACGAAAGAACGAGGTCATTCCGACTTCGTATGAAGAACTTGTGAGCTTTTGAAGCAAGTTAAATTTGCAAAAAAGAACAGATTTAATAAAGGCATCCGCTCTTTGGCTCAGGGAACCACCTGATCACATCAGTTTGGGGTGTACAATTGTGGGGCGGATAAACCCATCTTCTAATAACCTTGAAAATAGGTCGAAAGAAATCAGTCTCATTTTCTGTTGAGGTTTGTCTGAAATTCAAAGAGGGAAGCGATGAATGCACCGTGGATATGATGCCGTGAAGAAGAGTTCGATGGCTGGTTAAATCAAGAAACTGGTGGGTATCTGAGAAATCGATGAAATGGTGTGGAGATTTGAAGACATGGAATTTGAGAAGATGGCTTCAGTTTTGGAGAAGATTAAATGGGTTTGTGTCGAAATCAAAGTTAGGGTTAGGAGATGATATTTCTTGGTGATTTGAAGATAATGAAGTTCAGATTGATTGGATAGTAGATGGGTTCAACTCGGATTCGAGTTTGGAGTGATTTTGGGGATGAAATTAATATCGAATTGAATTTTAGGGTTCAGTGAAGAACAACTTCAGGGTTTAAATGGTGGAGATTCAGAAATCGAATGAAGAGTTGAGCTTTGACAGATGATGTTGGGTCAGGTCTGGACAGTAGCAGTGAAGATTAACAAGGAATTAGAAGATGCAGCTGTTATTGCCAATTGAAGTTGAACCTGCAAGTAGATTTATGGCTGAGTTCTGATGCTGCTGGTGGTGCTCTTACTGGTGGTGATATAAGGCAAGGAAATGGAGGTGTTGGTTGGCCCCAGATAGAAGCAAGCAGTGGAGCTTGCAGTTCAGCTGGAGATGTTAACAGTGCTGCCAAGGATGAACTCAGGGAGCTGACTGAGATGGTTTGGTGAACTAACGTCTTCGAATGAGTCTTGGGTATTTGAACTCAGATTGCAGAGCGGAGAGAGCTGTAATGGGAGTTCTTTAGATGCTGCTTTTTTGCCAAAATGGTCAGAGATGGAGTTTGGCAAGAGCCAGAGGCAAGGAGTCAGATGAAGCTGCTGTTGTTGCTTGATGGTTCTGTGAATGGAATTGAGGGTATGCTGAGTTGCAGGTGACTCAGGTGTTGGCTTGGGTCTGTGAGCACAATGGGTGTGTTGGTGACAATGAAGAAATGGCAGCTGGAGTGCACTTTGGTTTGTTTGCAGTGCTGTGACACAATGGCTCAAGGGTGATTAGGAACTGTAGATGATGAAATATGTCGACGCCGTGGTGTTGTAAGTTGTTGCCAGTGATGCAGTAGTGGTATTGAGCTCAGAATGAGTCTTTGCTGAGTGAGACATTACAAGGAGTTTGGCATGAGAGAGTGGCTGGCATCTGTGGCTTGTTGCTACAAGCACAGGCTTGGTGCAATATTGAAGCTGGGTACTATGATGTCGTTGGAGCTACTACTCAAATTGCAGGCCAAGGTTTTGGTGTTGAGAGTGGAAAGAGAAGATGACATTGCAGGGGAGATGGCTGTCAACTGAAGCTGGTGGTTTGCAGAATGGTTGGAGCGACGCAGCTGCAGTTGATATGTGCTGAGAAGGGATTGCTCGCGTAACTGGTGGACTTAGGAGTTGTGCTACTGAGTTGCAATGGGTTTGAGAAGCAACAAGGAATGATTGAATGGATTATATGAATAAATAGATGTATGTTACGCTCTACAGGGATGAATTATTGAATGGCCGGAATCATTGAACTCGATCGAAACAGTCAAAACTCGTCGGGATCGATTACGACCGAGTTGACTCAGTGATCCAGAGAAGGCTTGGTTGGACTTGGGCCTGAATCGTTTGGGCTAGACAGATTTGGTTAATGGAGGGCTTGCCATGGTTTGTGCGTGACCTAAACAAAGAAAGAAAGAAATATATAAACAGAAATTTCTCTGCTAATCTTTTAATCTTTTGCCTCTACTTTTGTGTTCTAGGGTTTAGAAACATGAAACCTTTTCTCTTTCTTCTTGTTATGAACTCCATGAATATGAGCTAGAATTTTCTTTTGGTTATGGATTAGTTGGATTTCCAAACATGAGTTTTTGTTCAATAAATTAGTTTTCTCTCATATTATCGTTTATGATTCACCATTAATATTGTCATATGATTGAATGTTTGTTTTGTCAAGTTGCAAATTGGTAGAACTCACATGCATGTCTTTTGCTAGATTAGGGTTATTATACGCAAAAGTGATAATTCCTAATTTGAAGTAGCATAAATATGATTATAGTTTGTAGTGATATATTCTTATGATCATATGTGAACCATAACCTTTGTTAAATCGGATTAGTGCTTTTACACGTTCGATTGCTTTGATTGGCCTGATTTCATCGAACTTATTGCATCTAGGGAATTAAACTTGATTAGTGCTTTTACACGTTAGGTTTTTCTTTTAGATAGAATTCATATTCGCATCTTTTAATGTGTTTGTTGATGACAAGAGGAGATTAGCGGGATATTCTTGCGATCAAGGTATTCTAGGGCCTTTGATAAAAGTTGAGATTAAAATATCAATTCTAGTTATTGTGTTGAAAACATGTTTGTGATTGAAGACGAAATCCATGACCAATACTTTCTCATCCCTGATTTAATTTGTTTACCTTTATTGTTTGCTTTTATTTTATTTTAGTATATAAAAGTCAGAAAACCCCCCGGTGTTATTTATAGGAAACCGAGACATATTGACAACCAAGACCTCTCTGTGGGAACGATCCTTTCTTGCCCTTGCTTCATTATATATTTTGAGTAGTAAGAAAGTGTAATTTATATTTGTGTCGGCTGACAACCGGTCAGTTGTGCCGATTGCCAAGCCCCGCCACAGCCCGCGGAGGTTTGCACAGTCGAAGAAGTAGATTGGAGACAACCTTACATCGATTTCATCCAACACAGGAAGCTGCCTGGTGACAGACAAATGGATTTAAAAATACAAAAGAAGGAAGCGCGTTTCTTCATGCATGAAGGCATTCTCTATCGAAAAAGTTATGGTAATGTCGCGCTGCGATGCCTGTCAAATCAGGAAGCCATAGAAGTCATGACCCGATCCCACGATGCAAAGCACTAGGGGATGCGGAAGTTGTTCCTGAAACTCTACGAAGGAGGGTTTTACTGGCCGACCATGGAAAGTGATACCGCAGAACACGCCCGAAGATGCTTGCAGTGCCAGACACATGGGAACTTGATCCATGCCCCCCACGCACTATTGCATAGCATAGTAACACCTTGGACGTTCCACAGCTGGGGGATCGATCTTATAGGGCCAATCAACCCAACATCCTCAAAGCGACATAAGTACATAATCACCGCCACCGAGTACGCGTCGAAATGGGTCGAGGCGATACCCCTCAAATATTACGCAGGTGCCACAATAGCCGCATTTATCAAAGAATACATCATTTGCAGTTTCTGCGCTCCCATGATAATCAGGGCAGATAATGCGAAATCATTCGTGAACAAGGATGTAATTGATCTACTCCGCCAATACAATGTAATCTCCACACGTCTACCCCTTATTATCCCAAATGTAATGGGCAAGCGGAGGCAACAAATAAGACGCTCATCCGCATCCTCAGTAGAATAGTGAATGACCACCATAGAGAGTGGCACGAGCAGTTGCCGCTGGTACTCTGGGCGTATAGGATTTCTAAGTGCAGTTCTACAGGCGCATCCCCCTACTCACTGGTCTACGGAGAAGATGCAATCCTACCCGCAGAGATAGCAATCCCATCTGCAAGAGTGGCAATGGCTAGCCATACCACGCCAGATGAAGTGAGCCGATTTGCCCATTTAGACACAATAGAGGAAAGAAGAACACGGGCAGAAAGGTTCGCGAAAGATTATAGGAAGTGTGCAGCTAACTATTACAACCAGAGTGTAAAAGAGAGGACCTTCAAGGTTAATGAGCTAGTCTTAAAAATCGCCCCGCACGTATAGAGAAATGCTAGTGCTGGCAAATTCGCAGCAAATTGGGAAGGCCCGTTCACAATAAGGAAAGTGGCAGAAAGCGGATACTACAAGCTTCGGCGCATGAATGGGACCAAGGTCAAAACACCCATCAATGGCAAGTGGTTGAAATTTTTTTACTCTTGAGTCCTACCTTGTAAATGCCCGCTTTAAGCAATAAAGTAAGTTGGAAAAATGGCGCATGCACAAAAGGTCTCAGGGCAGCCAAAGGCGCCTGATCGACTGACAAAATTCACAATGTCTCAGGAATGCTAATGGCACTTGATTGACTGACAAGTTCAAAAAAGGTCTCAGGGCAGCCAAAGGCGCCTGATCGACTGACAAAATTCACAAAAGGTCCCAGGAATGCTAATGGCGCCTGATTGACTGACAAGTTCACAAAAGGTCTCCGGGCAGCCAAAGGCGCCTGATCGACTGACAAAATTCACAAAAGGTCTCAGGAATTCTAATGGCGCCTGATTGACTGAAAAGTTCACAAAAGGTCTCCGGGCAGCCAAAGGCGCCTGATCGACTAACAAAATTCACGAAAGCTCTCAGGAATGCTAATGACGCCTGATTGACTGACAAGTTCACAAAAGGTCTCAGGTCATCCAAAGGCGCCTGATTGACTGAAAAAATTCACAAAAGGTCTCAGGAATGCTAATGGCACCTGATTGACTGACAAGTTCACAAACGGTCTCAGGGCAGCCAAAGGCGCCTGATCGACTGACAAAATTCACAAAAGGTCTCAGGAATGCTAATGGCACCTGATTGACTGACAAGTTCACGAAAGGTCTCAGGGCAGCCAAAGGCGCCTGATCGACTGACAAAATTCACAAAAGGTCTCAGGAATGCTAATGGAGCCTGATTGACTGACAAGTTTACGAAAGGTCTCAGGACGGCCAAAGGCGCCTGATTGACCGCCAAGTTTCATAAAAACCTCAGGAACGCCCAGGGCGCCTAATCATCTGACAAGACCACAAAGGTTCCAGGAATGCCAAAAGCATCCGAATGACCAACAAGCAAAAAAAAAGAGAGGGGGGAATAGGCGCGTTTAAACAACGCCCGCCCTACCATTCTCCCATGAAAATAAAAAGGGAGGGAGTAGGCGCGTTTAATGAACGCCCACCCTACCCGTACCCCTTGAAAATAATAAAAAAATGGGGTGGGGGGCGTTTAAACAACGCCCGCCCTACCCGGTTCCTTTGAAAATGAAAAATAAAAGAGGGGGAATAGGCGCGTTTAAACAATTCCCGCCCTACCCTTCTCCCTGGAAAATAAAAAAGTGAGGGAGTAGACGCGTTTAACCAACGCTCGCCCCGTCCAACTCCCTTGAAAATAGAGATGGGGAATAGGCCCGTTTAACCAACGCCCGCCCTACCCAGTTCCTTTGAAAAAAAAAAAAAAAAAAAAGAGGGGGGAATAGGCGCGTTTAAAGAACGCCCGCCCTACCCTTCCCCCTTGAAAATAAAAAGAGGGAGTAGGCGCGTTTAACCAACGCCCGCCCCGTCCAACTCCCTTGAAAATAGAGAGGGGGAATAGGCGCGTTTAACCAACGCCTGCCCTACCCTTCTCCCTTGAAAATAAAAAAAAAGGGCGGGGGGGGAATAGGAGCGTTTAAACAACGCCCACCCCGTCCAACTCCCTTGAAAAAGGGGGGGGGGAGATAGAGAGAGAAAGGGAGGAATAACCGCGCCCAACTAATGAAAAACCTTACCCAACAATCTCGCAAGAGAAGAACAGGTCACAGACAGACCGAAGGCATGATACACTCGTACACAAGCAAATAACATCACCCTCGAAATTGAAAACAAAGACTTTATTCACACCAATCTAGTACAAAAGACGTTTAAACTAAAAAAACACTCCACAGTGATAAACTTAACCAGCCATCAGTGCTCGACATCTAGCAATATAAGCGTCTAAGGCTTCCACCATCAAGCGACCATCTACATATTGTGCAATAGCCAAATGAAGGTCTTGATCGGCTTCATGCACCAACCTTATCTTGAAGAATTAGCCTAAGCGTCCACAGCAGACCCGCCTCTTCCTTCAAAATTAATAAACGAGCCAACTCGTCCTCAAGGTAATGTTGAGGTACAAGTTTGGACGTGGCCGCTAAAGTCAGAGTATGACCGAGAAGCGGTGAGGCCCCTTGATAAGGGACCCAAAGATGACAATCAGAGATGGCACGATCCATAGCCACCATCATCAAAGAGTCCGCGAATAACTGATTCGCTGCGTCGCGAGCGGTGGTAGCTTCGTCCAGCGCCTTTTGGACCTCCAATGATACCCGACCAGGGGACTCGGCCTGAGAAGTTTGATACGCCTCATACCGGGCTCTGAAATTCACGCGTTTAGCATCCCTGCTTATCTGTCTCTGTGTCCGAAGTTCCTCAACCTCGGCCTTTACGAACAAAAGTCGTTTCAACTCGTCTTGTTTGAACGAAGCCGAGACTAACATGGAAATGAGTGCTAAGGACATCACATACCCGTGAAGAGAGTTAGCCATAATGGCGATTTACCAAGCAAAATATATATATATGATAGTAGATGTAACGATAAACAAGATTAAGAAACGAGAATAGCATGGGGGTATTTATATACACATACGAAGGAAGAGGGCGTGGAATACGAAGCAATTGCTCATACCCCTTCTGCATGCTGAGAAATGTGTCAAAATAAGGTTAAGAGAGAGGATAATCTCGACATAGATATTAGAGACTCAGGAACCAAGGCCTAAGACCAATGTGGCAACGTCCATGAGGTTGGGTCAAAGGGAAACAATCAAAGAGGAAAATTCGATAACATAACGGAAAGGAAAGGAGAGAGATTGAAATATATATATAAGCTGAGAAGGGAAAATCCAACAAGCAAAGTGCATGAAATAAAAATCAGATAAAGGAAACTGTCCCCGAAGCTAGCGCCTAATCTAACCAGCTACCAACAGGCGACAACGAGCAATATCTATGTCCACGGCCTCCGCCATAAGCCTACTTTCTTCACACTGAACGTTGGCTTGGGATAGCCCCCAACTGGCATCACTTATCAGTTTGTAGATGTCTCGAATAATTCTCCCTTTAGCCTTCGCCCCTTGGGCCAACACTAGAGTATCCTCGTGTTCATTGCGGTCTTGGCGTGCCTTATCCCGACGGGCTTGCCTGAAATACCACAGTACACTTATCTCCTCCCTTAACACTAATAAGCGTGCGAGCTCGTCCTGGGATAGGACGGGTTCATAAGCGCAGAAACAGCAGTCAAAGATAGAGTACGCCCGAGAAGGCGTGAAGCAGCATGGCCAGAGATATATGAACGGCATTCAGCGATAGCATACTCATTGGTTGCCCTCATCGTCAAGGATTCGGTGACTAACGCAGCAGCAGCGTTGTGGGCCATGACAGCATCATCCAGAGCATGTTGAATGGCAGATGTTAATCGACCAGCCTCCTCAGTAGCCTGACGCGCTTCAAAGCGCTCTGTAAATTGAGCGCGCGCGAAATCCCTTTTAGCTAACCTATGCTCGTAAAGCACCTCAACCTCGGCCTCCACCAGTAGCAGGCACTAGTACAGGATGAGCCTTTTGCCACGCCAAATTGGCGTGTCCATAGGGGTTTTGACACGCCTATTTGGTTTGGACTTAGCGTGGCTTCTGCTTGCGTGGTTTTAGGTAACACGGCGTGGTTTTAGGTAGCTTATAGCCACGCTTTCCTTGCGTGTCTATTTCTGCATGAAATAGACACGCCAGAGCCATATAGGCATTGCTATATAGTGTCCCAAAAACTTAAGTACTGGTACTCTATAGACACACGATTTATTGTTTTGGCGTGGCTATTTGGTTCCATATAGACACGCTAAGTGCTTCTGGCGTGGCTATTTGATTCACTATAGACACCCAAATTGCTTTTTGGCGTGGCTATTTGGTTCACTTTAGACACGCAAATTGTTTTTTGGCGTGGCTATTTGATTCACTATAGACACCCAAGATGCTTTTTGGCGTGGCTATTTGGTTCACTTTAGACATGCAAATTCCTTTTAGGGTTGGCTATTTGGTTCACTTTAGACACGCAAATTGCTTTTTGGCGTAGCCATTGGTTATCCGATAGACACGCCATATAGGTTTAACGTGGTTATATGTTATGTTTTAGCAACGCCAATTTCCAATTACCTTGATCCACGTGGACGTATTAGGAACATTGGATCTCATTTAAGATGATGCAATATTGACAGTTAAATTATATGCATCCTTCACCGTCCACATGTAATGTTGTGAGTCATTCATTGGATATCCTTTAGACACGCCCCATATAGCGTGGCTATATGTGATATTTAGCCACGCCAATTTACAATTACCTTGATCCACGTGGCCGTATCATGAATCGTTGGATCTCATTTAAGATGATGCAATATTGACCGTTCAATTATATGCATCCTTCACCGTCCACATGTAACGTTGTGAGCCGTTCGTTGGATATCCTATAGACACGCCCCATAGAGCGTGGCTAATGTGATATTTAGCCACGCCAATTTCCAGTTACCTTCATCCACGTGGCTGTATTAGGAACCATTGGATCTCGTTTAAGATGATGCAATATTGACCGTATTCATTGGATGTAACGATGATGACCGTCTACATGTAACGTTGGGAGCCGTTCATCGGATAACCTATAGACACGCCATATAGTGTGGCTTTATATGATATTTAGCCACGCCAATTTATATCTGTATAATGTGTCTTTATGTTATGTTTAACCACGCCAATTAATCTCGAAGCGTGTGTATTACGATGTGTCGCCTCTAAGCCGTTCAGATATGAGGCATCTAAACCATCCACCTGGCACTATCCAAATTCTCTTATACTTTATAAATTGTGGTTAAATATGAAATTCATATATGCCAAAAATTCATATTATTATTAATAACACAGTAAAAAATGTTGAGCTTTGGTCTAACAGTTTGCAAAAGAAAATATTAAAGAGCATTTATCCAACAATCATCAGTATTTCTTCAACTTTTTTGATGGTGGTGTCTCTTCAAGCAATTGATCAGGTTGTGACATTCTCAACGCGGCAAACCTTGTCATCCTCTTTTTCCCATCTGGAAGTTGGTATGCCTGATCTACACGTTGTACATATAACTTTCTCTGCGTCTTTTAATCTTCTTTGGAAGCTTGTCGAGGTCTGCATGACTCCCGAATGTGGATTGACTGCTAGGTGCTCCTCATTCAGGTTTATCTTCTCGCAAGGCTGCTTGTTGTTCTTAGGTCACTTTGTCCAATTTCTTCTCGGAATCTAAAACGGTTCTCGGTTGCTTATGAGGTTTTCCATGCTGTGGAGTTTCCTGCAGCAAGAGATTAAATGTATTATATATATATTCTAAATCCAAGGCGAATTCGTCTGTCATGTGAATTCTCAACAAGAGACAGAAAAAAGTCATTTTTCCAACAATGTAATAAAGCCAACTTCACCGAAGGCCGCGGCATTTTTCACAGCTGACGCCCATAATAAAATCCGTAACCAAATATCAATTTTCAAATTTACACTGGCATTCATGTTCCATTTAGGTGTTAATATATTTCTATCTCGTACTTATTCTTTAATCAAACTGAATACACAATTTATGTAAAACTATTTATATACTTGATTAACAAAGCAAAAGAGCTAAGAAACTAACCTTGTCATCAGAGATGGAACAGTTATCTTTCGGCCATGCCACAAAACCATCTCTAGCTTCCCCTAATAACTTAAACTCACCACTTGGTTCGGTTAACACGAACGATGGAACTATAACCTCCTGAATATTGACAGCATAACAGTTACTAGGAAGATCTTGTCCATGTATTTTCTGGTTAGGCACCATAGGTAAAATACTGCCTCTAGCAACGACGTTTCCCCTAGATCCATTCCAAAAGTCGTATTTTGCTTTCTGCGGAGATACGACATATGAACATCATATAAAAAGAAGATGCTAGAATTAGCAATATAGATTTACGAAGAAAAAAAAATCAAAAAAACATACTCCATTAGATGTCTTATCGGATGTTCTGCCGTAGATGTGCACGACTTCTCTAGAGATATTGAAGGATTTGGTTGGGAATTACTGGTAGAGTTCTGCATAAGAATAGGAGACTGCTTCTTAGATCTATCAGAAGGGTTGCTACGTGAAGGAAACTTCCGCAGAGAAGTAGTTGGTTGTGAATTACTGGTAGGGTTGTGCATAAGATTAAAAGAGTTATTAGTTACTTTTGAAAGTTACACATGTTTCTATTTTTCTAGGTTCTCTAATTTACACTTGGATCGGTGATTCATATAATTGATAGACTGGTTTATGTATATTCGACTTACAAATCAAACAAGCCAAGCAACTAACCTTCTTAGCATGCTCGGTAAACTGAACACCATACTTTGGCCAAGGAATCGCTTTTCCAAGAGTTTTCCCTAATGTTTCCATACCAGCAAATCGTACAGGTAGACAGAAATTCGGTTTTATTACTTCCTCAATCAGGATTTTTTGGAAATCAACCTCCAACCCATCCTTTCCATGTAATTGTTGTTTTCTGTTAATGAGAAAAGCTCTACCTCTAGCAAGGACGTTTGCCTTAGACGGCTCGTCAAAAAGGTTGCACCTTCTACCCTGCGGAAATATATGGCATATGAACATCTTCAAGCGAAAACTTCAAAACAAATTGAGATTTAAATGCATGTAAAAATAAAACAGATACCGGAGAAACTGCTTTAGTTGTCGTGATCTCAGATTGGCTCCGATTAGGTGGATCTTTTGATGTCACATCCAGAGTATGTTTCCCCAAATTTTGTTGACTTACCTGCAGCAGTAGAGTAATATTCCATATTCGGGTGACAAATATGCCAAATTCCACCGTGAATACGAAGACACGGATGAATAGGTAACAAATATACAAGGTTCTCCAAAATACACCCTAGCATCCGTGATTCATATAGTAGTTGATAGCATATTTCAGACTCATATGGTCTTATGATCATGTAACTGGTTTAAAACACATACCTTCAGAACTTTTTCAGATATTGCGATACGAGATTGGCTTCCGTTGAGTAGATCTGGTGATTTCACAGCCTCTGAATGTTTTGGTTGACTTACCTGCATCAGAAAATTGAAACCATTTAAGCAAAATGCACAACTGACTCGCAATCAAATAGCTAACCACATATCTCGTTCTATAAGGTTCTCTAAAATATACACTAACGTCCGTGATTCATATAGCTGATAACATATTCGTCTCTTATATCAAACAAGATATATATATATATAACTGGTTTGTGTAAAAACATAGTCAATGAGTTAATAAAGAAAACAAGCATAGTGATGTGGTTATGATAGTGGTAAATAAAGTGATTCGATTCTCGAACTTGTGAAGGATATTTTTTAGACTTAAATTCAAAACTAAAATAGAAAACACACTAAAAATTATAGCAAACTTAGACAAAGATGATATCAATATTAAAAGAAACATTGAGGCTAAGATTCCACTATTTTCCAAGTTCAAAGTGATTAAACCAATACTTATATTTATGCAATTTTCTTGTTTAAATTGATTCTAAAATATTGCAACAAGTAGATTTTCAAAAGTAATAATTGTAAATACCAAGTATGAAGCATCAAAAGTCTTAAAACTAAGCATACTCCATCAAAATAAATCACAATCACTCAAATAAAAATCATATTCAATAATAGTTCAAGGCAAATAATCATATAATAATTGCAAATAAAAAGATAAAATAGAATATACCACTTTTTGTTGGAAAAATAGCTTCCTCTATCGCCTCAGCAATGGGGTTTAGCTCCTCATATTAATCATGTCTCAAAATATGTGTTTGTTGCTCAAAAGTTGATTAAAAGAATGAAAAGTAATAACACAGACTGTTTGCAATAGTGTATCGGCGTTACAAAACAGCTGTTACAATGGAACTGTGACAGAAAACTGTTGTAAACACTGTTGCTTTGTCGCTGATTTTAAGACCCCAAAAACGATTGTCTTCAATGGCCTTTTGTTCTTCGTGTTCTTCCTTGTGCACCGGCAGAAATAATTTCCTGCAACTCTTGATTTTGTTCTCTGTTGTGTTCTAAAGTTCCCCAAAGTATACGTAACCCTTCCTTGACCTCTCAGCATCCTATATATAGCCAACAGGTCCCAAAAACTCGATCGAATTCCTTGTTTATCTCCCTTTTTCTTCAACAGAAAGTTACGGGATTTCTTTTCTGCCAATCTTGTTTACGCGGCTTGTGAGTTGTAAAACTTCCCAAAACTGAAAGATACGAATCTCAGTTAGTATATCCTTCCTTCACAGCACCTAACTTCCATAAATACAGCCAAGAAACTTCCGAGAATAACCATTGCCCTGTTTTGCTTTTACCAGATGATTAAGCCCAATTTGTTCGATTCAAACGCACACACCAACCCTGTTTTACTCTAAGAAGTCCAGCCCACCAAAAAAAAGCCATTGAATCTCGTCAAAACTCGCCGAGAAATCCAACACAAATTCTGCTTCGCTGCTGCCATTTTTCCCGCCAATTTTTGGAATTTGAATTTGAGAAGATGAGTGCCCCATATCCTCGATGGGGTGCCTTAAAATGCTGACTTGGGGGTGTCCTGAGGGTTCCCCTTAGTAATTTGGGTACCCCTTATCCATAGTGAGAGTCCGAATAGCAAGTGTCCTCCGGGCGCTTTTACCAACTTTTCGAGCCGATTTTTCCAAAAATGTTTATTGGCCAAAAATACCTACACACACATAAAACACCATAATAAGTACAAAAATGAGCACTATTAATATATAGAATCGAGACAAATTAGACACAAAAATGTGTCTAACGCCTTCAGGACGTCGGTGACACTCATTGTTCCCCGATCGGCGGAGAGAGACCCACCTCCACATAGAAGAATAGTTGGGCGGCAGACGCCTTCAGGACGTCGGTGACACTCACCGTTCCCTGATTATGTGGAGAGACCGTGTATAGATTCAGGCGATTCTCCGTAGATTGAGAGCACTAACGCTTTCAGGTCGTAAACAAAACCGTGACTCCCTGATAGACGCATTTATGTGTCTAATTTGTCCTCAATGTTTCGTATTGTTAATACTCGTTTTTGTCCTTATTATGGTGTTTTTGTGTTTGTAGGTAATTTTTGGAAATAAAGATTGTTGGAAATTCGGCTCGAAAAGTTGCTCTAACACCCCCGGAGGACATTTGCTATCCGGACTCCCACTTTGGATAGGGGGGTAACCTAATTGCTAAGGAGCAACCATGCTAACCCCCACACCTGGTTAGGGGGACACCATCTTCACCATTTTGAATTTTGGTTTTGCGGGAAATTCTGGTTTCAAAAGAACCAGAATTAGGGTTAAGATTTTGAAGCTGTTCCCGTGAGACTAAATGGCTGTGATTGTTTGGGTAGCTACCTTTGGGCCTAACAGGGTTGGTATGGGTCTATTCTTCGTCTACAATTGGCTGCAATCTCGCGTGGACTTTGAAAAACGGAGGAGGAAGATACTCGGGTATTATGATGATGCTTTGATATGGAAAGATTGCATGCGTTCTGAACGTCTTGACCCATTCCTTGATGATCTGGAAGCATGTTTGGAGCGTGTAGACACTGATTGACAGCGTAAGAAGGCAAGAAAGGAAAGAATATATCCCGATTTTATTTTTATTTACTGACGAATGATGGAAAGATTTCCGGAAGTAATGAGGCAATATTCTTGTATTGGAGGATGGGATAATAGAGAAGCGGACGGAGAGTTTGGGGAGATTATAGAGCATCACAGAGGCGAAAATTTGATCACCAGAGAAACCTGCTGCTGCTGCTGCCATTGAAGAACACGAAGAACATTAGACGCACAAAGGTGACGGTCGTTTTCGCTATGCTGATAACGACTCACGCGTAAGAGGGTCGTAGTTCGAGGACGGTCTTAAAGCAACAAAGAACTTGGATGTGAAGCTTTTATCGTTCTTTGTAACAGCTTGGTTGTAACACTTAGAACTGTTACAAACCCGTTTTTTATTATATTTCTCCCATTTTCATCATTTGTAAACCCTTTGAGCAATAATAATGATTTTTGAGCGTGTTTCCAACATGATGAGCGACTAATTCTCTCACAAGCAAGGCAATGAGGAAGCTATTTATGCACGAATAATTGGTAATTATTTATTTTCCCTAATTTATAATTTATAATTTACTCAATCACTGCTTTTGCAGAGTTTTTAATTGTTTGCAAAATTTTCTTCATTAGTTGTGATTCAATTAGATAGGTTATGCTTTGTTTAGACAATCTATGCTTAGGGGATACAATTAATTTTTGAGAATTTGTCTGATTATATGTGAATTAAGAAATGAGGGACTTAAAGATAATTAGACTTTTGGCTTATTTACCATAATTTATTCATGTGTAATAGTCGAATCAATGTCTTGGTTATTCCTAATATCTTGAAATCAAATTTTGAGTTACGTTTTCTTTATTTTTAAGTTTTATTAAGTCTAAAATCTATTGCTTTCACAAGTCTCAACGAACATTTTATTACAACTCAATTGAAAATCACATCAATTTTTGGCGCCGCCGATGCAGACTTGTCTTTAGGCTAGAGTTTTTAGATTTTTTTTTTTTTTAGGTTTTTATTTGTTTTTATTTTATTGGTTCTTCTTTACGTTTTTGGGTTTTTGTCTTTTCCTTACAGAATTTGGAATTTGGAGCGAAAGAAAATTTTGCCAAAGCTTTTGGTGAATACTTAAAGACTGGGAGTAAAAGGCAAAGCGAAAGGAGCGAAAGAAGAAGAATTTTTGTATTTTTAAAAAAAAAAGAGAGACATTTTTTTTTTTAGACTTTCCTTTTCTTTTGCACTTTATTTTTGGACTTTGGACTTTAAACTTTGGGACATTATTTTTAAACCCTACGGAAGGGTAGTTTAAATATAAACTGTGTGTAGAGAAGGACGGCGATTACGATATCGCCTCGGACCCTTGGGTTAGTACATGACATAGGAGTCGTGGCCCGAGTCGACTACAACGGTTCATCCCCCGCCCGGAACGGGAGGTAAGTTTGTCGAAACACTCGCGAATCCCCCGTCGCCGAGTTTCGTATTCCTTCGTTTGCATATATGTTGAGGAACCGAACACGGCTGCTTTAATTTCCTAGTAAAGGGCAAGGCCTGGCCATACAAGATAAGGGTTCGGACTTCATCACCGTTCTCTTCTTGCCCGCCTTAGGAAAACGATACTTAACGCGAACCTAAGCTTTAAAATTTGGAATAGAACGAAACCGATAGGGTAACGAGCTTAATAGGAAAGTCGCTCAAAAAATATTGGTTACTATTTTAAGCATACTTCGAAGTTCATAATGGTTTCTGTGAGTTGAATGCGTGACTGCGCCGCCTTGTAATAAGGTGAGGCCTTGGGTATCAAAGCTCCACATAGCTTCCTCGCCTATTCAACTTACTTAAACTTGATTGATTCCGAGAGGGTTTGATTAAATCAGAACGAATTCCCTTTCAAGGATTAGAAGCTGGTCTAGAAACAATCTAAGTGGAGCCATCATGCTTTTTGTTTGCTAGAAATCTCTAGGTTTGCTTTGGAATCATCCTGCTTTGTGTTTGCTTAGAACCTCCCTTCCTTTAGGATTTTTTTTTCTTTTATTTGTTTTTTTCTAATGTATGCCCGAGGTCATTAGAGAACGGGCTTGGAAAAGAAACACTCTAGGTCGTTTGATTAGTGACAAACCTAGTAGTTCTTCTTGTGAAGGTGGGGAACTCGAAGACTCTTCTTTTGAGAGCCCCATTTTTTGGAAACTTCAGTTTTGAGAATCTGTCTCTTCGTGAGGAAAGTACCCCTAGTACTTAATTTGTCTTTGCGATGGCAACTTTGAAAGATTACATGTTCCCAACTAGGACCAACCGAGCTTCGTGCATTAAATTGCCAGCCAATACGGCTAATTTCGAGATAAAACCTAGTATTCTTCAGATGATCCCTATATTCTTAGGAAAAGATGATGAGAACCCCTATTTTCATATTAGGGACTTTGAGGAAATTTGTGGGACCAGTTAGAATAAAAGACCCATCGATGAAGTCTTGAAACTTAAGATGTTTCCCTTTTCCTTGAGATAAAGCCAAGACTCGGCTAAACAACCTACCACCCGAATCCATTGAAACATGGCGGGAACTTGTTGTTGCTTTCTATATGAAATTCTACCCTAAGCATAAAACTCGGTGTTGCTAGGCGTAAAATTAGTGCTAGTGTGCAACAAGAGGGAGAGTCTCTTTATAGGTTTTTGGAGAGATTCAATGATCTCCTATCCCAGTGTCCTCACCATGGATTTGATAAGATGAAACTTGTAGAGATTATTTATAATGGTTTAGACTATTCGACCAAAGACATGGTCGAGTCTATGTCTTATTTGGTGAGTTCACTAATAAAAATGCTGATGATGCTTTTACCTTCTTAGGAGCTATTGTTGAAAAATCCCAACAGTGGGAGTCTTGTGTTGAACCCCTTAAAAGACTCTTGGTCAATAGAAGTAACACCAATGTGGTAGATACAAGCTTCGGGTCAGATGCTAAGTTTGCTGCTTTGTCTAGAAGGTTAGAAGCTTTGGAATCGAATCAACCTAAACATAGGTCTCTTGTTGAACCTGATAATAGGATTAGAGCTTCTCAAGTCTCTAGTTGTGGAATAGAGCCCGAGAACTCATTTTGGAAAGGACAGGTTAGTGAAGAACAAGCCCATGTTGTCTATAACAACTCTAGGTTTGAAAATCGTCAGAAGTTTGACCCATACTCAGAGACCTATAACCCTGATTGGAGGAACCATCCTAATTTCTCTTGGTCTAAGGGCCAGAATCAAGGCCAGTCTAGTAATTCTCAGCCTCCCCCAGGTTTTGGTTACACTAAGAACTCTTCAGGTCAGGCCCAGAACCCATCTGAGAATAGAATAACTAGCTTAGAAGAATCTCTTAGTATATTAAGAAAGAGCCAGGATATGCTATCACAAAGCCAGGAAATGTTAGTAAAGAGCCGGGGTAATTTTCAAGAGGAAACCAAGCAGAATTTTAAGAATAATTCCCAGGTTTCTTGCTAAATTAGAACTTCAAGTCAGCCAAATAGATAAGTTCCTTAGTGAGAGAGAAGATGAAAGGTTCCCTAGTCATACTGATCCTAACCCTAAAGGAGAGAAATCGTACAATCATGTGAATTTTATTACAACCCTTAGGAGTGGGAAGAAAGTTGACAATAAGGTCGCCATGCCCGAAAGTGAACATGCCGTAGTTCACCCTTCATGAAATGCAGGAAAATGAGGAGATCGATAGAGTCTCTAAAGAGACCAATGAGGGTCCCTGTCGATCCCGGCTTTGTTCCCAGAGCCCCGTTCCCCCAGCTGCTAGTTCCAACTAAGAGGGAGTCCAACTTTAATGATATATTGGAGGTTTTTAAGCAGGTTACTATCAACCTCCCATTGTTGGATGCGATTAAGCAGATTCCCTCTTATGCCAAGTTTCTTAAGGACCTGTGTACATGAAAGCGTAAGATTAGTGTTCAAAATAAAGCCTTCCTAGCTAGTCACGTAAGTTCTATTATTCAAAATACCACTACTCCTAAGTATAAATACCCAGGGTCCCCTACTATTTCTTGCACAATAGGTAAATACCGTGTTGAGAAAGCTTTGCTTGACTTAGGAGCCAGTGTGAACTTACTCCCATACTATGAGTACCTTTAAGCTAGGACTTGGTGAGATGAAACCTACCCAGATGACTCTTCGATTATTTGATAGGTCGATTAAAATTCCTCGTGGTGTGATCGAGGATGTTCTCACAGAGGTCGACAAAGTTTATTTATCCCGGTGGATTTTGTTATCCTAGATACCCAACCTGTCCCCTGACCCAGAGAACCAGATACCGGTAATTTTAGGTCGCCCATTTTTAGCTACATCCAATGCGATCATTAATTGTCGAACTGGTATTATGAATTTGTCTTTTGGTAATATGACTATTGAGCTGAACGTCTTTCATATTAGTTAGCTACCCTCTGAATTAGATGACTCGAGCATAGAAGAGGTAAACATGATAGGAAAATTAGTCGAGGAGTCATTACCAAACACTTTGTTAGAAGATCCATTAGAGATATGCCTAGCTCACTTTGGGATTGATTTCGATGATGATAATGTGATTAATGAGGTGAATGCTTTGTTAGATTCAACCCCTTTGTTAGACACTAGTAATGGATGGAAACCTAAGTTCGAACCACTACCAGTTTTAAGTCTACCCTAGTTCCTTCGTTAGAAGAGCCTCCTAAGTTGGACCTAAAACCATTGCCAGATACCCTGAAGTATGTGTTCTTAGGCCCGTCTGAGAGTTTACCTGTGATTGTTGCTTCCGACTTGGATAGTGATCAAGAAAGTAGGCTAGTGACCGTCCTTCAAAACAATAAGGAAGCTTTAGGGTGGACCATAGCAGACATTAAGGGTATAAGTCCTACTGTTTGTATGCATCAGATTTATTTAGAGGAAGATACCAAACCTTCTAAGGAGATGCAATGAAGACTAAACCCTAATATGAAAGAAGTAGTTCGAACCGAGGTTCTTAAGCTGTTATATGCAGGCATTATCTACCCCATTTCGCATGGTAAGTGGGTCGACCCGTTCGGGTTGTTCCCAAGAAATCCTAGATACCGTAGTCCAGAATGATAATAATGAGTTAATCCCAACTCCGAGTGACCGCGGGTTGGCGTGTTTGTATTGACTATAGGAAATTGAACAAGGTCACTAGGAAGGACCGCTTCCCCTCCCTTCATCGACCAGATGCTATAAAGTTTATTTGGACATAGTCATTCTTGCTTTTTAGATGGCTACTTTGGCTATAATCGGATCGTTATTTCCCAGTAAGACCGGGAAAAACCACTTTTACCCGTCCCTTTGGTACCTTTGCGTATAGACGCATGCATTTTGGGCTATGTAACGCCCTGCGACTTTCGCCGTTGCATGATGAGCATATTTTCGGATATGGCGTAACGGTTCTTAGAGGTCTTTATGGATGATTTTTCAAGTGTTTGGTTTGTCTTTCATGAGTTCTTGCATCATTTGTCATTAGTGTTGACTAGGTGTAAGGAAAAGAATCTAGTGCTTAATTGGGAGAAATGTCATTTCATGGTTCGATCATGAATTGTTTTAGGGCATATCGTATCTTCTAAGGGTATAGAGGTAGATAAAGCCAAAGTTGACCTTATCAAAACTTTACAGGTCCCAAAAACCATAAGAGATATTAGGTCATTCTTAGGGCATGCAGGTTTTTATCGTCGATTCATTAAGGATTTTAGCTTGATTTCTATACCTCTTTGCAATTTGCTTGCAAAAGATGCTAAGTTTGTCTTTGATGATGCTTGTTTAGAGGCTTTTGAGAAGCTAAAGACTTTACTCACTACCGCCCCCATAGTCCAGGCACCCAATTGGAACCTACCCTTTGAGATCATGTGCGATGCTTGATAGACGCATATTTGTGTCTATTTTGATCTCAATTGTATGTATTGTTAGTGCTCGATTTTATATTATTTATGGCTTTTTATGTCTTTGTAAGTATTTTTGGAGAAATAAACATGTATGGAAAATTTGGCTCGAAAAGTGGTATTTACGCTCGTGGGAGAAAATCACTAAAGGAGCACCTCGTTTGGATAAGGGGCACCTCAATTGATAAGGGGCACTCCAGTGTTATTTGCGCCCAATATTTTCTATTTACACCCCATGGCTATGGGCACCCGCAGATGGTTAGGGGGCATCCTTGTTCTTCCCCATTTGAACAGAATTTGGCGGGGAAGTTACTTCTCAACAGGCGTACTTTGCTTTGGAAGATTAACACGAGATTTTCTTGGTATTTCTCACTGGTTCGAATTAGGAATGATCTGTCACTATAAAACAGGATAGTTATTGAGTTTAAAATCGGAAAGGAGGAGATTTTCAAGGAGTTTTGATCAAACAGGGGTTGAGGAATATTCTCATATTTTCTGGGAAATTTTCAGAGAGATTTATTCGGAGTTTTGGATGGATTTGGACCGGTATCTTTCTATAGAGTGAAAACAGGCTTGGTATGTATCTTGGGCTGAAAAAAATAGAAGGTCTTCGACAAAACAGGGCTGGAAACATTTTCGGGATTCTGTTGGTTTTTGATTTTGAAAATTACGTGCAACATAAGAATATCTTCCCTGATTCGAGTTGATCATATGTTTGGAAGCTATGACAACTCAATCACGCGTAAAACAGAAGCGTATGAAGATTAAAAAGGAGAGAACAGAGTTGTTGTTTCTCGGGTTATTTGTTTTACGTATTTTTGGAAGATTTCGTGTAGAACAGGAAAGATATCTTCTCTATCTATGTCATATGCAATCTATTGAAAGAGTTTGGATTAAAACATGGAGGCGTAAAGAAAAGAAAAGGGGAAGAAAAAGCCGAGACTTTTGCTCAAAAGGAACCGGAGATTTACTCAAGTTTTAGGGGACCTCTGAATGTATAAATAGAAGAGGGAGGTCCCATAAATCGAGGTCGACACTTTAGGGAGGTTTTAGAACACTGCAGAGAGACACAGTCGAGTTACAGAGAGAACACAGGCGAGAGGAGGAAGAAGAACAGAGAACAACACTTAAGGAAAGTCGCAGAACCCGTGGCCTTTACTTTCAAATTCCATACCTTTTGTCACAACTTATGTAACAATTAATCAAAGTTCGCAACAGTTCTGTCAAGGTCTCTAATGAGTGGTTTCGTAACACTTATATTTGTTACAAACACGCCGTTTATATCTTCTCTTGTTTTTAATCAACTTTGAGCAATGAAATCGACTTTTGAGCATAACTACAACATGAGAAGCTAAACCCCATTGCTGAGGCGACGGAGAAAGCCAATTTTCCATGATTTGTGTGGTAATTTCTATTTAATTCATTTTTGTAAGCTCTTTTATGATTATTTGCCTTCATTGAGAATTGATTGAATGGTTTTCGTTAAGCAATTGTGATTTCTCTTGATAGGATATGCTTAGACCTAGGTTTTTGATATTCTATGCTTTCGAAATACACTTGTTATTCTGAAAATCTACTTATGCAAAATATTAGAATCACTTTAAACGTAAAGAGTTGCATGAATATTGATTAGATTAAATCACATAAAAATTGGATATTGGTGGAATCCTGAGTCTCAGTGCTTTTAAAATCTTGATACAACTTATTCTGAGTTTCCTAGTTTTATTTGAGTCTAAAAAAATCCTTCACAAGTTCGAGAGAACGACATCTTATTTACCAATTTACAAACAACTTCAAAACCACATCAATTTTTGGCGCCGCCGACGCGGACTTGTTTTTAGGGTTTTAGATTTATTTTTCTTTTTAGTTTTTTTTAAGGTTTTAATAAAATTAATATATTTCAAACTCATCATCAACAACATGGGAGGACTGAATGAAACTAGTTGGAATACGAGTTTCAAAAATAAGGTTTTTATTTTTATTTTTATTTTTATTTTCATTTTCTTTGAATTTACTTTGGGTATTTTTGCTGTTGATTTGTAGGTTTTGCTTGGAACGAGGTGAAAAGTTGGACTTGCCATAAAACGTGCAGAAAATCCAAGACGCTTTTTATTTTTGGTTATATTTATTTTGGAAGTTTTTATTTATTTTTGGACTTGTAATTATTTTTGCTGCTTGCTTGTTTATTTTTATTTATTATAAAAAAAAAAAAAAAAAAAACACAACTGCACACACCAATTGCATCCCTCGTCAGATCACCGAGTTTAGGAAAACTCGTGGATTAGTAAGCTGAACCCGTGCCTTGGGCCTTTTGGGAGTTACCAGCTGAAGTCCACAAACCATGACCTCGTACCTTTTGGTATATTTTGCTGTGGTAACCCAAGCTACCTAAATTAGTGAGCCCAGCATTTGCATGTGCACAGATTTTTGTTGAATTCTTGTGTATGCCGGAACGAAAAAGAGACGCTCTAGGACGGTTTATGCATGAAAACCTAGAAGTGATATTTTAGGAAACAAGAATCTTGATTACCTTAATCTAGAGACCTCTGATTTTGGAAAGTCTAGTTTTGAACATCCATCTTTTACTGAGGAGACAATCCCTAATATTCCGATAGTGCCGAAATGGCAACTTTGAAAGCTTTGTTGAACCCGACTAGGACTACTCGTCCCTCGTGTATCGAGTTAGTCAAACGGAAGCAACTTATGAACTTAAACACGGGACCTTCAAAGCCTGCTCCCAATCTTCTTAGGAAAGAAAATGAAAACCCCTATTTCCATGTTAGGGACTTTGAGGAAATTTGTAGTACCTAAAGATTAGAAACCTTGATGATGATGCTTTGAAACTCGAGGTTATTCCCTTTTTCCTTGAAAGATAAAGCCAAATCGTGGCTATATAGTTTGGCTTCTGGTTCAATCAAACATATGAACAACTTACATCTGCCTTTTTGAACAAGTTTTTCCCTAGGCACAAAACATCGTCTATTAGGACGCAAATCGCACGTTTTTCTCAACGGGAGGGAGAATCTTTGTATAGGTATTTGGAAAGGTTCAATGATTTACTAGCCCAATGTCCTCATCATGGTCTAGAAAAGGTTAGGTTAGTTCAGATCCTTTATGAGGGTTTAGATTATTCCACTACGACCACGTAGAATCTATGTGTAAGGTGGGTTTGAAAACCAAACAGGTTGACGAGGCGATGACATATTTGCATGAAATTAGAAAAGACCCAAACAATGGGAAAATAGTAGGGAACCCAAGAAAAAATTCTTCTAGGAAGAGGAAACGTTAATAGGCTAGAAGGAGGCTTTGAATCAGATGCAAAAATTGTAAAGAATAGCTAAAAGGTTAGAAGCTTTAGAATTGGGTCACACTAGTAGTAGAGTGGAGCCTTTTTGGGAAGGCCATACCATCGAAGAGCAAGCCAATGCTCTTTATAATAATAACACTAGATTTGATAACCGTCAAAAGTTTGACCCATATTCGTAAAACCTATAATCTTGGTTGGAGAAACCATCCGAACCTCTCATGGTCTGAGGACTAGAACCAAGGTCAGTTTAGTAATTCGAATGCTTCCCCAGGTTTTGGCTATACTAAGAATCCTTCAGAGTAGCTCGGTTTCAAAATCGGTCGATAAGAAAATTTTAAGTTTAGAAGAAACTCTTGCCTCATTTATTCGAAACACTGAAAAGATGCACCAATCACTTTCACAAAGCGTAGAAGCTAGTAACAGGATAGGGAAAGAAAATAGTTAAGCTATTGCCGAGTTAAAAACGTAGGTTAGTCTGATAAATGAGTCCTTGAGAGAAAAAGGTAGGTTCCCTAGTCAAACACAAACAAACCTAGAGGAGTTCATGAAGTAGGCGAAAACCCATCACATCAGTTGAATTCAGTTAGAACTCTTAGGAGTGGCAGAGTAGTAGACAATCAGGTAACCATGCCCGATAGTGATCATACTATAGTTCACCCCTCAGGACCATCCATCGCTGAGGAGACTGATAAAATCTCTCGATGATGCCAATTCGGCTCCTGAGAGGCCCTATTTTATTCCTAGAGCCCCATTTCCACAGCTATTAGTACCAACAAAGAATGAATCCAACTTTAATGACATAATGGAGGTTTTTAAGAAAGTTACCATAAACCTTTCGTTACTAGAAGCAATTAGGCAACTTCCGGCTTATGCCAAATTCCTTAAGGACGTGTCCCTAAAAAAACTTTTTTAGATAGTCATGTAAGTTCTATCATTCAGAACATCACAACTCCTAAATATAAATACCCAGGTGCCCCTACCATTGCTTGCACGATAGGAAAACATCGGGTAGATAAAGCTTTACTTGACTTAGGAGCTAGTGTGAACTCACCGCCATACCATGTGTACTTACGGCTAGGACTTGGTGAATTGAAACCTACCAAGATAACACCGCAGCTTAATGATAGGTCTCGTTAAAATTCCTCGTGGTGTGATAGAAGATGTTCTTATTGAGGTCGACAAGTTTATATATCCTGTGGATTTCGTGGTCTTAGATACCCAACCTGTCCCCGACTCCAGGCGAACCGTATACCTATGATTTTAGGTCGCCCATTTTTAGCTACGTCTAATGCGATCATAAACCTGTCAAAATGGTATTATGAATTTATCTTTTGGTAATATGACTATTGAGTTGAATATTTTTAATGTCAATAAGCCGCATTCCGAGCTAGATGACACGTGCATTCAAGAGGTGAACATGATAGGAACCTTAGTTCAGAGTCATTACCAACCATCATATCGGAAGATCCATTAGAGAGTTGTTTAGCCCATTTTAGCATGGATTTCGACGATGATAGCAACATTGAACAAGTAAATACTCTGTTGGATTCTATTCCTATGTTAGATACCGATACATGGAAAGCTAGGTTTGAACCATTATTAGATTTCGAGTCTAACTTAATCCCTTGTTTAGAAGAGCCTCATAAGTTGGACCCTAACTATGCATTTTTAGGCCCATCCTGAGAATTTCCCAGCTTTATTATAGCTTCCGATTTGGATAGTGATCGGAGAGTAGGCCAAGAATCGTGCTTCAAGACAAAAGGAAGCTTTAGGGTGGACCATAGAGGATATTAAGGACATAATTCCTACTTTGTGTATGCATCGATGCATTTAGAGGATGAACCACCCGATTATAACTTAGATAAAGCAACTGACCTTTTTCAAGAACCTGATGGTCTAGAAATTAGGAATATTGTGACTAGTCTATTTAGAGACACCCAAAATTCTAAGTTTGGGGGTGGACTTGGAATATATGCCTCTACCATTTCAAAAGAGTATCTTCATAGATCAGTTCAGTTGTTAGAAACCCATCCTCTGGTTGATGTGGTTTATCCAGTGCTATGATACCCAGATTGACTTTGTTTTCCCACCAAATATTTTTCAACCAATTGTGGGAACGTATGAGTTTCAAATGTGTCAATTATTAAATTTTGAGACTGAGCCTAAGTACTTTAGGAGATTAGTATTGACACATTTTCTTATGATTGACCGCCAGTTTCATCATGGTCAATTGTGTGAGTCAAAACCGATTGACTTTAAGGATCCGCAATTATTCAAGTTATTATTATGTGCTTCTAAGTTCTTATTTGAGTTTTACAGACTTTACAACTCCGAACTGGACCTTAGCTTTGAGGAATTCCAAGACATGAAAATATTTTATCTCGACCCAGTTATAGAGCCTGAACTTTGAACCACACTAGATGTAGTTGTCTTAAACAGAAACTAGACAAGGGTTTGCTTTATTTGTTAATTTTCTTGCAGGTTGGAGATTCCTTTTATTTGTGATAGCTCTATTTGGTTTTGATGACCCACAAAATTCCGGCTATTACTTTATGATTTTATTAGGTGACTAATCCTTTCTTAGTCTGGCTGAAGACGTTAAACTTAGCACTTCTTGGGAGGTAACCCAATATTTATGGGACACGGTAATATCTTTCCTTAACTCTTTTACTTCAAATGGTAACAATTTCTCCTCGTTCATGCTTATAATTTAAGTTTGGGGGTATGGGAGAAACTTTTTAGTTGCATTGTTAAACTCCAGAGCCTAGAAATTTATGCTTATTAAGGATGGCACTAACCAATCTAAGTGGATGGAAGCATTTTGGTTGTAGGAGTTGAGGAACCAATCTGATTAGATGGAAACATATAAAGAGTCTATTCATAAAAGCACAAAGCTCGGTGTGTTAGAATTAAAAGAAAAACATGGTAGTTTCGCCATATCTCGTTGAATCCTTTTCACTTCTATTTTTATTTTGTTTTCTTTAAAATATGTTTGTCTAAGTGATTAGGTGGGGCTCACGATTCAAGTTGTTACCACTGTTAGGGTGAAATAGAGTGATTGAGATACCAAAAAAAAAAAAAAAAAAAAATATTAAAAAAAAAAAAAGACAAAAAAAAATGAGACTGAGACCATCGGACCAAACGAATAAAGTGTTCAATAAAGTCGACCACCGGAACCCTTGTATATGCCAGTTTGTGTTGACCTAGAGTTAGGATTATCGACCACTTGGTTCCCTTGTATATGCCAAGTGTGTTGATATTAGTCTAGACCATATCTCAGTCCATTAGGATAGGTTTATTTTGGCAGTGGCCTTCAGACAGATATGGGAAACACCGTTCACCTTAGTCAACATCAAACCATCTATGTTTTTCTATATCCATTTGTTAATCTGTGCATGTGATTGGTTGACTCCGGGTATGATGTCCAGAAACTATCTGAGTAGAGCTCTGTGACTTATATATGAATTTTAGTATGCTTGAGTGCAAACTCGTGTACAACAATTGGAATTTCGCATCATGGTACTTCCTCCTGTAGTCAATAAGTATGCCAACCAAGGAGACTTTATAGTGCCTTCCAAGGTTCTGCGTAGATAGTTAGGGTCTGGAGTAAATATTTTGTGGGTATATCTCTTGTAAGCCCTCCCGAGACTATAACTCGTCCACTAGGGCCACCTAGGGGTTTAAAGGCTTATTGCATTCGCTAAATGCAATCGACGATGCATGCGACAGTGAGTTAGGATTTTATTTTTATTTTATTTTTGCTCGAGGACTAGCAAATAATAAGTTTGGGGTATTTGATAGACGCATATTTGTGTCTATTTTGATCTCAATTGTATGTATTGTTAGTGCTCGATTTTATATTATTTATGGCTTTTTATGTCTTTGTAGGTATTTTTGGAGAAATAAACATGTATGGAAAATTTGGCTCGAAAAGTGGTATTTACGCCATCAGGACGTCGGTGAGAGCTCACTATTTAATCGCTATTTGAGAGCTTAACGCCTTCAGGACGTCGGTGACACTCACTGTTCCCTGACTGCAGGAGAGAGACCCACCTCACATAGAAGAATAGTTAGGCGGCGGACACCTTCAGGACGTCGGTGACACTCACTGTTCCCTGATTATGTGGAGAGACTGTGTATAGATTCAGGCGGTTCTCCGTAGATTGAGAGCACTCACGCCTTCAGGTCGTAAACAACACCGTGACTCCCTGACTATGCACCATTCAGAATAGATATGACACTTTAACTGGCTAATATCTTTTCTGCAATAGATTAATTCTGCCGCGACAATCACCACTGAATTCCCAGAATAATCTATTATTGCTCCTATTCCATGGTCGAATCCACGGCTTTATCCCATGGAATGACAATAACAATTGCTCCTATTCCATGGTCGAATCCACGACCTGATCCCATGGAATGCCAATAACAATTGCTCCTACTCCGTGGTCGAATCCACGACCTGATCCCATGGAATGGCAATAACAATTGCTCCTATTCCATGGTCGAATCCACTACCCGATCCCATGGAATGGAAATAACAATTGCTCATATTCCATGGTCGAATCCACGGCCTGATCCCATGGAATGACAATAACAATTGCTCATATTCCATGGTCGAATCCACGGCCTGATCCCATGGAATGGCAATAACAATTGCTCTGATTTCATGATCGAATCTACAGCTTGATCTCAAAGAATGGCAATAAACTACTACATTATCTCATTATTATGATTTCATCTCATGAAATGGTGATAGATAATTTTAATTACTCCGATTTTATGGTCGCATCCACGTTCCCATAGGATGGTAATGCTTGCTTTGTTATTCTGAATTCATAGTCGAATCCAAAGCTGATCCTATGAATTAATAATAAACAACTATTCATTTTTATTACTCAGTTTCATGAATTATTCTCCACTGAATTTCATAAATTAGTAATATATACTCAATAACCGGACATCTGGATCATCATTGAGTAAGCCCCACAAAAATGGTGCAAGTGTATTCGACAATGATGCACGACTGAGCACCCGGATGCACGAACGAACATCCAAAAAATATGAAACAATGAGGAATCCTACGCAAAACAGGAGAAAATAATAAATATTAATAAAATAATAAGAGGCGCCCAGGGCCAGGCCCACCGGCCGGCCGGCCATGCCTTAGCCATGGTCGGTCCATGCCTCTTCCATTATTTTCCTTATTTTTTTTTAATTTCATGAACTCATGAAAACTCCTTGGTTTTATCAACTTTCCTTGTTTTTGCAAAAACTCATGAATCCTCCATAACTTCATGGATTCATGAAATAATATTATAAAATAAGGAAAGGTATCGGACCCAGGAAACCTCAGCCAGCCGGGCCATGCCCGAGCCATGGTCGGTCCCACACCTCACAATCCTTAGCTTTTATAATTATTATTCCCTAATCTCATGAAACTCCTTTGTTTCAACAAAAACTCATGGATTCTCCATAACTCCAAGGATTCTCCATAACTTCAAGGATTCATGAAAAATAATATTATAAAATAGGGAAAGGTGTGCGGGACCGGGCAACATAGCCGGCCGGCCATTCCCTAGCCGTGGCCGGTCCCACACCTTGAAATCCATAATATTTTGTAATTATTATTTTCCTAAATTCATGAAACTCCTTGGTTTGAGTAAAAATCATGATTTCGTCATAACTTCTCAAATTTTGCTCAAATCATGAAAAACCAAAACCCAACAGGTCACACGACCTTGCTAGCCTCTCACGGCAATTTTAAATGTTAAAATACACTTATTTTAATATTTACAAAATATTGATCAATTGAGCATACATGCTCATTCCAACAAAAATGAAGAATTTCAGTCAAGATGAAACTCTTCGAAAATTCACAACATTGCTCGAACGCAGATCGAAAATACTCAAACTCTCAAGACGGAGACATGGGCACCACGAAAAACACATGCATGCCTTCATGACCGAACGAGAGTCATCCTTAGGGCTTGCACAAAGCCGGTCCCACACGTTTTCATGGTCGACCTAATTTGCTCAATTTCTCGTATTGGGCCCAAACTATCTCCAACCAACCCGGGATTGCTCAAATGGCCAACAATCGGTCACGTGACCACCAAGAGCCGGTCCCATGCTCTCTTGGTCGGTCCCAATCTTTCATACCTAGGTTTTATCACCTAATGCTGAACCCAACAATATTTCAGTAAATGATGAAACCAACATTTAATCATCATTCTTTCACCAATCCTCAAACCGAGAACCCCGGTGCATGCTCACTCGAGCACGGGCACCACATGGACGCCCATCATCCCATGTGGTCGGTCCCTCTATCACTCATGACCTATTTTCAGCGATTCATCAACTATGATCTGAAATTAGGGTTTTGAATAAATGCTCCACTTAATCATCACTCGAGCACGATTCAAACACTAATGAATATATGATGGATTCAGCAACCAACATCTGAATTAATCATATAATATTTAGTAGCTTACTAATATTTTAATATTTTATTGGGTCACGTCACCAATAAATGTTTCGTCGAATCGAGCAATACTTGCTCAGTTGCTCAAATATTGATCCAACTATCAATATTTAGTAATCAGTAATTTTTCAATTGAGCAATATTTGCTCAATTACACGTCAAGTTATCAATATTCAGTATTTTGTCGAATTGAGAAATATTTGCTCAATTACACGTCAAGTTATCAATATTCAGTATTTTGTCGAATTGAGCAATACTTGCTCAATTGCTCGTCAAATTCTCGATATTCAGTAATTCGTCGAATTGAGCAATACTTGCTCAGTTGCTCGAATATTGATCCAATTATCAATATTCAGTAATTTATCAAGATTTCGTCGAATCGAGCAATACTTGCTCACTGCTCGAATAATCCACATATATTCAGTAACTCATCAATATTCAACAACTCGTCAAATTTATAATATTTGCTCGGACGAGAACATTAACATTCATGAATCACGAGCATTTGTCAAACATGCTCGATTCAACAAAACTTAGACTCATAGTCTAATCACCAACAACCGACAAACTAAATACATGTCTGTCATGCAAACTCCACGATTCGTGAGACTTCAATCACGTCAAATTGGGGGATAACAACTAGGGTTTTGGTCTGGCGGCCTACAGCACGTGGATTTCATCCACGACGATAAATGTGCGTAAGTTATGTAAACGGTTGAAGGAGTTAGAAAAGTAGTGGGTGCACGATCCGTCAAGTCTCCACACGACATGGAACTGACTTTACCATGATCTTCCACTTGCCCACTCTTCCACTCATGAAACCGTTACACTTGGGGGATCAAGGTGTTCACAACTCGACAATATAAATAAGTCTCCGAATCCATCATTGAGGACAACGAATGATCACTAGCTATCAAGAATCGTCCACACCGAATTTCTCGAGTAACTACTCTCAAGAATTCATCAATCTATCGAACTTATTCGAACTCAACAGGTTCACCAATTATTGCGTAAAACCTTCAACACATCCACAATCCTTGATCAACATTGATTCCACACAATTCTCAGCTTCCCTCATATAGATCAACCCATCTCCCTCTTTGCGGCCAAATTGACTGAAACGGCGATTGACTTGGTTTAGGCCGGAATCCTGTAGATTGATCTCTCGAATCTAAGCACTCCTTTGCAAAGTGCATCTATGTGAGATTGAGCGGTTTGCTCGGTTCGAGGAGTCTCGACGACACGCTCGACTCTTCACTTTCCTAAAAAACCAGCGAACCGTTTTCCCCATCCATAAAGATAGGAAGAGCACCTCTGGTTTTGTGTTTCACATGGGTTCTAGTGTTGTGTCTTGGTCGTCGAAGAAGAAACGGGTTATCGCTCTTTCAACTACAGATTTGAATACATGTCTGCAGCCTTCAAGTACTTCTCAGCGGTCTGGTTGCGTCGATTACTGCTTGAGTTACACCAAGAAATTTTTTTCCAACAACAATTTATTGTGATAACAGGTTAGCTATTGCTCTCACAAGAAATCTTGTTTTTCATGGTAGAAGTAAACATATTGATATCAAGTTTCATTATATCCGAGATCTTGTAACGGAAGGTGAAATACTGTTAGACTTTTGTAAGTCCGAAGATCAGATAACATACATCTTCACGAAGCCTTTGGGTGCTGAAGTGTTTTACAAGAAAAAGGAGAAGTTGGGAGTTCGTAGTATTGAGGAAGTTTGAGTTTTATGGGGGCTGTTGGAGTTTTTAAAACTCAAAATAGCCGTTTTCTCATCTGAATAAGTCCATGGATTAGTCATTCCATTGAAAGGGTCTATAGGCTTAATCTACAAGTAGTGAGTCTGTTTTCTTAGTGGGCGTATTGGCTCCTAATTAGTAGGACACGTACTGAAGTTTCTGTTTTAGTTTTTAGCTATAAATAGTCCTGTAAGTTGCTTTCAAGTTTATCGAAATATACAATCTTTTCTCTAGTTTATTTCATAGCCTTGTTCAGTCTTTACTTTGTGTTTTGCAAATTAGGAATTAGTGTTTTAATTCCTGCAAGATATACTCTAACCAAAAAAACAAAAAAAATCCAAACCAGAGTACATATTTAGTACAGAAAATCCTATTACCCTTTAACCTTGCTTCATTGGTTAATTTTTATACTAGAAATAAAAAACTACTATGCTTAAATCTAAAGCAAAAATATTGACAGGAAATAAACAAATTTCTAAAAGTATTTACAGTCATTCAAATAAAAGGAGGAGATCTTCGTATTGCTCTCAGGAGAACTTCGGCCTTTGAATGACGACATCCTTAAGTTGCTCTACAATATATCACAACAGCATAACCCATTGTTTAATAACGATATTATCTAATCATAACTTCATCATAAACATCCACGCCTCCATCAAAAATTTTCCTCTCCCCTAGAGGAGAAAGAACCATCCTTTAAATAAATACATTATTTTCCCTCTTATTCTTCATCTTCTCCGTTTTCGCCTCTACGACTAGTAACATTGTTATAAAAATCATCCAGGGTCTACCTATTATAAGAACTATGACCGCAGCCACCACCATCATCCTCTCAATTATCTTCATTACCTTGACATGAGATACATCACTCATTTTAAAATATCTCGATTCGAATTAACTGATTAAGAACAAATCATAATTCTCGAGAGTTAGATTTGTCTGCCGATATTTAAAAAATTGATTATACATAGTAGTAGAGGATCTAATGTCACATATCGACATTGCGGAAGAAGATATGTTGAATACAAAACATAGCAGATAGAGACATCGTAACAAATTTATACTAAATCCAAGATGAATAGTTAAGGCCTTCCAAGTTCAACCAATAACGATTCTCTTAAAGAAGACCAAATGACTGAATTTACAATATTAATGTTATTTTCTCTTAATTTCCTATACTATAATAAGCTTGGAAATACCAAAAAAAAGGGCATAATGTAGGTACCAGAGGCATCTACGAGCCCAAGTCTATGTATCAAAGGTTATATGGAGTATGTAACTTATCTAGGTGTTGATGGTGGCTTTTAACTTAGGGGTAAAGTCGTAAAACCCTAGTGACAAAGTGACGTCACGTAACCTGAGTAATATTGTCCAAACCAAGCACATTTATTTGAACCCTTTAATTTTTCTGCGAGAAAATTGTGGTACCTTTTAATGCTAATTAGGGTTTCGACAAGCCAAAACCCTAATTCTCACACCGCACGTGCCAATGGCTCATCATGCCGCCCACATCCTATCGCGCCAAGGCATGCCAACCATGCTAGCCTGCACCCTTGTGCCAATGGCAAACCGTGCCACCACATCCTACCGCGCCAAGGCATGCCAACCATGCTAGCCGCACCCTTGTGCCAATGGAAAACCATGCCAGCCACACCCACCACGCCAAGGCATGCCAACCATGCTAGCCGCACCCATGTGCCAATGGCAAACAATGCCACCACATCTACCGCGCCAAGGCACGCCAACCATACTAGTCGCACCCATGTGCCAATGGCAAACCAGGCGGCCCACACCTACCGCGCCAAGCATGCCAACCATGCTAGTCGACCAAAACCCTTGGCCCCACCATGCCAAGCCAAACCCCACCTTGCCTTGGCCCAAGCCATGCTATCCGCGCCATGTGCCAACGACATGCCAAACCCTTGGCCCCACCATGCCAAGCCAAACCGCACCTTGCCTTGGCCCCAGCCATGCTAGACGCGGGCCCCACCATGCCAAGCCAAACCGCACCTTGCCTTGGCCCTAGCCATGCTAGCCGCACCTACCAAACCCTTGGCCCCATATGCTAATCCAAACCTCACCTTGCCTTGGCCCTAGCCATCCTAGCCGAGACATGTGCCAACGGCATGCCAAACCCTTGGCCCCACCATGCCAAGCCAAACCGCACCTTGCCTTGGCCCTAGCCATGCTAGCCGCACCACCAAACCCTTGGCCCCACATGGCAAGCCAAAACGCACCTTGCCTTGGCCCTAGCCATGCTAGTCGCCGCCCATGTGCCAACGGCATGCCAAACCCTTGGCCCCACCATGCTAAGCCAAACCGCATCTTGCCTTGGCCCTAGCCATGCTAGCCGCACCTACCAAACCCTTGGCCCCACATGTCAAGCCAAACCGCACCTTGCCTTGTCCCTAGCCATGGTATTCATGCGCCATGTGCCAACGGCATGGCAAACCCTTGGCCCCACCATGGCAAGCCAAATCGCACCTTGCCTTGGCCCTAGCCATGCTAGCCGCACCTACCTAACCCTTCGCCCCACATGCCAAGCCAAACCGCACCTTCCTTGGCCCTAGTCATGCTAGCCGCGCCATGTGTCAATGGCATGCCAAACCCTTGGCCGCACCATGCCAAGCCAAACCGCACCTTGCCTAGCCCCTAGCCATGCTAGCCGCACCTTACCAAACCCTTGGCTCCACATGCCAAGCCAAACCGCACCTTGCCTTGGCCCTAGCCATGTTAGCCGCTCCATGTGCCAACGACATGCCCAAACCCTTGGCCCCACCATGCCAAGCCAAACCGCACCTTGCCTTGGCCCAGCCAAACCATGCACCATGTGCCAACGACATGCTAAGTCCTTGGCCCCACCATGCCAAACACATCTAGCCACGCCACCATACACGGCTACCAAAAACGAAGGAGTGCAACAATCAATGGTCGCCCTTCAATCCCAGGAGCAAATCCTAGCCATCCGAGGTTACTAGACAACGCATGGTAACCTTTGGCCCGAAAACCTAAGTTTAGCCACGCCAAACCATGCCATGCCAACGGCATGCCAACCTAGCCGTGTCACCATGATGGCCTTCCCTACACGGCTACCAAAACGAAGGCGTGCGACAATCCACGGTCGCCCTTCAATCCCAAGAGCAAATCCTAGCCGTCCAAGGTTACCACACAACACATGGTAACCTTTGACCCAAAACCCTAGTTTGGCCACGCCAAACCGCGCCAAGGCACGCCATGCCAATGGCATGCCAACCTTGCCGCGCCACATGCTTGCCTTCCCTATACGTCCACCAAAACGAAAGCGTGCAACGATCAACGGCTACCTCTCGTCTTAAGATGCAAAATCTCGACCATCGGAGGTCACCAAGCTAGCAAGTCTCCCAAGCATGACTTGCTGTGCAACAACAATGTGCTACATGTTTTCCACAAAAACATTCAAGACATCAACACACATCACAAACTGGGGATCCTCTTTGGGTATTGGTTTGGCGGTTTACAGCGTGCGGCGTACACTACGCCCGTCATAAGGAAGTGTCATAAGGATGAGGCGGTTAGTAAATACAGGGAGTTAATGGTGAAACGTTTTTTTTATGGAACATCAATTCCATGCGTTAACGGTTTTATGGAACATCAATTTCAAGCGTTAACAATTTTATGGAACATCAATTCCATGAGTTAACGTTACCACCTCCTCCCATTTACTCACCCATTTTTGCATTCCTTAATGATACTAGAGTACGTTTCACTTCGACTGGTATAAATAGGTCTTACCTATTTCCACCGAACAACAAGTTGATGGGGGAATATACAACACTCACAAACGTTTGCTAGCTTTCCATTTGTTAGCCTTCCCACTTTTCTGATACAAGTCGAAACACAACTACTCTTCCAGAATCAACTATTCTGGTCTCATCACTTTCCTTGCTTCCCTCCCCAAAACCAACCCATTCTCATTCACTTTGTGATCGAAGCAAGTCCGGGAACGACCATTTCTTGGTTTAGGTAGGACTTGTACAGATTGATCTCTCGAATCTAAAGTACTTCCTTGCAGTACATTGTTTAGGGTTTAAATTTGTTCCTCACCCACACACCGAAATTACCAAAATCAGCAGAAACTATTTTCACCCTCAAACAATTGGCGACCACAGTGGGAGATCAATCTATCGGTTGCAATATCGATTTCCAAATTCCGATATCACCTTTCACTTACAACTCCAACATGGTGGAACTGAGATCCGGATCAACTGCCGAGAACACCAACGCAGAGTCTGTCCCTGGTGTTAACGCTACTTCCAACAACATCACTACGCCATCTACTAACCCCAGTAGCACCGAAAGCACCCCTTCGGGTGTAACGCCACCGATCACCAGGGCCAGCATTGTTGCCGCCTCTAATGTCCCTGCGCAACTCGCTAATCCTGGGCAAGATCGAAAGCGCTCCTTCGTGTGTAACGCCGCGGGCCACCGTGGTCGAGCTGCCGCTATCGTTCCTAACGCTTCATCAAGCATGACGCCTCCAACCGCCACTAAGACTCCAACTACCCCACCAATGGGACGAGAAACCGGAGGAACCAGAGGAAGCCGACCCTATATCACCATCGCTGATTTGATGGAACGACAGGAGGTTCTCGCCAGAGCCCAGACGGATATGGTTTCGACGCAGAAAGAAGTACTCGTCTTTCTCAAAGCCCTGACAGAGCGGCTGCCGCGTGAGTCATGCCATCCAGAGCCATTTAGAAACGCCTCTCCAACACCCCCGACGCTAGCGCCTCGGGCGAACGTCCTCCGCGATGACGAGACTCGTGCCAGACCCCCATTGGAAAGAGGTCAGCCATCCAATTTTGTCACACGAGAGGATCTGGAGCAACTTCTTCGGAATCGAGTCAAGAATGATGAAATAGACATACATCAGCATCAACCTCCTTACCCATCTGAAATACAAAGAATTCCTCTCCCAAGAGGATACTCCTCTCCTCAATTCACCCTGTATGATGGCACTGGAAATGCACGTGAACATGTCTCTCGCTTCCTCGAATCCCTGGGCGAGCACGAATACAATCACATTCTCCGTCTGAGGGAGTTTTCGAAATCTCTTACCGGAAGAGCGTACACGTGGTACAACAACATCACGCCAAATAGCATTCCCAACTGGGGTAGCATGGTTACCGCATTTTACAAGAAGTACTTCTTCGTGTCTGAACAAGTTACCTTCTCGGACCTAGGAAGAATGTACCGTACGGGACAACGAACATCCGAATGATTTCGTTAAGAGATTCTGTGGTTCAAGCACTAGACTGTCATGACCCAAACGTGACCGAGCAACAGCTGGTGAATACATGCATCAACGGTATGGCTCCCATCTACCGTGCCTTGCTAGAGAACCCGCGTTTCCAGACATTCTCCGAACTCCATGAAGTCGCCATACGATCCGCAACGACAACACTGCGTTATTGGAAAGGTCTAGACCGACTGTAACCGAAGACATGCGCGAAACTCGCGGAAATAGGCGTCTCCTCAGCAAACAATTTAACACTGGCCCCTCCTCTATAAGCGTAGTAAACGAGGGAGGGAAAAGGAAAGCCCCAGTTGCAGACCAGCATCCTAAACGTGAAGCACCAGTACGATGGGGAGCTCCTCCACGGAAGGCCGCCGCTAAAGCTCCCATGCGTCATCACGAAGCTGAAGGAAATACCCTGGATTTACCATTTCCCATTGAGGAGGTGATCGATCTCTTAGAAGCATGGATTCAAGACGATGTTATTAGACTACCATCTCCCAGACGCCCACCGACTGAGGCCGAGATGGCAAACCCCAAATATTGCCACTACCACAGATTTGTTCACCACCCAAACCATGATTGCAACAGACTAAAACATATCTTCAAAGAAAAGATAGAAGTAGGGGAACTTCGACTAGGAAACGAGGGAGTACATCGAGACCCACTTCCAGTAAGGAGTTGTGGGGTCTCTGGGGACTCGTGCATGAGATGCAATCCATGATGCAACACGTATGCGAAATTCTCTACCTTTCCAAGGTGCAGCGCCAAGATATTTTCGCGGCTCTCAATCGCGTTGTTTCAGGCAAACGGCTTTTTCCCTCCATGGAAGTCAAGTCAGGAGCCCAAACTCTCCCAGCAAGCGGAATTAAAAAGGACAACTGGGGACTGCTGACCACGTCCTATTTAAGAGGTACCGGATTCGACAATACGCTCATCGACGCGTCCTCTGACTTCAACATTATTACTTTCAAGACTCTGAAAGCAACGGGGTTTACGAGGCAAGAGGCTACCCGATCCCCATCCGTGATTGAGAACCCTAAGGGGAAGCCTTGAACGCGCACGGCTACATCAACCTCGAGGTCAAGATGGGAGACGCTATAACGCGTGGAAAATTCCACATTGTCAAAGAACTCGGATTATGACATGATATTTGGAAACTTGTGGGTACTCGACAACAAGGCGAAATTAGATGCATCCCCTCTACCAATGTCAACGCCCGAAAGGATCTCCAACGAACCGCCCCACTTGCTGCCGCATCGACGAGTTACCGATGGAATCCAGACGCCTGAAGAAGACATGTTGGAGCTAACTCGTGGATTCCAAATGCAAGTAAGTCTGGCCGAACGAGCTTCTTTACAACCAATCATTTCTTCCCCTATTCCGTCATGGGGACTCAACACGACATCGCACGGACGCTGTCAAGAGATGTGAATGGGGCGCTGGACCATTCAAACGCTTTGTAAAGAATTTAAAAACTGCCATCGAGACCAACGAGACCAAGATTCAAATTGATGCACAACACCTGAACCCGTTTTCAATCGGAGATATAGTGGTCAAAGTAAACTCATTTCAAGTTGGGAAGATGACGGTAAAAATAGTTGTTCGGGTTGGTTCGCCTAATGAAAAAGAAGACGAACCGTATCTGGTGGCAGACGTTCTTTTAGGAGGATACTGCAAGCTCATCAACACAGACAAGCCGGAAGGCGTGATAGTTCACTCGCGATGGCTCAAGCTTTCCAATCCCTAAAATGTTGTACTTTCTCAGCCACTCTCCCTTTAGTATTTCCTTCAAACAATTTCTCTTGATATTTGTATTTCCCCGAGATGAATACACCGTTTGTATTCTTCTCCGGAGTTTCATTTTCATTCAAAAAAAAAAAAACATACATTTCTTTCCGAATGGGTTTTCCAAATCTCAGAGAAATACATCAAACTAACCCAAAATCATTGAGAAACTATTAACCATCATATCACAACCAGAAAGCCAAAACCATGTTAGAAATACCTTATTCAATTATTCAAAAACACAAGCGGGAACATTAATTGGCGAAACCCTAACTTCGCCACGAATACAAATAAGGTAAAGTTGAGTCTACAAAAACATCAGGACGACTACGCAACAATTAGAAAAAAGGGAGAAGCTAGTCATCGAAAGATGGAACACGAGTCGCCTCGGTCAGGGCTATTTTCAAGCACTTTCCCCAACAATCTCTCGGGCAGCAAAGATTCCATTCGACGGCATCAGCAGTAGCAACCTCAACATCCCATCTTGAAGCAACCTCAGCAGCAACAGCGCCCATCTCTTTCCCAGCACCCGTTTCAACAACTGGTCCAGCATATGCCACCACGACCCCCCTAATGTCGCCGAAAACATTTCCGGCGTCAACTCCGAAGGCCGCTTCGGTCCCATCAAACGCAGCGTTTTCCTCAAAGGTTTTCTCAGCGACCTTTCGAGGAGGATTTCCTGATTCATCCGCATCAGAATCGAGAATTATGACGCCGTCCCGAACGAAGAAGTTACGTTGGCTTTCCTCTAAAGGTTCCACAGACTCAGTTTTCCGTCGTTTCAACCTGGAAGCGGTCCGATCCGCCCTAGCACTGGACCGAGAAGAAGTTTTGCTCCACTGAAGCCCCTCAATGTACCAGGGCTCTTCATCACCTTCCCATTCCTCCCTCATGTTCACCGAGCCCAAGAAAGTCCGAACACGCGCCCGCACTTCACCAAGATAGATAAAAGGAAGGTCCTGGATAATTCCGCCAGCTTCATGGAACAGAGATTCGATTCTACCTAATGCCTCCTCATGAGAAGAAAACTGGTTTTCGGGGAGTCCAAGGTTTTTCTCCGAAGAATTAGAGGTACGACTGCCTCTAGAAGATCCCATTATACACTACAAAAAAACAGAGAAAATGAGCAAGTTTTCACCATATCTATACCAACAACATACGTAAAGAAGAAGATAAAATGGAAACCGGGAGAAAAACACGAGATGATACCTGTGAAGAGAACGAGCACGATTTTCAGGACGAACTGTACGAATGGAGAATTCAAGATCATCTCTTATGTTCAGCAGGACGATGTAGTCCCGAAAAAAAAAGGGAAAGCTTTCCTACTAGCCGTGAATTAAGGCGTGACATCCGATCCTAATTAAACCTCTTTCTACCAGCCAATATAAGGGAAAGCCTCATGCCTGGCTATGCGAAATAGTTAGGGTTTGGTGAAAGAACGTGTTTAAGACACACTCGCTCGTGTTTTGCTTTTCCGCCGCCATCGCTGAGATTTGGAAGCAAAACCGGTAACGTAACCTGAGAAGGAGGAGTAACGCCCCTTGTGGGCATAACACTCGAGTGTTGAAGAGAAAAGAAAATTCCTATTTGAGCCAAGTAAGGAAAAGAGGCAACTGGGCCCGCGAAGACAAATCACCAAGCTGTCCGTGCACGCCTCGCCCTGCCAATCCGCGCCTTGCCTTGGCCCCACCACGCCGAACCGTCCGTGCACGCCTCGCCTCGCCAAACCGCACCTTGCCATGGCCGCACCATGCCAAGTCGCCCACTCCATCGCCGCGGCCCCCATCATGCCAAGCCGACCATGCCATGACTTGTCGCGCTGATACCAACTCGCCAAGCCAGCATCATGATGTTCCCTAACCCAGCCAAGATGATGAGTAGCCGAACTAAGCCGACGCCTCTCACCTCACCATTTCACGGTCTAGACAGAAAATAAAAGTTATGCAAGGCCGCCAAACACGAGATCATGAACTCTCCTTACCTCTCGAATAAGGTTAGTCGGACTTTCCTGACCATCTTGCATGTCCTTCGTTTCGATTCTGTCCTCGTCTGTCACCATCATATGCTTACCTCGCAACAAGGCACCTGTTCCGAGCTAAGCAGGGGACTTAATGTTGATGGTGGCTTTTAACTTAGGGGTAAAGTTGTAAAACCCTAGTCGACAAAGAACGTCACGTAACTTGAGTAATAATGTCCAAACCAAGCACATTTATTTGAACCCTTTAATTTGTCTGCGAGAAAATTACAAGGGTACCTTTTTTAATGCTAATTAGGGTTTTGACAAGCCATAACCCAAATTCTCACACCGTACGTGCCAATGGCTCATCATGCCAGCCACATCATACCGCGCCAAGGCATGCCAACCATGCTAGCGCACCCTTGTGCCAATGGTAAACCGTGCCGGCCACATCCTACCGTGCCAAGGCATGCCAACCATGCTAGCCGCACCCTTGTGCCAATGGCAAACCATGCCAGCCACACCCACCGCGCCAAGGCATGCCAACCATGCTAGACGCACCCTTGTGACAATGGCAAACCATGCCAGCCACACCCACCGCGCCAAGGCATGCCAACCATGCTAGCCGCACCCCTGTACCAATGGAAAACCATGCCAGCCACACCTACCAAGCCAAGGCATGCCAACCATGCCAGCCGCACCTGCCAAACCCTTGGCCCCACATGCCAAGCCAAACTGAACCTTTCCTTGGCCCTAGCCATGCTAGTCGCGCCATGTGCCAACCGGAATGCCAAACCCTTGGACCCACCATGCCAAGCCAAACCGCACCTTGCCTTGGCTCCAAGCCATGCTAGCCGCACCTACCAAACCTTGGCCCCACATGCCAAGCCAAACCGCACCTTGCCTTGGCCCTAGCCATGCTAGCCACGCCATGTGCCGGCATGCCACACCCTTGGCCCCACATGCCAAGCCAAACCGCACCTTGCCTTGGCCCTAGCCATGCTAGCCGCATGTGCGCCAAATGCCAAACCTTGGCCCCACCATGCCAAGCCAAACGCACCTTGCCTTGGCCCTAGCCATGCTAGCCGCACCTACCAAACCCTTGGCACCACATGCCAAGCCAAACCGCACCTTGCCTTGGCCCTAGCCATGCTAGCCGTGCCATGTGCCAACGGCATGCCAAACCCTTGGCCCTACCATGCCAAGCCAAACCGCACCTTGCCTTGGCCCTAGCCATGCTAGCCGCATCTACCAAACCCTTGGCCCCACATGCCAAGCCAAACCGCACCTTGCCTTGGCCCTAGCCATGCTAGCCGCGCCATGTGCCAACGGCATGCCAAACCCATGGCCCCACCATGCCAAGCCAAACCGCACCTTGCCTTGGCCCAAGCCATGCTAGTCGTGCCATGTGCAACCGGCATGCCAAACCCTTGGACACACCATGCCAAGCCAAACCGCACTTAGCCACGCCCTAGCCATGCTAGGCCTACCAAACCTTGGCCCCACAAGCCAAGCCAAACCGCACCTTGCCTTGGCCCTAATCATGCTAGCCGCCCCATGTGCCAACGGATGCCAAACTCCTTGGCCTCACCATGCCAAGCCAAACCGCACCTTGCCTTGGCCCTAGCCATGCTAGCCGCATCTACCTAACCCTTGGCCCCACATGCCAAGCCAAACCGCACCTTGCCTTGGCCCTAGCCATGCTAGCCGCGCCATGTGCCAACGACATGCCAAACCCTTGGCCCTACCATGCCAAGCCAAACCCCACCTTGCCTTGGCCCTAGCATGTTAGCCGGCTACCAAAATGGGCCCACATGCCAAGCCAACGCACCTTGTCTTGGCCCATCCATGCAAATCCTAGCCATCCAAGGTTACATGCCCAACCTTTGGCCCCAATGCCAAGCCAAACGCCTTGCCTTGGCCCTAGCCATGCTGGCCGCATCATGAGCCAACGACATGCTAAGTCCTTGGTCCCCACCATGCCAAACATCTAGCCACGCCACCATGCTGGCCTTCCCTACACAGCTACCAAAACGAAGGCGTGCGACAATCAACGGTCGCCCTTCAATGCTAGGAGAAAATCTAGCCATCCAAGGTTACCGAGACAACGCATGGTAACCTTTGGCCCGAAACCTAAGTTTGGCCACGCTAAACCATGCCATGCCAACGGCATGCCAACCTAGATGCGCCACCATGATGGCCTTCCCTACACGGCTACCAAAACGAAGGCGTGAAATAATCAACGGTCGCCTTCAATCCCGTGAGCAAATCTTAGCCATCCAAGGTTACCCGACAACGCATGGTAACCTTTGGCCCCAAAAAACCTAAGTTTGGCCACGCCAAACCATGCCATGCCAACGACATGCCAACCTAGCCGCGCCACCATGTTGGCCTTCCCTACACGGGCTACCAAAACGAAGGCGTGCAACAATCAACGTCGCCCTTCAATCCCGGGAGAAAATCCCAGCCGTCCAAGGTTACCGGACAACACATGGTAACCTTTGACCAAAACCCTAGTTTGGCCACGCCAAACCGCGCCAAGGCACGCCATGCCAATGACATGCCAACCTTGTCGCGCCACACGTTGGCCTTCCTATACGGCCACCAAAACAAAAAAGCGTGCAACGATCAACGGCTACCTTTCGTCTTAAGATGCAAAATCTCGACCGTCGGAGGTCACCAAGCTAGCAAGTCTCCCAAGCATGACTTTCTAGGCAACAACAATGTGCTACATGTTTTCCACAAAAACATTCGAGACATCAACACACATCACAAACTGGGGATCCTCTTTGGGTATTGGTTTGGCGGTTTACAGCGTGCGGCGTACACTACGCCTGTCATAAGGATGAGGCGGTTAGTAAATACAGGGAGTTAATGGTGAAACATTTTTTTATGGAACATCAATTCCATGCACGGTTTTATGGAACATCAATTCCATGCGTTAACGGTTTTATGGAATATCAATTCCATGCGTTAACGTTACCACCTCCTCCCATTTACTCACCCATTTTTCCATTCCTTAATGAGACCAGAGTACGTTTCACTTCGACTTGTATAAATAGGTCTTACCTATTTCCATCGAACAACAAGTTGATGGGGGAATATACAACACTCAGAAAATACTTGCTAGCTTACCATTTGTTAGCCTTCCTACTTTTCTTATACAAGTCCCGGAAACACAACTACTCTTCCAGAATCAACTATTCTGGTCTCACCACTTTCCTTGCTTCCCTCCCCAAAACCAACCCATTCTCCTTCACTTTGTGACCGAAGCAAGTCTGGAACAGCCATTTCTTGGTTTAGGTAGGACTTGTACAGATTGATCTCGAATCTAAAGTACTCCTTGCAGTACATTGTTTAGGGTTTAAATTTGTTCCTCACTCGCACACCCGAAATTACCAAAATCAAGAAAAACTATTTTCACCCTCAAACACTAGGATAGTCCTAGAGATGTATTAGATCATGGAAGGTTGGTCCCCCTTTTCATTATAAATAAGGACCCCTTAGCTTGAAAGTTAAAGATCAAACCCTAATAAATAAGACCTTGTATAAAGCTTCTACTTGTGCTAAGTTTGTGTATATATTGTTTAGATTATAACAAAAATAAAAATGATTGCTACGAAGTTTTACAAAGCGCTTGTAGATACCTAAATTTGGGTGAAGGGTAGGGCGATATTTAGGCTTTTGAATGTGACTCGTGAGATATTGAGTACAAAAGGTCTTGCTTAACCAAGAGCAATGGTCATACAAGGGCTGTTTCGGTCACATGAGAGAAATGATTAGCGCGCGGCCTTAGGGAGGAAAGTCAATGAAAGAGAGATATCAAAGTGATCATAAGTTTGCGGAAGAATGCTCTAAGAGATGTGTTTAGCCGAAGGTGATTAATGACTTGTTTATAGTTTAACTCTTCGATCTCAAGTTGGTGAGATAAGGATTACTTTCCATGGGGATCACTCATTCAGTGTTTAAAGGAATAGCTAAAGGCAAAAGCTTTATCCTTAAATTCCAATAATATATCGAAACACATATTCTTTTTTAGCAGTGAAAATACAATTGGGTATTTTTCACATGTGACGTAGACCGCTAGACCAATTGTGAGTAGGTTATGACTAAGATAAGTCACGTGAAGAGCGACAAATGCCTTATATGTATAGAACACGAGAGAATATTCCTTTTCTAGATGACTTGTGTAGCCGTTTTGTATTTGTGGGTCTCTTTGAAGAGTGTGTACCTATGAGAGGTTTGACCATGTTTACAAATAAGTTTGTATGTTCATATTCTAGCTGCTAACCATTAGCATGCCTAAGAGGCTGAAAAGGAGGTATGTACCTTGGGTTAGGCTTGTGCCTTAGTCTCATGTATTGCAAGAGTCTCAGGATAATCTTGTAGAGCTCAGGTCACATGAGTCCGACTAGGGCGTGCTCATGGAGTTCAAGTCTCATAGAGTCAGTTGGAACGCCTTCATGGGACTGGGAGTGAGTCTTACATAATTAATAGTCTTGCATGCAGTTGTAGAATACCCTTCTTAGCCTACTAATCTCACGGGGTGTGCTAAGAGATAGTACCAATGTACCGCATGTGGATGCTCTAGAAGTCGGTCACGGGGCTTTCGGGATGAGGGGGGATATGACCAGTCTATCACATGTGGATGACATGCCTAGTGTACCGCGTGTGGATGTTACTAGAAATTATTCACGTGGACCAGGTAAGGCTTGAGTCATGCTCATGAGGCTGAGGGATGATATTTAAGTCTCACTCATGATCATGGAATCAGTCGTGGATGTTTCATGAGAGTTATAAGTATACATGTCCAGGACTGAGTCTCGAGAGGATAAGGACTGAGTCTCTAGAGTATGAAGCCCAAAACTATTCATGGGAAGGCGAACGGAGCCTTGATCATACGTAGCTGAGAAAAGGCTCTCTCATAAGAGTCTGAACGGAGACTCGCTCATAATAAGCTGAGCGGAGACTTTCTCATACGAGGTTGAGTGGAGCTCTGTGAAGGGGATGAACAGAGACTCGATCATAAGAGGATGATTAGAGTCTTTCTCACTAAGAGAAGACCTCAGACGAACAAAGGCTCATATTGTTCATGCTTTGGCCGCTTTGAGCTTCGAACTTTGGGCGTCGAACACTGGATTTAGAGCATAAACTAATCTTTGCTATATGTACTAGTGTAATGACCCGACCCTCCACTACCCCTCGATTTCCCATAGTCATTGCGGTCATCTGGGATTTGTGGATTTTTAATAGGCATTGCTTCATCATCCAACACAAGAATCAAGTGAGGTCACCCATAACCGATTACTCCGCCCAACCGGGGCTTTTTTTTTAATCAAGTAGAAGTTTTCGCCAACTCAAGCAATTGTACCGAAAAGGCCTTACTTGTTAGGTAAAGAAAAACAATTACCCATATTCCGATCGCGAACCCTACCGTAACCGGGTATTACAATATTTACCTTTAAATTGGAGCCGCCTCGGCTCCGGGAATATATATATAATCCCGGATATCCAAATTCTCTTGCCCTCATGAGACCACTACCCGACATATCTCGTCCAACATACTCTCTCACCTCGACAGATGACCGCCATCGCCTCCGATATCATTTATAATGACCCGTCCCTCCACCGATATTGTCCCCACTTTGCCACAGCGGTCATCCGACAGTGTGGGGTAATGGGCATCGCTATGCGATTATCCAAAGAACAAAATTCTAAGATCACCCATCTCTTGATTACTCCAGCTCCGAGCACGCTTTAACAAGAAAGTTTTTCGCCAACTCGGGCCAATTATGCTGAAAAGACCTCGGTGGTAGAAAAGGACAAACCATTACCTATGTTCCAATCGGGATATGGTTGTGTGAACTAGGACTGATCCTTATCATATGATGTGGTCTTTGCCTTTGTGGTCTTGACTTCGTCATAGTTCTTGGACTGACCTTATAATGATAATTTTACCATTTGTCCAAAACTTACCATCTAGATTAAGTCCCTTAGTCAGAATGGAACCTTGATCGTCCCATGCTGAGTATATATATGGTGTACGCTTGCCTGCAGAAATATCCGATTTTTTCTAACCTGCTCGTCTTGGGCATATGTACTTGATGCTAGGGCTTCACTTTGTTGACCTTGAAGGATTCATGGTCGAAGAGCGTGATCTTGAAGAAAACTCTGTTATGCGTGAGAACTTGATGTAGTACATTTGCATACCCGTTGTCATTGAGCTATACATATTTGACCGAGCATGGCCTTTGCTATAAAAATCGAATTTTTTCCTCGGCCTAACCCTAACTTGAACTTGAATCAAGCGTAAATTTTATGCATGAGCAATGCCCAAGTCTGAAGCTTGAAACTCACGTATTTTCTGAATTAAGGTTTGTAAAACCCTTTGGATTTTCTTGCACCATATAAGATTGGCTTAAAGAGACTCAGGTGCCACTTGGTACGTGAATGATACTTGAGCATGCTTTTTGTTCAAATTCTGAAAATTTTCTGACCTTTTGTTCTCCAGAGAGGAGATTCAGACTTGATTCTCTTGTGTGAAGCTTTGAACTTTCCATGTCACAAACTTGTAACACCAAATTCAGACTTGATTCTCTTGTAAGAGCCTCACCATGATTTTTTTAACTTTATCTTATATGCGATGAAAAGAGGAACCCAACGTAAAAATAACGAGGTCAATCGAATAAAAAATGAAGGATCTATGAGCAATATAATAAAGTGCGATAAACTTCCTGAGTCTCATGTGATCAAGTCGACTGGCGCTTGACCTATAAGGGTTTTGAGTGATGTTTTATCAGAAACTTTGATCGTTTTTTAGTGTCAAATGGTCACCGAGAGTAGTGACGTCGTTTGATGCGTGCCTTTTTATTTCTCGCGCTCGTCATGAACGTCATCTTCACGAGTGGGGATGATTGAAGAGTGTCTCATATCATGTTATTCTTAGGAGTTTTATTATGCCTTTTTAGTGTACATTGATCTAGATTCTTTGGATTTAACCATACTGGTTGTTTCTTTAAGGGTCTTCAAAATGAGTCATGATATCGATCTGGGTTTCAGGGAGATTCAATTAAGTCTCTCAGAGATCATCAATATTTTCAAGGGTGCATAATGAAATTTTAGGAATATAAAACATTGGGACATTTTTGTCACGCGGGTCGAGATTAAGATGAGCTCAGATTTCACACTATCAGATTTATTAAGGTTAAATACTCATATGACAAGAGAAATAGACACTGATAGGGATTCACTATCTCGATCATATCTGCTTTATACGTAGAACCGTCCCGTAACTGAGGTGGTGCCTCCTGAACTTCGTCTTGAGCACTTCGAAAGTGTATCGCAATGCCGAAGACGAAAGATTTTTCATTCATTCTAAAGTTTGGATCTTTGGATCTTTGGCTTCTGAGATGTTTATGATTATAATTGGTGAGTGAAGGATCAATTTCTTCGATGGTAGTGACGTTGATCGCATCTATGATTATGACTAAGTGGACAACCTCCTACGATAGTCGTCTAAATATAGATACCTGAATCCGGGTGAAGGGGTAGAATATGAATTTAGGGTTTTGAGTGTGACTTGCAAGAGGTTGAGCACGAACAACCCTCGCCTAAACCAAGAGAAATATGTTAGCATTCGCCAGTCGAAATCTTAAGTTTTGTTATATCAAACTTGTTGCCAATGTTAGATGTATAAAAATATTTATTGAATTCTAGTCTACTATAAGTCTCGGGCTAGGATTAGAGTATGGTAGTTAAGTATCGACATACCGAATAACCCTCAAGACCAAGGCGAAGAACAACCAACAAATTTACTTAAAACTTCACCAACAAAGAGGTATGGGAAAACCGATCCATCCTATTTACTCATGATACTTACCATTCTAACTTATGAGACTATTTCATATGATTTTGGTAGAATTAATATTGCAAAGAAAAAGATTTGAGTTCAAGCATGTGTTGGTTAAACTTGAAATATGATTCAAGTAATGGATGTTCTAGGTCATTAACAATCTTAGTTAAAAACAATTTATTGTTCAAGAACTATTTTTGTTTTAAGTAGATCATTTGGAAAATTTCCAAGTAACAGTGCATATTGCATTTGGCTATTGGGAATGTTTCGAATCAATTTAGGTGGGAAAAATAACTGGTTGGCGATAGCAGATAGGTAAACATACTTGTATGTTTTACAAAAATCAGTCTGAATTTTGTAGATCAGAGTAGGCTCACAAAACCCAGTTTGCAAACCATGTACATACGAGTTCGGGAATTAGGTAGGTTCAGTAAACCTGGTTTGCAAACTCCTACCATCTAACTATCGTAAACTTCAAGGTTTGCAGTGCCCCGTTGCTTGACTTTCACGAACTTTTGCAAACCCGCTTGCAAGCCAACCCGGTTCTAATATTAAAAATGTATACGAACTATTCTATATATATGCTTATGTTTGGCTTTCCTACGATTCTCATAGACACTTTTGAACACATGTTCTTGTAATTTCAAAGGCTACTAAGCCGCTATGAAACCATCATTATCCATGGTTCTAGAACCCTGGACCATAATACATATTCTACTGTGTAATTTCAAGGCGGACTTCTCACATGCTCACATGAATTCCTAATAAGAATTTCATCTAAACTGAGAAAGTGTTTGCTTGGATCTCAAGTTGTCTTAGCTTAAATTCAAAGATGCCTAAAACCTTGAATATCTATAAATAGAGAGACTCATACAACTGGATTTCTTAATTCATGGCACTCTTGTCCTAGTTACTAAGCTAGAGTCGTCTTTTATAACCTACGTTTCCTCTAAGAAACATAATTAGGTTACCACTTTGAGTATTTTACTTAGTGTATTCGTGAAGTCTTGGCCACTATCTTTTACCTAATAATTCTGAATCCTGGGATCTTTTTCTTATTGATATTTGAGGTTCTAGTAATCTCGATCAGAACGAGATAGATAGAAATCATACCCTATTCCTCTCGACTTTGTGGGATTCCTTAAGATGAATATCTGAGCTCTTCTTTGATTTGTTTGGATTGTTCTTGAGAGGTGGTTAGTAATCCAGGCTTCTCAGCTAACTTAGTGTCAGTATGCTGGATTCGTCAGGTTTTCTGGACTTTGTCTACTACAAATATATTGAAAAATCAAACATAAAATCATATATGCTTGTCTGTTAGAGGCTGATTTGTATCAACCAATCTTTACAGACGCCGTAGCGACTCTTAGGCCATAAAGGACATCATCTAAGGGAATCAAGTGCACCAAATCTTGTGAGGTTCAAGAGTCATAAGGAACATGACTGTAGTTGAATTTCCTAGAGGGTTAACTCGGTCTCAACTACGTTTCAGTCTGAAGTCTGATAATAGGCTAGTGTTTACGGCGGTTTAATACATTGTGATGTTCAAAGTCCGATGAGGTCCCTTGGTTTTCCGCAGTGCAACTTTCCTCATTAACAAAACTTCCGGGTTTCTGTGTTTTTCCATTTCCGTGAATAACATAAGTAGTACGAATCAATCTAGATAGTCTAAGTCCTTAATAATTGAAATAAAAATAAGAGTTGTTCTAGTTGAATTCACATTTTGAAAGATAGATTGCAAATTTCATACTTGTAATAATTTGGATCCTCTTAATTAGGATACGACTAGATTGATCTTGGATATGATTTTTGAGACAGTCCAAGAACTCTTCTGCACAATCAGGTTCACAAATCTTTAATTAGTTTAAACATATTGATTGTGGAAGAAAAAAGAGAAAAACTTTATATACAATCTTATTCAAAGTTTTTACTTTGACCTACTTGTGATTATATTAGATTTTGTCCATACGGGTGCCGAACAAAAAAATTTGTAGCATACTTGGTACCCTCTTTTCAGAAATGATGTAAGAGAGATATTAAAGTGATTATAGGTATGCGTATCAATGCTCTAAGAGGTGTGTTTAGTTGAGTCTGTTAATGACCTATTTATAGCTTTAATTATCTGGATATCAAGTCTGGGTGAGATATGATTGCTTGCTATGGGAGCAGTCCTTCTGTGATTAAAATAATATCTAAAAACAAAATATGTTGAGCTTTATACTTCAATTTCTATAAAATCTCGACCGAATATTCTGTTTAGAGGTGAGAAATACATATGGGTATTTCCCCTACGCATCGTAGACCGCCAAACAAAATCCTAATTGTGCATCCTCCCATTGTGTGGCCGATTCAAATCTCGTGTTGATGTGTTAGTATGCTATAACTAAGGTTGAGTCAATTGAAGAGTGAAAGATGCCTTCGAAGTCGTGTGTGTGTAAATTATGAGAGGAGATGATGCCGAGCCTCACCCGTATGTGGCTGACTTTTGGAAGCCATTTTTATGCTTGTAGGCCTCTCTGATGAGCGTGTGGAGATCTAGGAGGTTTGACCACGTATTTGGATAAGTACGCATGATTCAGACTCAAAGAGTTAACATGAAGATGCCTAAGAGGCTAAGAAGGAGGCATGTACCGTGGGTGCGATTATTTCTCAGTATTGTGTCTTGCACGAGTGTTATGATGAGCTTAAAGAGCCAGGTCACATGAGGCTGGTTGGGGCATGCTCATGGATTTTAAGTCTCATAAAATCAACTGGAACATATTCGGGAGACTGAGAGTGAAGCTTGCATGCCTAGTAGTGTCTCTTGCAAGAGACTGTGGAACCGTTGGCTTAGCCTGTATCTCGCGGGGATGTGCTAAGACATAGTCGTGAATAATGTTCATGTATGATGCAAACATGAAATGTATATCGCGTGTGAATATACTAATAGTAAGTCACGGGGCCCGGGGTGGGAACCACCACTGGGTATCACGTGCAGGTGTTATTAGGAATCAGCTTACGGTCCCTCACGACATGAGAAGTGTATCACGTGGTGGATGTTACTAGGAATCAGTTACGAGGTCCAGGTATGAATTGATTCATGATCGTGAGACCGAGGAGGCATGAGTCGTGCTTACTTGAAACTTAAGTCTCGCTCGTGCTTATGAAATTAGTCGTGATGTCCTGCGAGAGATGAGTATGCATCGCCAGCAGTATCTTACTGGGATGTTGTGCTAGAGTCAGAATTATGAACCATGAGGCTGAGGACCGAGTATCAAGAGGTCATGAGCCGGGTCTTACTCATGAGAAGGCGATATGAGCCTTGATCATACGTGATTGATTCAAGACTTGCTCATAAGAGGTTGAACGGAGAAACGCTCCTAAGAGGTTGAGCATCAAAGACTTGCTCATAAGAGGCTTACCAAAACTTTCGCACGAGGCCAAGTGGAGCCTCACTTTGAAGGAGTTGAGTGAGACTCCGATTTTAAAAGGCTAATGGTTCATTCTGAGATGCCTTGAGCTGACATTGTGCTTCTAATGTGGGCTCCTAACGTTATAATTCTGACGCACGAGCCGAGCTTCATCTATATATACTAGATTCGGTCGTGGTGGACTAGGACCGAGGAGTGTACATGTGCTAAGGTATTGGCTTTTATAATTAAGTATTTCTTCGCAATTCTTGACCGACCTTAAAATGACCATGTTACCATTTTTGCAAAATTCCACTGGAGTTACAATCTAGTGGATATAATGGTGATGATTGCATTGTTTCATATGAATTTGTTTGTCATACGTGGAACTTGGTAATCCCCTGTAGCAGCGGATGTTGGATTTTGACTAAATATCATTTGACATATATATATACTATATAACAAAATACGTCAAATTTATGGGACAAATGGATCAAGAAATCCTTATATAAAATGCTTCGTATGTTATTCTGTATTCAATAATAAATAATGGTTGAGATTGAGCAGTAACTCATGGTACTTTCCTACCTATAAGTTATGGCAATTGTATACTAAAATGAATCTCTTCTTTCAAAATTTAATAGTTGGATGTGTACTCATGTTTATCGTTTGTGGTTGATACCTTCGCCAAAAATGCCCCCCCACCCTTTTTTTTTTCTGTTGAAGAAAGGTTAAAATTGTATATAGACGACTAAATCATACTGTAACACCCCGTGTTTTTAGCATGGCGCATGCTAAAAGATGCGCCATTTGCTTGTGATGAAGCTTCATCCAAAGCTTCCTTTGCATGGTGAGATGCATTTGGCCCTGGCCATATCCGGTGCCAAGTAAGGCACATCGCATATGCATATTGGCTAAGGCCAATATGGCATTGGTTGGAAGATACATTGGCCAAGAGCCAATCTTACATCAAATGATGCATTAGGTCAGTTGGGTAGATGACCTTGAAAATGTACAACCAACATGGTTGGACATCGGGTTGGCAATGGACAGCTAACATGGCTGGAGATCGGGTTGGTAATGTAAAGCCATCACGGCTGGACATTGGTGTGGCCTATAGGCCAAAGTTAAATACAGCCCATCACGGCCCTTCATCGGGTTTGCCTCGGGAAATGTTCAGCCATCCTCGCTCGGACAGTGGAATCGCATGTGAGCCAGAACTGAATGTACATCCATCTTGGCAGGTTATTCAGGAAAATACATGGCAACAGCCATGAATAGTAAACGGGGAGTTGATGAAAGATTTTTGATCCCCTAAGCGAGTTGTAAAATGTCAAATTAACATATATAGGAGGGGTAGTTGGTTGAAGGTGCATATGCGACTACCAAGTAAGCTTCATAGCTTGTTTTAACGGTATGAATGATGCTGTGCCTCATTCTTAGTCGCGCAGCCTTACTAATGGAGCATATGATGCCGAATCTACCTGACCCGATGATGCATCACTTGGAAATATTTGACGGAACGGCCCATACCTGATTTCAGGCCATTACCACTGTTGCTTGGCCATGGCCTAGCAAATGAGTTGGAATGAGTTGCTTGTCCCTTCGTGGATGAACTACGATCTGTGCTTGATCCATTTAGAGTAGGGAAGGGTACGAGGCAGCCGCAATGAGCTGGGCAAGATTGCCGGGTCCAAAGACGTTAGCCCCTCATATCATCTAAGCCTCTGAGCTCCGACGCAAGAGATGATTAAGGCCGACTTTGATGAGGCTTAATTGCATGCCGTGAAGTGGATGCTCATACTTCCTATCAAGTTATAAAGAGTTAGTAAGCTAAGTAACGCAGAAATGGCAAGGGCTTGGTGCGCCTACACCAATGTCCAAGGCTTATGCCTCGGACAAGACACGGCAATATGATCGGTTGCTCACCTAGCTAGAAAATTCAAGGATGAATTCCCACGAAAGGCAAAGCCAGATATGCATGAAAATACATTGGCATTGGGTCAGTATGGCCTTAAACCCTTTATGGGACAAGGGTAAGTTGAAACGGTGTGGAAGCTTAAGTTAGTCGCTGGCCATGCTCCACGAGCATGCTTGCAAGGGCAAATGGACGTGCATTTTCCTAGCCATAAGGCCTTGACGTAGCTTTATCATGGCGCACTGGGAAGCTACACCATGTGGGCAACGCGCCAAAGGCGAATTTTCCTGGTCATCACACTTGGTATCGTAGCAAGTTCCCAGATAACTTGGATCGTATGAGTGGACTTGTCCACAAGTATTTTCCTTTAATGGAAAACTTAAAGTTGAGAGTAGGCCAACTCTGCGCGGAAAGAGTTTGTAATCGCCGGGCCGCTACTTTGCAAATCGAGTTGAGCTTGTATAAGTACCGTGAGTTTTCCCGCCTATGTGGCACCCGCAGAACGAGCATCCTAAGACCGTCTGGGATGGTGGGTATACAATGGGACCGATCATCCCCACACGTTGGCACTGGGCCAAGGGCGCGCGTTGTCGCCCCTAGCATCCCACTTACAAGTGAAAACTCCGTAAACTGCTAGGGACGGTGGGCTTGCATCCAATCGCAGACGGCATTAGAGATTGGTCCTCACAAGATTGCGCTGAATTTTGCCTTGTCATTTAGATGACATCTTTCAACTTGTGAACCTTAGGGATTCCTGGGTGGTAGTATGGGATGCTATCTAGGATACGTTGTCGAGATATCCTCTTGGCACTGGCCAATTACGATTCTTGGTTTTGTTGTGGGTACTTTTTGGATTCATGGGCAGGTGGTATGGGACATGTGCTCAAGGTCTAAATTGTTGTTCATGACAACTTGAAGAAACCCGTGATTTCCGAGCATCCGTATGGGACTTTTGCTCAGAAATCCAACTCAAGAGATTGTCCACAATAGTTTTGGTTTTGAATTTCGGGGACGAAATTCTTTCAAGGGTGTGGTAATGTAACACCTCAGAAAGTTTTTAGTATGGCGCATGCTAAAAGATGCGCCATTTGCTTGTGATGAAGCTTCATCTAAAACTTCCTTTGCATGGTGAGATTCATTTGGCCCTGGCCATATCTCTGGTGCCAAGTAAGGCATTATCGCAGATATGCATATTGGCTAAGGCCAATATGGCATTGGTTGAAGCTACATTGGCCAAGAGCCAATCTTGCATCAAATGACGCATTAGGTCACTGGGTAGATGACCTTGAAAATGTACAGCCAACATGGATGGACACGGTTGATATGTATAGCCAACATGGATGGACATCGGTTGGCAATGGGACATCCAACATGGCCGGAGATCGCTGCTGGTAATGTACAACCATTATGGATGGAAATTGGTGTGGCCTATAGGCCAAAGTCGGAAATACAGCCATCATGGCCCTTCATCGGGTTTGGCTCGGGAAATGTTCATCCATCCTGGACAGATAGGGGAACTGGCATGTGAGCCAGATCAATGTACACCATCTTGGCTAGGTTATTCAGAAAATACATGGCAACGGCCATGAATAGTAAACGGAGTTGATGAAAGATTTTGGTCCCCTAATCGAGTTGTAAAAATGTCAAATTAACATATATAGAGAGGGGTAGTTGGTTGAAGATGCATATGCGGACTATGTACCAAGTAAGCTTCATAGCTTGGTTAAAAGGTATGAATGATGCTCGTGCCTCATTCTTAGTCGCGCAACCTTAAGAATAGAGCATATGATGCCGAGGTATCACTATGTCATCCCACGGACTCGATGATGCATCACTTGGATATATTTTACTAACGGCATATACGGACTATGCCATTACCATCGGTGCTTGGCCACGGCCTAGCAAACGAGTTTGAATGAGTTGTTTTCCCTTCGTGGATGAACTACGGCCTGCGTGCTTGATCCCTTTAGAGTAGGGAAGGGTGCGAGGAAGCTGCAATGAGTTGCAAGATTGCCGGTCCAAAGACATTGGACCTCATATCATCTAAGCTCTCAGAGCTCGATGAAAGAGATGATTGAGGCCATACTTTACGAGGCTTAGTTGCATGCCAGTAAGTGGATGCTCATACTTCCTATCAAGTTATAAAGAGTTGGTAAGCGAAGTAACGTAGGAAATGGCAAGGGCTTGGTGCGGCCTACGCCAAGGTCCAAGGCTTATGCCTGGACAAGACACGGCAATATGCGGTTTCTCAGCTAGCTAGGAAATTCAGTTATGAATTCCCTACGTGTAGGCAAAGCCGAGATGCATGAAAAATGCATTGGCATTGGCCGTATGGCCTTAAACACTTTTGCGGGACAAGGGTAAGTTGGAACGGTGTGGAAGCTAAGTTAGATGCGTCATGCTCCACGAGCATGCTTGCAAGGGCAAATGGACGTGCATTTGCCTAGCCCTAAGGCATGGATCGTAGCTTTATCATGGCACATCGTGGGAGTTACGGCATGCGGGGCAACGCGCTAAAGGAGTAATTTTCCGGTTCGTCACACATACAGTACAAGTAAAAGCCATATGGTAGTTCAAGACTCTAATTACAATCAATAATTTCTTCCGAATGTGTTATGATATTTCTACATAGTATTGTCCTAAACCACTTTCCTGGCATACCCAAATAAAGATAACACTCTTGATTTCATTAATGAGCATTGACTCACACTTGGGAAGCTTCCTAGCCATAATTCTTTTTATTTCTCTCCCATCAAACCGACTCAAAGAAATTGCAAATAATATTAAGGGCCAATATGTTTTTCAAGAATGATATTCCCACTCTTCTCACGGCTCTATTCGCCTCACTCTTTGGCATGGCCAGTCCACGGTGTACAAATGACAAAACTTTATAAATAACAAGAAGAAAAATAACGAAAACTCTAAACTCACCATAAAATGCACCGAGTGAAACATAAAAACTGGGCCCCTATAATTCCCTGGGTGGTGGGTCCCAAGGATTTGTTCCACTAGGTGGATCTCACGGTGCAAAAGCACGATGAGTGTAGAACTGCTGAAAAAATAAAAACCAAGGTTCACGTGACTCCTTTTCTATCAGCTAAACGTCTTTGCTTCCTCTCTCCTTCTCTCTTTTCAGTTAGTGACTTCTCTCTTTTTAATACCATATCTTAAAGATTATGAACTTAAGGTTCACATCTCTCCTTTTCTCTTTTCTATCAGTTAGGTCACTATAAAAAATCAAAAGAACTTGCTTCAAAAAAAGAATCAGAAGAACTTTAAGTTCATGTTATTAAAATTAAAACCGGGCAACTTATTTATGTTTTTGAACATAAAAATTAAGCAAAAAAAAAAAAAACTGAACTTGGAATTGATTTGTAATAGGTTTTCATGAGTCAAACGAGAAGGAATTTTGTGGCCTTTTAAACTACAATCCATGATGATGTTGATTAGTTAATACTAGGAAAAACCCATGATCTTAACTTTATTTGTTGGTCAAAAAATTTTCCGCCCATCTCCGCCTATCGCAGCTACAAGATAAGATGGTAACAGGAGGAAGATAAAAGAGATGCCAGCGTTAAAAAGAAAACTCAACATATATACTTCTTAACAAATCCATTCACACCAGCACTATTATATGATCATCAGATCAAATTAAAACTGAATATATTTATTTTCGACATACATTTACAAAACTCATATTCTTTGATTCCAAGATTGGAGACTAGATCTAATAATTGATTTTTTGATTCAAACAAAGTTTGTATGTGATGTGTCATTTTCCATGATTATTTTGATTCACTGATCGGGTTTGAGTTTTTTTTCTCAATTAATTGTAATTGTTCATCTATTAATCAAACATGAAAAGGGCAGTGCTTGGATTCTAGAGGTTGTTGATGTACAAAATTGTTGCTTTTCGATTGTTAGAGACTTACAAAGCAATACAAATCGATACACAATATCAAGGGTTTGATTTAATTAAGGATTTTGTGATATGGGTTTGAACTTTTGAGGATATTGCGATGGAAGTGTCTGATGGGGGCAGTAACAGAGAAAAAGATATCTTAGGAAAGATATAATTAATAGGGAAAAGCCATTTTTACTAGAGAAAGCTGACTATGGTCTAGTCTTGTTGACTTCTGGTCAATATGGGGGTGAATATAAAAGAACCTTTCCCCTGACCCAAACTCTAACCACTAAACCACCATTTATAGAAAATTCTTGCATCCGTAATCAGGGTCAGGTTCCCGTGACAAACTGTTTTAACAAAAAATGTACGCGGTGGGATCATTCTTATCAAACGGTTCTCCTGTTTAAAAGTTTGAATAATTTTTAGTACAGTAGTATATTCGTTTTGAGCCAAGCCGAACACAAACATTACTGGAGGAAAGAAGAGCGTAATTAATGGAAGAAGAGATATTTTTGGATAAATCAAGGATCTTCATGAATTTTAACGATATATTCATCTTCTCTGTTTATAAAATGTTTATATCAGCTAAATTGAGAAAAACTTAAATTTATTATTTTGATTGCGTCTACGTTGAGAAAAACTTAAATTTATTATTTTGATTGCGTCTACGGAAAACTTAAGTTTTATTATTTCTAAATCAACAAATGACAGATGCAAAAATGATTGACCCATAATCATATGACAGAAACAAAAATTAATTGAGTTGCTTTTATATTTATTCCACATTGCTGCGACGCTGATTAATCACGATCTTTGTATGATCAACTTTATCATTATTTACAAGTGTAATAATAACGATAATTAAAAATCCATATCGAGGTATAATGAATGAGTTTCCTTCGATTCTACTGATGTATGATCCACACTTTCATTATGAGTTCATACCAATCCAAAAAAATATTCCTTCAAAATATACCATTTTTTCTGGTTGGGATTTTGATAATGATATGAGTTTTGGTTTTGGTAGATTTGACTTTGATTTTTTCATACTTGATTTAAATAGTGATTTTTTTGCTAAAACAAAAAATGACAGCAGTAAGCTAATCGATGCCATTGTAAAGGAAAAGAAAAATGAACCAACTGTATACAAATAAAACTATCAGATCATTTTGGTTGTTATCATGACTAATCAAACGTACTATTTTCATCTCACATTGTTGGATTTAGTATGACTACGATAAGTTTTATGATACTTGGCTCAAAGAGCCCTCCTGTCTTGAGGTGATCAGAAAAACTTGGATTGAGGAGGGGGTATCTCCGGTCATTTCTCTCTTAAACAATTTACAGAATCTAGGTGAGAATTTAGACTCTTGGAAGAAAAATGTTTTTGGGAAACCAGTAAAAATGATAAGAACTACTTTGAAACAGATTGAATCACTTGAAGCAAAACCAACTACTGATAGAAATATAAAATTGTTAAACTCTAAAGTGATAGAATTAGAAAAACTTTACGATGCTCAAGAATCCATAGCTAAACAACAATCTAGAAACAACACAATTGCTCTTGGAGAAAGAAATACTAAATTCTTTCATGTAACAACTCTAAAAAGGAGAAAAAGAAATAACATCGACTGTCTTCAAGATAATAACAATAACACGCTTAAAAACAGAGAAGATCTAGAGGAAGTTCTAACTGGCTATTTTAAAGAGCTTTTACTCAACCTCCATAGTGGAAACCAATGAATTTTTTCCTTTATAACAGAATGATTCACTAACCATTATTCCTTCTAATGAAGAAATTTGGGATGTAGTGAAGCATTTAAAGCCAAATAAAGCTCCGGGACCAGATGGTTTCCCGGTAAGTTTCTTTAAAAACAATTGGGATGTAGTTGGTCCTCAGATGGTCCATGTTATCCAGATTTTTTCAAAACAAAGGTTCTTAATAAGGATCTTAATAAAACTTTTCTTTTCCTAATTCCTAAAGGCAAAAACCCAAAGACCCTCATGGGATTACTGGACCAATTGGTCTGACAAATACTCCATATAAAATAATTGCCAAGCTTCTGGCTAATAGATTTAAGAAAACTCTAGAACAAGTAATCTCGCCTCTGCAATCTGCATTCTTGTCTTCTAGACAAATCTCAGACAATATCATTGTTGCTCATGAGATTATCCATTCTATGAAAAGAAGCAAGAAGAAAATCGGAAATATAGGAGTCAAAGTTGATATGTCGAAAGCCTTCGACAGGTCAATCGGAGTTCATAATTAAAACTCTAAAAGCTTTTTGGTTATAGTGATCATTGGTGTGATTTGATTTTCCAATGTATCTCTACTTCCTCCATAGCTGTTTTGCTTAATGGACATCCTTGTGAAAATTTTAACCCCTCAAGGGGAATTAGACAAGGGGATCCACTATCCCCTTATCTTTTCATTTTGTGCATGGAAGTCTTCTAGGCTCCTTTTGCACTTAGAGTCAAAAAAGAAAATTGGGGCATTCGACTAACAAAAACGCACCAAATATTTCTCATTTATTCTTCGTGATGATCTTCTTTGTTCACTAAAGCTGATTTAGATAGTTGTAAAAACCTTATGGATGCCATTAATATGTTGGTCTAGCTTCAGGCAAGTTGTAAATTTTGAAAATCGGGCATATTTTTAGTAAAAAAGTGCACAAAAAACATCAAGGGATCATATCAAGATTGATGAAAATAAAAAGATAGACATAAAAGACACTCATCTGGGGGTTCCTCTTTTCATAGACAGATCAAAACTAAAAACTTTTGACAATATTATAGAAAAAATGGAACTGAGAATGAAAACTTGGTTACGAAATACTATATCTCAACCTAGTAGAATGGTCCTCAATAAATCAGTTTCTATCAGGAATGCCTATTTACAGTATGGGTTGCTTTGTACTACCTAAGAAAATTACGGCTAGAATTAATGCTATTCAACGTGATTTTTGGTGGGGTAAAAATCTAACTCCAAAGGTATTTATATAAAATCTTTTGAATTTCGTGTAAACCAATTAACCGAGGAGGTTTGGGTTTTAAAGATGCTAACAAGGTTAACCATGCTATGATAAGCAGAATTGCCTGGAGACTTGTCAGTAGTCCAGATGATCTATGGGCAAAAATTCTCAAAGGAAAATATTTTAAAAGAACTGGTGCTCTTCTGTCAAAGAAAAAAATAGCTCTTCCCCGGATTTGGAAATGTATATTACAAGGTATAGCACACATAAAGAAATATAGTGTATGGGAAGTGGGGGATGGCATGTCAATTAATATCTGGGAAGATAAGTGGATACCAGGAAGGGATATCATCTTATCTGAAACATATACTCAAAACAACAACAATCTAACACTTGTGTCAGAATTGATTAATTCTGATACTAAAAAGTGGAATCTGGAGACTCTTAATGCTACTTTTGACAACACAATAGTGAATGAAATTCTGAATATCAAACTTTATTTCACAGAAAATGGCCTTCTGAAAAAAGATAAGTTACGATGGACCCTTACTAGGAATGGAGAGTTTTCGGTTAAATCTTTATATGCAAAATTTCAAGATCCTACTAACTCTGTTACTGCAGAATCAAAGAAGTTTTGGAGATCCCTGTGGAGCATGGATACCTCTCAAAGGATAAAATTGTTCATCTGGAAATGCATCCAGGATGCACTACCAACAAAACATAAGCTAGGATCTACTCAACCCGAATGTGTTTTTTTGTCAACGGGCGATTGAAACAACTCAACATCTATTTTTTGATTGTGCTTATGCAAAGGATGTGTGGAGCCTAGCACCTTGTGCTATTCAGGTGTAATTTCTAACTCGGCCTCTTCTCCTCCTTCTTAGATGTATACAATAAGTGGAGAACAGGGAATGGAGACTCTATTTCCATGGCCTTAGCTTCTACCAAATGTTGGTTCATCTGGAAGGAGAGATGCTCTAGAATTTTTGAAAATAAATCTTGTTCCTCAACTCAATTAGCAATGTCAATCATAAAACACTATGCTTATTGGCATCCTGATGCAATACTCTCAAACAGAGCACCTAATACTTCCCATCTTATGAGAAATATTTTGTGGTCATTTCCTCCTAAAGATACTTACAAAATCAATTGTGACGCATCTTGGATATCAGCACAGACTAATGCAGGTTTTGGTTTTATCATGCGAAATTTTACAGGAAATTTCAAGGCAGCAGGAATTGGAAGCTTCAGAGTTTCATCGAAGAAGTTGTGCTGCAAAGAACTCCGCTTCACACACTTGTCCCAATGGGCCGTTACAAAGAAGATTGAAAATTTGGTCATTGAAGGGGACAATCTAGCAACAATTATGTAACTTCAAGGAAAAAGCAACTCAATCCGGTGGCAGTGTATTGCAGTTCTAGATGAAGTAAAGAAATTGGTAAATCAGTTAGTGTCTTTTTTGGGTTTCAAAGCTGTGGACAGGAAAGCAAATGGAGCGGCAGATATTTTGGCAAAAAAGGAAGAAATTCCACGATCCCAATCAAATTTGGGAAGAATCGGCAGACCTCTTTTATCATTCCTAGACTTACTTTTTGATTATGTAAAAGCTTATGATGCAAACAATTTAAATTATGTTGATCATGTACTACCAGATACTACTAATCCATCAAATTCAGCCATTGTTGGGCATACTCAAACAGAGTTAGCCTTAAACGAGACTGAACCAAATGGTTAGAAGTCTCTCTTCTCTTAATCTACCTTACTTTCAAAAAAAAAAAAGTATGACTACGACCACTTACTTCCATTTCGCTTCAATATCTTGGGATTAAGATGATAGACTTTGAACAATAGAACGTTTTTGATATTTAGGGTTTTCCGGTTTATACATGAAATTAGAATTCAAAAGCAATTATCATCGATGGGAGGCATAATTATAAATCCACCCAAAGTCAAATAAGTTAGACAAAAGTCAGATTTCCCTCTAATAAAAGTGGCTTTCCCCTATTAATTATATATCTTAAGAAAGGCGAACTGGGGAAGAAGTGAAGAAGGAGATGAAGTAACAAACAGAGTTAGAGCATCTCCAATGCAAGGGGAAAATGTCTTAAAATTGGATGACACCTAGGATTTAAGACTTTTTGCACCAAATTTCCATCTCCAACACAAGGGTCAAGGTCATAGAGATAGATGACATGGCTAAGTGGGGGTAATGGAGAAAGTGTAAATAAGACTTTCTCTATGACTTTGGTTCTTAGAGCATCTCCAATGCTAGAGGTCAAGGTCATCCTATGTGGATATCTTATTTATACCTTTTGGTTGTGGGTCATTTACTATAGGATAAAACTAATAAAGAGAAAGACTCTCTACCTAAAATCCATCTCCAATCCCCAAGGTCCTATCTTACACTTTTTGTCTAAATCTAGACACAAAAGATGATGTGGACTTAGGACCCAAGGTCATGAAGAAAGTCTTATTTTGACTTTCTCATTTACCCCAACTTTAGCCATGTCATCTTACCTATGACCCTCACATTTGCATTGGAGATGAAACTTTGGTGAAAAAAATATTAAGTCCTATGTGTCGTACTAATTTAAGACCTCTACCCCTTGCATTGAAGATGCTCTTAAAGCCACATCATTATTTTGTCTCTAAATTCAAATAAAATTTGTTACATAATACCTTGTTGGTTGGAGATCAACTTGAGGTAAAAAAATTTACATTAATTTTTTTTTTGTCATTTAGTAATGACCCACACATAAGAATGTGTTAATATGATCCTCACACAGGATGACATTGACCCTTGGAGATGCTCTTAGAAAGAGAAAAAAATGAATCGGGTGCACTGACTTTTTTGTTTTTGTTTCTTTTGATGTGTTAAAGTTTCTGTCCACACTATACACGCTAGAGATGACACCTCAGCGCGAGCATTGAATAGAGCTGTGAGATGAGTGGGGAATAACATTACCCATATTTTTTTGGCATATATTCCTTTCTCTTTTATATTTTCAAGCTTGCAATTGTACCTCTAAAGATTGTCTCTCTACCCAATTCATATTGTATCCTCCTATGAAGTACTTCGAAATTTTTGTTGTGTAACTACAGTGCAAGAACAAGTAACTCACAGTCTCCATTTCTGAGTTGCATAGGCAGTAGGTGATATAAGCAACATAATTCCTCTTTTATATAGATTTTCGGTTGGTGATATTACATTTTGAGCAGCTGCCCAAATGAAGTTGCGCCTTTGGGGATACATACTTGATCGATATATATACTTGCATGAAACTGTGGTTTGTATATTATGTTCTCATGCTCCACCAACCACGTGTAACATGATTTTTTTAGTTGAAATTCTCAGAGTGATTCCATGTTAATGAGTCCTTATAATTATAATATAATAATAGGGTGTTTACAATACTTACAGGTCAGGGTTCGAATCCTCCGGAGTCCGGACATGAAAAACAACATCCTAGAAATTGAAAACTCAAATTGAAGCTTCGATTAAGATTGGAATTTCGGATTCACCTTTATTATTATGAACTTTTTCAACCCTTGTAATATACAGCCACAAAAGACTACAACTTTTGATTTACCCTTTATTTTTGTGCCTTTAGTGGGCCTAGTTTTCCGGGTAATTGCAAATTTGCAATGGCTTCTTTATTTCTCGTTTTTGATTTTTTTGTGGGGACCATGGTTTTATTTTGGATAAGATATTAGAAGTAAATCTAGGTCACTCTTTATCTAAATATTTATATTAATACCAAAATTACCCTTTTCAATTAAGTTAGTGTAATGATTAATTGTATCATTAGGTTAACATAATTAGTGATTAGTGCAATATTAAATAAAAAAAATTAAACTAAACTAAATTAAACTAAACTAAATGATTAGTACAAGATTAAATGAAGATTAAACTAAGCCCAAAAAATTGAATAAAGGTTCGGTTGGTTATGATTTTAATTTCGATTCCCCCGTTTTTGTTTTTGATTTTGATTTTGGTTAATAAATTCATTTAGATTAGATATATATATGATTAGATTTATATAGTTATTAGGTAAGTTTTAATTTAAATTAAATTAAAGGGTAAATGTGTATACCTAACTTTAGGACACCCCTTATAAGTATAGGGAGGTCGGCCTAATAAGACCATGGTCCCCCGAAAAAACCATGGTCCCTAACAAAATGGTTCTTCAAGAGAGGTGGCCGGCCCAATAGCGCAAACAATTGTAGCACTTCTTCTAACTCTTCCTCATCTGAATTTTTTGAAAATCGAACATTTCAAGACCCATTTTGCACCATTTCATTTATCTTTTGTTGGTTCTGTGAAAAAGATTTGTATAGCCTGGAAACCTTATTCCTTGAAAATTTGTACTCCCTCCGTCCCACCATTAGATGACCTACTTGGTTTAAGATCTTGTCCCATCATTAGTTGACCTATTTCACTAATCAAGGGGATATCTCTAAAACTACCCTTTTGATTGATTATCGGTATCATAAGAAATATGTATAATTTGATATTCATGTTTATACTGTTACATGTAGGTGTTTTAAAATGATTTTCAACGGTATAAAAATTTACGAAAATCTATGGTATAGTTTGAGAGATAAATGATTTCTAAATTTTACAAATTATTATCCATAAGGGTATAGTCGTAAAAAGTAATTTAAAAATACTCATTTCATTCATTGCCTTAAGAATTGTGCAAACTTCAACTAGGTCATCTAATAGTGGGACGGAGGGAGTATAACATTGGAACTATAAGCCTCATAATTAAAACGAGGTGTTCAAACAATATACCTCATTGTATACATAGCTGTATCCAATAGGATAAAAGTTAAAACCTTGGAAGAAATTATAGCGGGTATGGATATACAATGAAAAATAGTTTTTCGACTTTCAGAAGTTAAAAGGCAAGAAGCCAATTTTGTCAAAACGACTTCTAAAAGTAAAAAAAATAATAGAGTGTTTGGATGTACACTCGGAAGTTACTTTTCGATTTATCGAAGTCGAAAAGTCAGAAATTAGTTTGGCGATAAATTTTAAGAGCGACTTCTAGAAGCAGAAAAATCAGATTTTTGGGAAGCAAAATTTTGCTTCTGGCAAAACAAAAGCACTTATCCAAACATGCTAATGAACTGTATAAACATAATCCTACAAATTTTAAACTCATCATTTTGGCGAGGGTTTTTTGAGAATTTACCCTTAAACAAATAACTAATCAGAATTTACCCTCTTATTTGTTAAGAATATCAAACCTTTTCCTCTTAGACTCTAATTTTGGACTGAAAATCCCTACAAAATAAGAATTTAATCTAGAGTTTGCTATTCCTATATCTCGATTAGCTCTTGTTTTTTTTGGATACCCTAGACTAGTCGGTTCCTATAAAACTTTCAAACTCTTTAAATTAGAGTGGATTGTGGCAATGGTTCAAATCTCTACCTCCACAGTGGGAGGGAGCACGAGAACCATGGGACTATTTGATGGTCCTCATTGATAACGTTTAATAGACCAGATGTTCATCCAAAAATGGTTAGCTACTTGTTTCACCAACCTCATCTACTTATTCATTTTTAAATATCTTAAGCATTTGGCACTAATAATCAGGGATGTAAATGACATTTAGAGAAAGATGAGGGCTATCTAGTGAGAATATTCTTTTCCTCTTTGATAAAGCAAACTGATTAGCTGAAAAGATTATACCAAACACACTTATTTTTCTTTTTTAATTAAAATCACTTCCCCCTCTCTTCTCTTTAATTGTCCCCTAAAAATTAGGGTTCCTTTTCTTGGTTTCATGTTCTTCTCTCAGAAGCAAACTCTTCAAGAAGGTTTGTCATCTCTTTTTCTCTCTGTTTGTTCAACAATTTATTGTCTTCTTGGTTGCAAAATGATTCTGTGCTTAGTTTATCAGATTGTAAGCTTAATTTATTGATTTTCAGTCATTTCTACTACTTCTAGTTTCTGTTTTTCAGAAGTTTCATGCCCTTAATTGTTACTTTTCTGTTGCAAGAAACTTGAATATGGATTATCTTTTTTTTCCTGTGTAAACCACTGTAGATTTTATCATAGGTTTTTCAAATTTTGGATTTGTTTACTGAATTTGGCAGAGTTTATCATTGGGTTGAGTTTTTCAAGTCTTTGGGTGATGGAAGAAAGATAAAAAGAAGAAGATTGTTTTAACAGAAGCTTGAAGTTTTCATTAGGAAATTGTGGTTATTGAGGTGAAAGCCATGAATTTGGTGTTTTTAAAACCTCTTGACTTATAATTTTCACTTATGGGGTTTCCAGTTCACTGTTTCTTTCAGAGTGAAGCCTCTTTTTTTTCTTTTTTTTTTTACCTAAAACATTGCTAATTTCCAAGATTGTGTACTTTTACAAATTGGATTTCAGGAAATATTCTGGGGTACATGGTCTTTAGTTGAAATGATTATGTCGCCAGTGAAGAAATGTCATATGAGGAAAGCTCATGTTATAACATTTCATGCACTTGCTTAAGATTTTTTGTATTCCTTCGTTAGGTAATTGGGTATATGCCCTATTGTTGATGTGGTCATTTTTGATGCTAGGTAGCAAAATTTCTGTACGTGGGCTAGCTAAAGGGATATAGAGCATTCTATGGTTAGTGTTATGTTTATTTCTTGGGAAATTTGTGTATTTTAAATCGACATTGAGAGCGAAAGTGTATGTGTGTTGTTGTTATTTCAACCGATGTTACCTGTTCTTCTGTAGATTATTGCGTTCATCATTATGAAACATTAAAGCGTGGTATGTAATTCTCCAAACTGGATTGTGTTTGGTAAGATAATAATAGGAGCTGTTGCCCCAGTTTGATTCAAGGAAGGGTTTAAAGCAAGTTGAGCATCTATTGGCAAGTTCAACGCAACATAACTAAGACGGGGTCTCTCTGTTGTGTGGCTGCAAGGCCACATGGCTCCAACACAGCCAGCAGAGAATGGTCAACGGATCCAAATGAACCGTACTGGAGAACTAACACAAGCTTCTCTCCCCCTTTATCAAGAAGGTGGGATCAAAGCTTTCAAAATGAAGCACTACCAGATGGGTCACATGGCACTCTTCAACTTTTTGGTTCTTCTCTCTCATCTAGTAGTAAGGAAAGAAGACTACCAGTGAGAGATGGCCATTTGCAAAATCACTCGGCATCTGATAGCACTGGCTCATCTTTAAGCAGCCCATCCGACAGCTATCCCATCCAACAATGGATTCCACCTGCCAAAGGATACAGTATAGATGATTCAGGATCTAGCGTAATGAGAGGTACTAAAGGAAACCAATTACTTCGAAATTCGTTTTCATCCATGTTTTGCTTTTATTAACTTTCTATGCACTCTGTTTAAATATTTCGCTTGTCTATATGCTGACGTTATATTACTGCCTTCCTGTTTTCTGGATGAATTAGTTAAAGTCAAAATCCAGTTTCACTTGCGATCATGCCATCCTGGTCAAATTTGTGCATGATCATGGTTTTGGTATTGTTTGGCGTGATTGCAAGATGCAACTATTTGGTGGGTTGTGACACTTTCGATCATGCCATCCTTGTGAAGTAGTTTGCTCTACTGTTCATTTTGTTGCTCAATCATACTATCGTTTGTTTGCATCCATATTTGATGACTTGTCCAAGCTCACTTAAAGCACGGTAGATGTGCGTCGTCTGAGGTTACTGAAACTAGCTTGTAAAGGAAAAGGAAGAACTGGTTGAGATTTTGTGACACAACGGACTTGTACATACAGTGGAATACTGGGCTGGGAAATGAAATTGGTTCACCTTGCTATTTTGGATGATCATTTCAAATATGATTTCTCATAGAGTGTTATTGCAGCAACTTTTGTGGACCTAGAATTAGATTGGCAGGCATTATGTTTGAAGAACACAGAAAAGTAGTTCTGGTTAGTCCTTTTTGAACATATTTTTTTGTTTACTTGACAGCTTTTTGTAACTACCTGAGGACAGAAAAGTGAAACAATCACAAAATTATGATGTACAGTAACTCCAACTGTTGCTAGAGCTCATTTTAAGGTAGCTGTATCCACATGATCTTTCTTTAAGAAAGGTCAACAATCAGAATTTCATGTTTCCATACTTTGCCAAGTGTATACCACTATGCCCATGAGTCTAGATTGAGATCTAAGTGACTGGTAGAGTGGTAGTTTGCACTTTATGTTCTCAGCCTCAGTGATTTTTACATAAACGAGTGTAATCTTTCATTTTCCTATATGATGTGTTACTTTCATTTTCCATGTTTTCATTGAATTACTTATCTCAGACAGAAAAGTGTGATACATATTTTTCCTTCCATGCGATCTAGGCTAACATGAAACTTGGAGTTTGAGTTTCTGAGTATCCTACACTAGTATTGCAGATGATTATTTGTTGTGTTCCTGGTTCATTAAGGCCCAGTGAATGATCCTTGTGACATACACTGGTGTGCAACCATGTAACGTTTTGTGTTCAGTAGGCATGGGGTTGTAATTCTTAGCTTAGGGTTGGTGAGAAAGCATGGTCTATTAGAAATCATGTAGTCATGTGAATGTAATGCTTTCCGGGTTTATCAGTTTCCACATTATAGTTTGTAATGTCCTGTAAATGTATTCTCAATGATAGGTTTTACTGGGTTTGCATGTGTATCATTCAGCCTTATTATCCTTGATTTGAACTACATTAGTATATTAACAAGGCTACTAGTACACTTTTAATTGTCATTTTACTGATGGGTAAAATTTATTTCTTTGCTAGAGCCAGCACCGAGGCCGTTAGTGTTTACACCGTTTATGGAGGTAGTTTCTCACCTTTTTTTAAGGATATCATAGGCATACCATGTGGTTTTAAGTCTGATCTTGCCTGGTTGCTTCAGGGAACTTCTGCCCTTCCATGCAGTGCTGGATCCACTTCCTCCCGTTCAGATGGTAGTGAGTACGAGCCTATGGCCAAGACACATGCTTCCTCAAACCGCAACTTCTCGAGCCGCTGTTCCTTCATGTCCAAGCCTATTTACCCTGTCTCGTTTTCGAACCAAGCACCTGATAGGGAAGCTCATCTAACAATTGCAAACAGAAGTCCTTTTAACCTTGCAATACCCAATGATAGCAGCAGTAACCACAATTCTGATCTGAAATCTGTTCGCAATCTTACACAGCTTCAGTCTATGGTTGAGCTTCCAGAGATCGGCTCTAATACTCCTCAAAGAGAAGCGCACAGGTGGAGTAGTGCTAGCAGCAGCATGGATTTCACTGACAGTTCTGAGCAGTTGGATTCTGAGAGAGTTGGCCCATCATATCATAACCAAGGAGGAGGAGAATTTAAATGTGGATTGTGCGAGAGATTTTTGTCACAGAGATCTCCGTATAGTTCTCACAGGATTGTTAGAAATGGTGACATGCCAGTGACTGGAGTTCTTTCATGTAGCCATGTTTTCATGCTGATTGTTTGGATCAATCAACACCGAAGATGCAAAAAGCAGGACCCCACATGCCCACTTTGTTCAAGATCATCTGAGGAGAATAGCATGGAACAACCACTAATTTCTAGGTTGAGGAACGGATTACTGCCAAAGCTTAGATCTTCTAGGGATGAAACTGGGTCAGCAAGGCCATGGGGTTGTGGGCAGGTAGGAGATTGTGTGGAAGGTGCTTTGCATGCATCTCCTCGCAGTAATATGCTTCTTCAAAACAGGAACCGTCTGAAGAAACATCTAACATTTAAGGGTGATTCGAGCAAGGAGGTTCAAGAAAAAATCAAGAAAAGTGGGTCATTTTCATCTCACATGTTCCATGGTAAATCTGCTGAACAGGATGGAGTTGGTTGCTCGAGGAAAGTTGGGTATCCAGTGCTGAAAAGACGGTGAACCTATGCCAGGATTGAAGATCGTTTTTGTATGACGTTCTTGATTATTTTGCTCTCTGGACATCTAACACATACTCGGGCACTTGTCACACTGACTGCAGTTTCAGAAGACCTATTAAATTCAACCTGTGTTGTTGTACAGACATTAATACTTAGGGATAGAGTTGTGCAGTAGCAACTAAGACTGTGTACTTCCAGTAGCATGGGAAATGCATTGGAGCATATAGAACTCTTCCAGTCTAGTTTTTAATTCAAATATCGCAATCCCTTGCTACACTGTTTCTGGGTTGTTTTTCTTGTATTAGTCCTACAGTTGTGCTATGGAAAAAACTGGTTTTTCAGAGGAATATCTTTGTTGTCCTTGAAGCTTAAGTTTAAAAAATCTTGGCATAGAGAATTTTGTTTCTGTTAGTGCCACTGGATTCTACCTCCAATATTTGGGTACTCGTCTTTTTAATCTTGTTATCAGTTAACTGGTGAATCTGTCGAGAAACTGATCAAGGTTAGGACATGCATCCTGATCAAAGGCAACCTTTATGATGCAGGAGTTGGCTACGAATAGTGGTGCTATGAGCCTATTCCACGGCCAGGGACCATCATGCGGTCTTATCCGGCCGGATATCTGGTTCTCAAGAGTTGAAGAAGTTTAAGTGTTCCGATAAAAACAAAGTAAAGTTTATAAAAGTGGGAATGTTATTTATGCCCCTATTATCCATGGGTCTTCAATAATGCCCTTATGGAACTTTACAAATACCCCTGATGGCATAAATGAAATTTTTATTAAAAACAGAATTTACATAATTCCTTTTTTAACCTTTCCATTTCATTTCCTTCTTCTTTAACAACGCGAAGAAAATTCTGCATCTCCTCCGTCACTCCCACACCACCATCTCCATCGCTCCATCTCCACCACCATCGTGACCGCCTCCACCACAACCAGCACCACCACCTTCATCACGCCTGCAACTACTATTAACATGTTAAAGGTTGATTTTCTATCATTGATTCAATTTCTTATTAATTGTTCTTCTAGGTTAAACATTTGATTTTCGAATCCAGATTTAGACATCGATCTGACTTTTTGTTTTTCTTGATTTGATTTTCGAATCCAGGATAAAAACTAATGATTATGTTTTCAATTTTCAGATCTGGAAAATTGATGATATGGTCTGAAGATTTTGAAATTTTGATTGTCAATTGAGATTTTGCTCATTCATTGAAATTTTGGTCAAACCGACTATATCTTTGCTCATTCATTGAAATTTTGGTCAAACCTACAATTAGTTTAAGTGTTTGTAATTTGTTCAGTAGAAATTAGGGTTTCTCTTTGTTCTAAAATTGGTGTTAGAGTTCAATTGAATCTTTGGTAAGCATTGATTAGTATTGAATGGCTCTTAACAATATAGAAATGTAGGGATTATTGCTAAACATTGGCAAGAAGTTTAAGGGTTTTGAGCTTCAGTAGCATTTTTTTTTTTTTACTGTTATTGAGATTTATGGTAATTTTGATATTGATGTCCTTGCAGTGAGAAGTACCAGTTCTTCAACTTGCTGTTCTGCAGTCTTGGTTAGGTTCTTTTAACTTCAGTTTAACTGTTTTGTGAATTGTCACCTGGGAGTCTTATAGTGCTCACATAATGATTGGTGTTAGTTGATTATCCAGTTAAAAAAACATCACTTACCCTGGTAACTGCAGCTTAGTTCTAGCCATCATGTTGAGTAGATATTTTGGTCATCTGAAATATGTATATTTCTTCTGTATCTGGTTTGCTGTGAACTTGAGATGTGCTATGTCAGTCAGAGTTAATCTATTCCATTGAACACCCATATAGTGAGCGTGCCTGTTGTATGGTTATGTACAGCTCTAATCAGTTCTTATCGCAGAGCATTTTCAACCTAAAAAGTCCTAACATATCATCTCTTGAATTCCAGATACCATAATCCCACAGAAGGAACCTCTAGGGGAGGTGTTAAATGGTGATCGTTTGACCAAAAGGGAAATCGTAGAACTGATGTAAGTTGTTGACTGCAAAAGATTAGAATGGAGTCCTGTTTTTGTACTGTCGTTGCTATATTTTCTTTAGAGTATAAAGTACTTACAAGAAAGGGAATCGCGGGTTAGATTTTGGTTCCTTCCAAATTTTGGTCACATATCTTTAATAACACTTAGACATCAATGTGGTGAGCACAGCAATCTCGAAGCCTGGGTGCACCGGAAACATATAAGAGATTTGGAGGCGGAAATCGACGCCCTCGTAAAGGATGAAGGTGGACTCCATACAACCTTTTCCTCAAACTACACGCTGATGTCAAGGTCGAATTTCGACAATGTCAAGATGGTTATTCCCGGTGATAACGTGACAAAGAACTTTGAGCCGATATCACCTGGGCTCCACTAGATTCGGGTAGTTTTAATATCCTTTTAAAAAACTTTATGGTTGCAAATAATTTCTAGCACTACATCCTTTTTCACCTAGATCAATAAATTTTAGGATTAATCCAGTAATACTTCAACCAACAAGCCTCAAGTTGCCTCCACATTCAAAGGCCATTAACTAGCTCAAGTCAGCTTCTCCACATTCGGGGCGTGCCCAGCCTGGCCGCCTTGATTCTGGAGACAACTCGAGCTACCGCTTTCCACATCGGGTTAATAACCAATAGCTTGCATTCTATATAACTCGAAACATTTCTCCATTTTGCTTTACAACTTATTCCCGTACACTATTTATCGGAGACAACTTAAGCTTGTTCTCCACTTTCGGAGAATAACTAACCTAGCTTGCCTCCGATATGGACATTATTTATGGAGACAACTTGAGCGTATTCTCCTATATGGACACAATCAGTAAGTTGACTCAAAATGGTAGTGGTAGTCAGGCAGTTGGACAGGGTGGTTGGCACGGTGGTTGCATGTGGTGGTCGCCTATTGGTGGTGGTTGGCCATGGTGGTTGACTGTGGTGGTCGCCTGGCGTGGTCAGGCGGTGGTGGTCGTGGGGTGGCCTGGCCACGGTGATTGGTCATGCATGTGTGTGTGTGGTGTGGTCATGGCGGTGGTGGCCTGCATGGTGGTCTATTGTGGTGGTTTCCATGGTGGTTAGCGACGCGTGGTGGCTGGCGTGACGTAGATGTAGTCTTTTTTTTTTTTTTTTCCTTTGTTTTTAAATAAATAATGGCTGTTGTGATATACACTATATAAATGAGATTTAAGAATGTACAAAGCGTACGTTTTTATAAAGGTCATAAGGTATTTTCATAGGGGTCTCATAGTAGGGGTATATAGGCGCTTCCCATATCTCTATTTTTCC